>JANJEY010000236.1:88542013-88555303 GCA_024703695.1 Erythroxylum cataractarum
TAATGAGTTTATTTTTTAATCTCTTTTGTCCTTATGTTTTATACATAATTTCCACAATACCCACAAATTCATCTTCATGTTTATTTTGGGATTTATATAAATATTATTTAATTTTTTATATTTATTTTTTATATTAAGTTTACTTATATTATAATCATATGAAAGATTTTGTTAGATATATTTTCATTCATGTTTCATATGGTTTAAAATTATATAATAATTAATATATTGTGTTTTGCATGTTGTTTAATATACTTTAAATAACATTTATATGCATAAATAATTTTTATTAGAAAATAAAAAATAGTTAAAATTAATAAAATTGCTTTTTATTTTTATGTTGTCAAACAGTCAATTGTTTGAAGTTATTTCAAAAAAGCCGTTTTTTAATTGACAACCAAAAAGTCAACTGACTTCTTAAAAAAGCTCTTCTAAAAATAGCTCTACTGGCATAAGCTCGTCTAAACAGACACTAAATTCTTGAAATTCTTCAATCTAGTCCTTAATCTATTATATTTATTATTCAATTGAATATTAGTATACTCTTCATTGAATTTTGTTTGAAGCTATGTCTGAATATTATTCCAACCAAATTTGAAAAAGATAGTAGTCATTCGATTTTCCTTCTTTACTTCTTCAACTATCAAGGGGATTAAATACATCTCAATGGTATTATTCTATTCCCATTTTTTCATCTATTTTCACACAATCATTAAAATCGTTTATATTATTCAAATCTTTCATCACTAAATGTAATTACATATAAGTGACATCAATCACAATAATTTATACAAAGTATTAAATGCTAAACATGTATCAAAATATACAAGAGACAGCCTCAACAATTTCTACAAAATTTTAAATACTAAACATGGTTTAAAATAAACATGAGACAATGATATTAAACACTAAAGTGCATACATATAATTTGGTTTGTGTAAGACGAGAAGGTGTACGGTGATACAGACGACTAGCACTAACTGTCACTCTTTATCTTGGACCTCAACTTGTAAACATTGACTTTATAACTTGTTGAGATGAAATCTACTGTTCAATTTTAGAATCTTGTTCTAGACAGGGACCATGTAAAGATATTATTTTTCTTTATGCAAAGAAAAAAATGTTACTGTGCCCTATTAAGGTGGTCCTAACTGTAAAGTTTTGTAAGCGCGGCATAACACAAATTGAATGGGTGATAGAATATTTTGAAAACAGATAAAATGGGCAAAATGATGTCAAAACATAAGCTCGGAATCGAAGAAACAAAGACACGTCTGGCACACACCAACAGCTAGAGACAAGTTAAGCACATTGTCTGTGTGAATACATGCATCCAGGATGCATACCGTAGTGCCACCAACCAGAAAATTTGCGCTGGACAAACTTCCTGCAGATAGTGGAAAGAAGACAAATTGAACAGAGAAAATTAGTGAACTTGAAGACAACCGTGTTGAGAATGGAAGATGCAATCAACAAAGATCAGGCTCTCTCTTGAACTTGACTTGGTTAAGGTTAGAAAATAGCCTTTCAACTCCATATTCTTCTTGCCTTTGGCTTTGAGCCTGACAATGAAAAAGTCTTGGAAAGTCACTAGAGAAGAGAGGGTGGTAGAGCTTAAGTGGTCTTTTGGATCCAGAGGTGTTGCATTGAAAAGCTGGTGAAGGAATGTGATGGAGAACGTAAGCTTCTTTGATGAAGTCATGAGAGATGGAAGTTTCAAAGAAGGAGAAACAACAGACATTGTTAGAGCAGCAGCAGAGGAAAAGATCAAAGAGAGATGATATGGTGAAGAAGAGAAGAATACAGACATGGACCTTGAGGAGATGCTTCTGCCACGGAAACTTGTGGGCCTTCTTTACTACTAGAATTCACTGCGTCGTCTACCTCGCACTTACGAACAAACATGCACATGGATTACCACAACTTCTATGCATAGTTTTCAGTTTTAGAATCTTGTTCTAGACAGTGACCAATCAAGTACGTAAAACCAGAAAGAACCCATTTCAGAAAATAATTTCTTTGATAGGGAAACACTTCAAATAATCCACTCCTCTACTACCCACAGCCATCTTCTTCTTTCCTGGTCCGCACTCTTTATTTGATAAACATGAATAATTAAGCAAGACTCATCACTCCCACCGTAAGCACTCTTAAATCTCCTTTCCAAATCTTTCTCTCAATACTAACTTTCTTGCTTAAGCTATTGGTTTTCTCTCGATATAAAATCAATTAAATTGGTCTCGCAAAACAACTTAAGCTATTGTAATGAAATGATTACTTAATATGATATCAGAGCGTCTATGACCAAATGATCATGAGTTAAAATCCTACCACTCACCTATTCTAATTAAATTAAGCATAAGATAAAATAGGTCTGTGCAAGTTTCAAATCAAAAGAGTTTTCACTTAAAGGGGTGTGTTAGAGAATATATAAAAACAATTAAGTTGGTCTCACACAACAGCTTAAACTATTGTGATAAAATGGTCACCTAAATCTGCTTACAATCAGTGAGAAAGACAAGAAGATACTCTTGTTAAAAGAAAACACTGGTTGATGAATTAACGAATTAATTTGAATTATGCATGTTACTGTAGCATGACAGTTTTGCTTTCCTTCACTGCTCTTGCGTGAAGACGACGATTGGAATAGAAGGCGATTGATGTGTAGTTTATGCAGCTTTCAGTGCAAATAACACCAACAGCAAATCAAACAACAGATTAGAGAACACAATAACAATTTTATGGTATAGGTAAATTGGTGAGGGCTTTCTTAATTTAAATGAGATCTTGAGTTCGAACTGCTCTTATATATGTAATCGTTTAAAATTTGGATTCAAAGTTTTACCTCCTACAAAAGAACCTACTTAATTCGAGCGACGATTAGTCTGAATATAAATAACTTAAAGATATCTTTCTATACTTAGGACCTGTATCTCTAGAGAAAAAAAAAAAGTTATTGGGTGAGTTACCCATTTAAAAAAAAAGTAGATCGAAAAGAAAACAGGAAGCCTTTGAATAATTGAATTACGAAACATACAAGGAAGAACCCTAGCGGTCGGACGGAAGGAGCAAAAACGATTATTTTGCTTATAGAAATGGTCACATCGATGCTTTTAAGCCCTTTACTGAGATGGAGCTGAGAGCTACCGCTCCACTTATGGACCCAGTCGTTCTACTTATGCCTAACTCCTACGCCTTTCAATTTGTATTACTGACTCGTCGGTGTCAAACTTCTTTTTGAATTTAACGTCTATAAAATAGAATCAACGGTCCCAAATGTTTAAATTAATCTTTAATATTTTTAAAACATTTAAAAAATATAGCAAATTTAACGGGATTAGTTTTCTGTTAATTAAATGTCATGTATGTAGAATCATTTTTCATATTTTAAATAAAAAAGTTGATTATACTATTACATAATAAGTAGAGCCTAATTTTGATTAATTTTAAAAGATTAATTATATATCAATACAGTCTTTTTTTATTTAAAAATCTAAAAATAATATCATGTTAATATTAACGTGAGATTTAATTAAGAAAGTTAACTCTCTCAAAATTTTCGTTCATTTAAGTCTATTTTAATATTTTAAAAATATAAGAATTAAATTTAAATATTTCAAAATCTCATTTGTAAATGTTGGAGTTCAAAACGTACTTTTTGCAAACTTCAAGTCCCTTTCCTCTCTTAGATAAGTTACATAGAAAGCACAATAGTATTCCAAGTTATTTAAACATTTTTTAAAAAATTAATTGCAACATATTTATCCTGTTAAATTAATACCAAACTAAAGCACCCTAAGGAAAGAGAAATATGAGACTCAAAAGAGATTTAGTATATTTAATCACTATCATCATACCCAATTCGAAATCTTGAAGCGGGATTTAGAGAGCGGGATTTGGAGAGTTCATATAATGCTAAAAACCAGAGATGAGGTGGAAAGGAAGAAAGCAAAGCATCAGTAATGGGAAGAAAGGCAGTAGCAAAGTGTAACATGGCGAGGGGAAAAGACAAGTGTGTAGGGCATTGCATTGCATGTGCCTTGCCTTTGTATCTATTCAATTTTATGCTCTAAACAACCATAGGTATGCTTTGAGCAGAAATGGGAATATGTCTACTCAATGTAAGGTCCACAAACCAATCTCCAATCGATCAATCAATCATCTCGCTCTTTTTATTCTTATATCCACAAGAAACTTCAAAGGAACCCTAAAACGTGTTTATGGTTGTTAGGAGAATTTATTGCTTAGCATAACTGACAAGCGGTACTGAAAATCTCTACTTGAGACTAGAATATAACCCAAGTTGTTGGAATAGCATCCTCCTGCATTAGCAGACACACAACTCTTGCCTATACTTAGAGCAGAAGATCTTGCAAATACCAGTAACTATAGTTGAAAAAAACAAACTCTTTTAAGGAGCTTCTGCAACCACAGCTCTTATCTTCCACTTCCACAGGCTTGTAATTATTCTTACAGTAATTAGGACATTTCATAACACAACCAACTTTGAGTAAGAAAAAGAAATACAGAATAAGAAGGAAAAAGAAATACAGAATAAGAAGGAAAAAGAATTAAGAATAGCCTATAGGTGCTGATGGTTTGTGATTATGGAGTTGAATCAATATAAGGAAGGACACAATGAAAAAGGAGAAACTGAGGTAAAATATCATATTAGTGCTACCATATGAAATTGTTTACTGCATTGGGACAAGATTTTTATATCCCTTGGAGCAGCTGGAAACATAGAAGGTCATGGTGGAACATTTTGTTGCTGTCCTATTCTGCATCTCTGAGGCTTTCGCTCGTCACCCACAACTTCTTTTGGACGATCAAAACCACCTCATCTCCGTCCTGATCTGATTCTGAGCTGGAATCGGTTGTTGCCACCGTTTCCCAGTGCAATGCCATCAAGTACTTCTTCACAAAATCTATCACTGATACTTTGTCATGAATGATAACAAAACCACGAGGTCTTAAAATGCGATCAATCTCTAACAGCAGATCTTCAGCACTGCAGCCCTTTTTCTCAATGTCAGAAAAGACATTCCAAGCATGAAGCAAGTCATATGTTCGGGGATATGTCGAGAAAGACTCACACCTGTCAAAATAGATAAGTCACTCAATTTAAACTATGTATCTGGCTATTGGACATTATACGTATCTTGCAATCAGTGGGAAAAAAAATTCTCTCTGACTTAACAAGAATCAGAACTAATCAAACATTCAGAATGCGTCAACCATAAGGCCAAGGGAACATGCTTGTAGCAGGGAAATGTCTCAAAATTAAACTTTGCACCACCTAGACGTATAGATTTCAATCAAAGACATAATTCTGCCAGAAAAATCCCACTCTAAAGCCAATAGTAGAATAACTTGCTTTAAGTAGATTGGCAAGAAGTGGGATGATTCGATATGTTGGGAAATTATACGGGCAACTAGCCAACTACAGTACAGCACCCTTAACAGAGTAGGAATATAAGGTTAATATACTTAATCTGACAAAGTACCAATGCCATCATGGATTTCAATATGTTGATTAACATACCAGTTGTGAGTAGTGCCTATCAGTCCCCGGTCATATATCACCTTCAATGTCTTTGGCCCATCCTCAGGGACAACATTCATCACCCAAACATCCTTGCCTTTGAGAGCAGCTGCAAATGAACCCAAATGTGCCTTCATGTCCATCACGTTCCTCAGAGTGTCTGACTGGATCTTTGAACTCAAGAGATTCCAGTAACTCTCCACTCTTCGCCTCCAGAGTTCCTGCACATAATAGTCAGTACCTAAGCTCCTGTTCTCGGCGACTATCTATATGACTAAACCAAGTGTGCATCCATGTTCTAACACAGTAACCAAACACTTGTAGAAAGGATGTAAGTCTTTTTATTTACCGTGTCCTTTTCAAACATTCCATTCGAATAGCCAAAATCAGCAAGTCGAGGAGGAGCTGTAGTCAATCTAGCTGGCCAAGGTGCCAATCCACTTCCCTTAAATCTGTGGTCATCTGAACGGAGTAATATGATTTCCAGTTAGCTAATGGTTTTTATAAACTAGTAATAGGTGGATGTAGTTAACATACTAAGAATAACTTATGCACAATAGTTAATGGACCAATTAGAAGCAATGTATATAACTGCATATATACTTATTATAGCAGTGTGAAGGCATGCATCTCTTTAGGCAGAATATCGTGTTAATTTGAAATGTAATCAAGTATTAGAGACTTGTTATGGTACAATTAGCTCTCAGTGTTGTCAAGTTTACAATCTTTCTATAGTCATAATGTCCCATTTGTACGGCTAAAGAGTACCAGTATAAATGCACTTGAACCATGAAGAACTTAATCATAAACTCAATGTCAAAAGGTTGGTCAGGAAAAGAGAATAGTAATATGAAAAAATTTCAATTGGAAAGTGATCAAGTTTATTTACCTCAAAAGTAGCAACAAGGGAAAAGTTAGCAGTAGAAACTAGGATATTATGAGAAAGACTAGAGAAAAGAAACTCACGGTCAGAATAAAGTGTGATGCAAGGCTCCATTGACACGCCCCAAACTGCATCTGGATCATCATCAGATCGACAGAGAGGGGGTCGTGTACCAGGTTGTCTCTGCAGATAACAGTCATTTGATAAAGGTTTTTGCCAAATAACAGTCTGGTTCCTCTTTGCAGCTACTGTCCAACACATCCGTCCAACAAGATCACTCATTTCTCTCCATATTCTGAGATCTTCATCATCCTGTGCATAAGCTTCAGGTGATGAGTAGGCAAAATAGCCTCCTGGCCTGAGTAACCGATCTAGCTCAAGAAGAAGAATACCGTCCCTCTGCAGCCAATCTATCCTACAGCGAGAACAGTGGGCAAGCTCAAAAGACCTACTAGGGTAAGGGAGTCTCTTGGTTCCTAGAACACCCAGATATGCAGGTATTCCTCTTTCCAGAGCAAACTGAATTTGGTTTTGATGCACATCATTTGGTGCTAGAGACATAGCAATTATATCTGATGACAAAAGATAAGCACCAAAACTGGCAACACCACAGCCAACATCAAGGACTGTTCTTAATCTTCCTTCATTGTTTAGATTGTTGCCTGAAAAGTTCAGCATCTGCGAATAGAACCAAAAATAAAACTATTAATCCAACCAGCACAAGCCTTTTTTTTTTTCCTTCTGAAAAGAACACAGTAAACAATGGATCATAAAGACAAAAATGCTCAGAATAAAATAAGCAGACAAAAATACACGAGGCGCAAATGAAGAAGCTGGTAATAAAGTAATCATAAAGTGAAAGACAAGTAGAGTTCCTTTTTTTTCATCTTCCTAATGCATTTTGGCAGAGATCAGCAGCCTTACATTTGCAATGGAGGCAATATACTTGTCAGCTCCATAATGAAAATGGGTGCCACCCCCAGGAAATTCAATCTTTTCACCTTTAACAACCATCCAGTTCTGATCAGATTTCTCATGTGCAAGATGAGTATGAGGTATATTTGCTTTCCACACCTCATCTCTACTTTTTGGCCACTTGATTGGGATCTGCAAGAACACAGATATTATAAGTTTGAATACACCAATCTGGCAAGACATAAATGTCACATGATAAACATTTTGGAATTGTTCTAGGTAGTAAGTTTATGCAATCTAACCTTGTATCCAGACGGAGGTGGAATCAAGCAGTTATAACGCCTTTCAGGAGGAGGGCAATGTCGTTCATAATGCTCCATCAGAGAAAGATCCAGCTTCAACCTCAATTGGTATATTAGATTCCTGTCCAGACAGGGAATGATTTCTGAATGGCGATCATCACAAACCTTCAAGATCAGGACAAAAATATTAATGAAATCAGCAAAACAGACTGGGCAGAATATAAAGAAGCATAAGCATTCAAAGTATCAAGTCAAATAGAAATGAGAGATGGTGATGAAGAGATGGTTAGCAGGGAAAGTCGTACAGGGAAGCTTTTTCGTATAGCAACATCATCTCCATCTTCATGTCCAAAGTTTGAACCATCTTGTTTAGCATCTGACTCGTCATCCCCACCCAAATAAGATGTTCCAAGTTTTCTCAAGGATCTAGTACCGTACTCAAGGGCTGATGCACCACGGCCATGCGAGCCAAAAATGGATCCATAATAAAAGTATACAAATCCAATAAAGACTCCAAGAACACAAACCGAAGTGATCAAACGCTTCTTTTCACCCCCATCAGATCTTCCTCTCATCTTTTACCAATTTGCAGAACTTTCAAGCAGATTTTTCTGGTCCTTGCTTAAAGGCTAGAAGATAATACCTGGCAACTACTATGCTTCTCTGTCAATCACACTACCCAAAATAAGAACCTATTTTTTGTATCCTACAACACAGGAAAGAATGCACTACTTTGATACCAGTGAAGACCAGTCAACCTGCAACATGGCAAAAATGAACCATCAACAAAATAAAACATCCAAAAAATATTTTAGTTACAATACATCAACTAGCTAGTTTTCTTATTATTTCAAAGTTTAGTGATTGTTTTAGATGTTTTATATTATAAATATATTTCTATATAATTAAATTACTTTTCAATATAAACCAGTTAGAATAAAATGATATTTAATATAATTAAAAAAATAATTCGATTTCATGATGAAAAGTCTAAATCTTGAGAGGTGACCATAAGCAAATGGTAGTCTTAAGATGTGCCCGTAATTTGACCATGCCAATCTTTGATAACAATAGTTGTCAGCCGATAAACAACACAAAAGTAATCTTCAAGGCTATAGACAGGTGAAGAATGCATGGATTGAATCAGTAATACAGACACTTAACAATCTCGTACAACTAATCTCAACTTTTAATAACTCGAGAAGGAGAAAGAAGAAAATAATTTCAGAACGGAATTGAGAAGATTATCAGCCCAACAGTGGGCAAAGTAGCAGCTATCATAAACACCTAAGGAAAAGGTGACGTTTAGCTGCAGAGCATAGATTGAAACTACTTATAGTCAACAGAAAGATGCAAGTTTTTAATTCAAGATTTGGATCTTGCTTTCCTGCCAAACTATTCACCGACAAAGCAAGAATAAAGCTGAAATCCCAGAGTTGAATCCAGAATGATTAATCCAGTTAATGGATACATCAATTAGAAGAACACAATTAAATAATGCAATTGCTAGTAGCCTTCGTAAACTATTTATCTATGTAACAGGGAATAAAAATAATAACAATTAAGATAATGAAAGCTTTTTTTAGCTTATAAAACGTACTAAAGCTAACAGATCTGAAATAAAAACTATTACTTGCATTGAACGTCCATCAGAAGCCAGTGTCATTAACGTAAAGCATCATCGACTAATCAAAAAAACAGAGAAAAACGATCATTTCAAGAAAAACCCAGATAGGCTTCCACGAGATCCAACCATAAAACCAGCGCTTTGCGCAAAGACAACCAGAAGAAATAAGGGCAAAAGGAGCAAAAAAAAAAAGAAAAAAGAAGCTTACTTGATCAGATTGAAAACGGAAATTGGTAAAAGGTCAGATGTGTTAGAGGAGAGATCTAACTCAGATGCTCAGTTCTATAAGTGGAAGCATACACGGGAAAGCGAACAGATCTCAAGTGTTAGATTTGGCTTTCCTATTTAGACGCACACGCAGAGACAGAGCAAGAGAGAGAGAGAGAGTGCAAAATAGGAGCGGGCACTGACGAGAGGCAGTGTTTGTGTATATGTGGGAGTGTGTGCTTGTGCTTATGTGCGTGTCCATACCGTGTTGATGTTTTTTAAGGTATATGTTTTAGTAAAATAATTATAATAGTTTAGAGCATTAACAAGATCTGGTTCATGAGCATGATTAGATTAGATAGATAATTTATAGTTTGTATTTGAGAATGTTTCGTTAAAACTGTTAATAAGGTTTGTTTTATTCTAACATGGCTTGTTAATTGGGTTATGTAGTTAAAGATTGAGTTGTCTTAAATCCAACCGAAGAGGATCCATAATCTTTTGAACAAGTTCGATTCAGAAATATCTCCATCAAAGCCTAATAATGTCAGATGATATTAATGACTATTATATTTAGTTTGATGTCAATTTTAATTAATAATTATACAAGTAATAATTCAAGAAGCCATTTGAATTTAGTTTTTTTTTGACAATGTTTTAAAAATCAAATCGAAGATTAAAATAAGATATTTAAGTTTTTAGAAATAAAGATTAAATAAAATTAAAAATTTTGAAATATAATTGAAAAAGACTGTTATTATATATAAAAGAATTTAAAATTTAATTGAAAAAAGATATTGTTAAATAAAAATTAATTGATTTTTAAATTATAAAAATTAACCAATTAATTAATAAATTGATTGATTTTTAATAACAAGAATTATTAAAGTAAATCAAACTGAAAAGTTAGCTGGTTTAATATTTTTACGGTTGAACTAGTTAAATTTTTTAATAATTAGTTTTTAGCTTTAACATAATTTTAATGTATTTAAAAATTAGAGTTGGGAATTTTACTTGAAACAAATTTATCTAGTGGTAAAATTTTATAATAAATTTTAATTAAAAATAAAAAACGACATACATGCAGATATTCATTTAAAAATTTTTAAGTATTAAAATATGCAATTATTCATTATACGAATTTACATTATTACACATCAAGTACTCAAAACATGTAAAATTCTTAAATATTTTGCATAAATTATTTAAGACTTTAAAATATAACAATATTCTGGTACATAAATCTTTTTTAAAGTTTATTTAATATTTAGTTAAGGATATGTAAAGTTTGAGAGGCATAGGGCACTCCCATTTGTCTCTTTACCTCTTACTATTATCTATTGGATTGATGAGACCTCCATCAACTATTTTGGTAGAGTTTAGGTCCAACTCAATTAAAGAGTTTACTTTGTTTTCTACTTCAACATATGAAAGAGTCGTAAGTGGATCGGTGACAGTAATTGTCATATAAAAAAAATTAATAAATGATATTTAGGTTTGACATTTTGTTACTAAATTATTACTTCCTCTTATTCAAAATAAGTGTCGTTTTAGAGAGATACATACTTATTAAAAAAGCTAGTAAAGTGTTTGATTATATCCTTATTAATTGCACGCTGAATTATCTTGAAAGTGTAATCTGTATAATTAAGATGTGGGAAAAATTAAAGGGTAATTTTGAAAATAAAATTATAAATATGCATGAAAAATCGTAAACGACACTTATTTTGAATAATTAAAATTTCACTAAAACGATATTTATTTTAAATAATAATTTTTTGTAAATGACACTTATTTTAAATAAAAGAAATTAAAATATAAATCTATAAAATTCAGATTAGACTCTGTAGCTTTTATCCCACCCATCTTCCGTATCATACAATTTACAACGCCGCAGGGTTGGAAATCCACAAAAGTCGTCAATGACAGCAAATTCCTTAGTGGCAAATCCAAAGTCCAAAGTCCTGCACAGCCTAATTATCACTGCAAGAATCTACAGTGTGGGGACTTAGAATATGTAGCTATATTTTCCTCAGGTAAAAAGGTGCAAACTTTTTAAATGCTGTTACTGTACTATGATCATGTTTGCTGGCTTCAAAATCTCTCCCAGTCCCAGTGGAGGAACTACCAAGTCTTGCGATCCCAGCGTAAGAAATTCCTTAGGCGTGTATTGAAGACGGACATGCCAATCCCGACAAAGGAGGAATTTGATGTTTGTCAATAACTGCCCATGTCCGTCGTCGACGTCCGAAAGAGAAGAATTCGTTTCTTGCTCTGTTTTGGAAAAAAACGAACGGAGGGGACTCCGGGAGGATCAATTCCAGGGTCATGGGTCTCCCAAGATAGCTCCTTTCTAGGGTGGCTACTTTCCTCCGGAAAATGTGCTCATTGCCTCTCCTTTCTTTTGTTATTTTGGTTAATTAAAAAAAACAAAATTTAATTTTATAATTATAGTTCAAACTTAAAAATATGATAATTAAAATTTAAAATTTGTGTAATTCTAATATGATGTTAATGTGTTTGTTAACTTTTATTAATGTGACTTACCACGTATTTTAAAAACTTAATTAAAATGACATTTTAAAAAAATGTCACATTAGAATTTCTAAATTAATTTATACAACCCGACACCCTCACTCCTCGGTTTCAATTTGTTACCTTCATTTTAGTTTATTTTTCCGATGTATCAATTCACTCTTGCATCGTAGTACACTAGCAAGTTTTTCGGTTTTGATTCGTTTTATTGATACTCTTAGTCCATCGTTTTTAGTTTTTTTTCCGACACCCAAGTTACTCTCGCATCGTAATGCACCAGCAAGCTCTTAGTTTTCAGTTCATTATCTTGACACTCTCAACCCTACTGAAAACGAAGGGTGAGCGTGTTGGGATAACAAACTAAAAACAAAGGAAACAAATTGAAAAAGAAGGGTTAGCATGTTGGGGCTACCTAAATTAATTTAAGGATTAAATTGTGCAATTTTAATTATGTGATAAAACGACATCGTTTTATTAATCTTCATTACTTGTATTAATTTTGACTGATGTATATTAATGGTTAAAATTTTTAGAACACATGACAAGTCATGTAAGTAAAATTAATAAAAACATTAATGTCAAGTTAAAATAAAAAAAAGTAAAAATTTTAATATTTAATTGTAATTCGTGCTATAATTATAAAATTAAACAAAGTTTTAGATTTTTTTTTAATTTACTCTTTTTTTAAATTCCTTTTATTCCCTTTCTTGCTATCTGTCTATAGGTGCCGACGTAGAAAATGATAGATCCAACGTGCCCAGCATGCAGAAACATATGCAGGGTCAGAATCATATTTGCTAAATATTAACGATAGACACTTAAAAAGAAAAATGGAGAATATAAAGAATCCTTGTAGATAAAGCTTGAGAATGAAAAGGTTTCCTGTCCTAATAATTTTCACCACCTATGCTAGTATCTCCATATTCTTTTGCCTTTAATCTTTCTGTAGATGAAGTACTCCAATTCATGCATTAACCAAGCATAAAAAATACAAGGAAAAAGAGGACTTGTTCAATCTCTGGCCAACAGGATCTGCCATTCCATTGGGAAACTTGCAAGAGGAAAAGAAAAAGAGAGAAAATGATCAGCAATTGTACACAACAACACCGGATGGTGTGGTGGCATTGACTTTGCTGCTCCAGTCTTCTATTTCAGACATGCATATGTTGTTGCTTTCTTTTACTTTTCCCGCTTATCAACCATTTACTTAATTCTCTCTGCTTTGTTCCTTTGTTCCCTTTGCAATGAACAACATCAATACACAAGCACATGTTTC
>JANJEY010000236.1:88556483-88567584 GCA_024703695.1 Erythroxylum cataractarum
ATGTCTTCTTTTAGCTGTTCAACTGAGGTTGCACCAATGATTGAACTAGTCATAAATGGCCGATCTCGTGCAAATCCGAGAGCCAGCTGAACTGGAGTCAGACCATACTTCCTAGCCAGTTCCACATATTTTACTGTAGCTTCCTGCAATGCAGTTCAAAGAAATATTAATGACAAAATCAAACTTACTATGATTAATTGCGTGTAATAGATCATGTGAGCAGAATGCATAAAACCAGTCACTTTCAATACAAGTAAAATGGCTTCCAAAGTACTTAGTCAGACTACAATAATCAGCTAATATACTTATTAGAACTGCTTGATTTCAGTAAAATTGGGGCTATTTATGCAAATCACTTGCATTTATCTAACCCTAGGACGAGATTCATGAACTTAACTCACTTCTGAGTTGTCCATTTAACAGCAAATATCTTCAATGACAAGGGCTTTTCAAATCATGGAATTATCAACAACACTGGTCTATTAAATTGCCATATATAGTTTCCTACGAGAACAACATACAGAAATACAAAAACACATAATCTCAACTAACTTTGCAGAGTTGGTTACTCTCATAAAAGGCCACCAATATCATCCAGCTAAAGTGTCACGTTATACTTGTAATGTAAGATCAATTTAGCCAGTAGATACTGGTACTGGGACTCACTTAATTTGCATTTAGATTAGAAGTGTCAAAATCAAGCCCCTTAGCCTGAATTATAATTATTCTAATAATCTCCCCTAGCGACAGCCTCAGGATTCAAACTGTCAACCTTACTTCGATAACAACTATTAAGACCACACCCTTTAGCAATCAATTAAAAGCTATCACTGGGGGTTAACGTGAATTATATATCTTTTATAGTGGCAAAGTCTCAAAGCTACAAGGATGACCGCTGAATTAACAATCCAACATAATAGTGGAATTTTTAGAATCTTAGTCAACTTACTCGGGCAAGTGAATCCTTGTATCTTTCCATGTAGGCAGGGTAGAGGTTTAGTCTTCCTTTTTTAGCAGCTTCAGAATCAAGATCCAAATATTTTCCAGTTAGTGATCCACCATCCAAGGTAGAGTAAGAAAGTAAGCCAATGTTGCAATTGTTTGGGTGGCATACTTCAACAAGATCAACTGCAAAGAATCACGAGAAACATAATCATTATTCAAAAGGCAACACAAACATGTACGTATCCCATGGGCAATTAGCCGAATTACTTTCACTTCTACTGACTGAACTCTAGCATTATACTGCCTGGTTTGAACAAACATTAGCAAATGGACACAGCGTAATTCAGTAACAAAAATATTAAAAAGCTAATGCCAACAAGTTGCATGGAGGCCACAAATCTATCCAGACCAATGTCTTGGACCTGGTAAAGACCAATTTATCAATAAGGAAAAGAATGTTCAGATATGAATGCCAACATAGCAGTCAAAGCCCTACAGTTGGGAAACAATTCAGGCTAGACATTTTTGTGCTACAGAAATTTTATTCAGCCTCCCTGCCAAGATAATCTCGCACATTAACCTCTCTTCCTAATTCCAAGGTTTCATAGACTCGTTGTAATAAATTATCTGATGTAGGACAAGTTATACAATTAGAAACTCAGCAAAGGAAAACAGAATAGAGAGAGAGAGAGAATAAGTAGAGAATCCGGATGAACAAGACAGATCTGATCAGGTTAGAAACATAGAAGAAACTAATGAAGAATCAAGAACACAATAGAAAAGATAGGTCTATATTACTATCTAAAATAATAGTCACTAAACAAGTTCATAACAAAATTTCTAGACCTCCAATTTGTGATAATGTAAAAATCTAATTCTAATACGACTAGAAAAGCAAATAGCTAACAGAATAGGATTGCCAACTCAAAGAAGACTATCGTGGGAGTTAAAATCTGAATAAAACAACTAAAACGGAAATCAACTTCAGATATATGTCTAGTAGAGGAACTGATGAAATTGTCCCGCATGATTGTCTTAAGATCATCTGGGTACACCAAAGAAAAGGCAGATTAGAAGCAACATTTACAATGCCCAGAAACCAAGAAGAAAGTCCAATGTGGAAAATCTTGGAAAGTAAACAACAAGTCTCCTAGAACCATAATCCGATTAAAAGCAGTTAACAAGGTTAGCAAGATAAACAAGGCTGGGAGTTCACTAGAAAAGTGATAGTTTCTTTAACCAGCTCTAGACTATAGACTCTTATTGGTGCAAAAGAGCTTTGAGTTTATAAACAAAATAAAAGAGGGTAAATTAGTCAACCGCAAACTTTAATTTAGTAGATGAAGAATAAGAATTGATGTGACAACAACGGCAACTTATCATGCCAAGTTTTCTTTATTAGATAGGTGTTGGTTATTATGTATAATTAGTAATTAAGGGTAATAGTGTATTTTTCATATATTAGGGTTAAGTGTATAGATTATCTGTATATAACCTTTGTAATTTTATGTTTAACGTAAGCGACTAATAAGAATTTTATCGATTACTCCTCAAAATCTTCATGGTATCAGAGCCATTGCCAATTGAAGGTTGAGTTTACCCCTTTCTTCAGTAGGTTAGTTCGGAAGAATAAGGTTTCGGTATATTGTTTTTGCGCAAGTGTGAAGAGGTTGTGTTTCGTTCCTCTCCTTTCGACACAGCCATCACCGAAGCATAGCCCAGGGGAAGTTCGACCAGTACCCAAGTTTCTGACGCCGTCCGATCTTGTGCATGAGCACATGTGCCGCTGTTTCACTTCGGCAACTCCCTTCAATCGCCGGCGCGTGTAACGCGTGATGCCGCCTCTAGCCATCGTCCTTCGTTTTTTAACAGCTGTGTTTGTCAAACCTTTCTGATTCCGACCAGCTACAATCTGGTCACTTCTGACGTTGTTGTTTTTTCGGGACCTCTCATGAACAAATTCTGCTGTAGTTTCACAATCCTTTTTTTTTTGGTTCCTTCACTTCAGTCGTGCAATTATGTTAGACACTAAGGAAGCTTCTAAGGAGGTAGAGAAACAATATCCAATTAATGATAGTCCCAATTCGCTGATTAGTCCGATTAAACTAGATGGAAGTAGCACTTATTTAGCCTGGTCTAGATCATGCTTGTTGTCTCTTAAGGTTAGAAGCCTATAGGATTATATTGATGGGAATAAGAAACCACCACCTGTTGCTGATCCTACCTTTAGATAATTCGTTGGTTATGTCTTGGCTTCTTAATTCCATACCGTAAGATCTCCGGACAATATTTACTACTTGACACTGCGGAGAAGATATAGAAAGCTGCAAAAGCCACTTATTCTCATATGGGAAATGACGCTCGAATCTTTGAACTCCATAACCAAATTCATGGCACAAAGCAAGGTGAGCTTACTATTTCAGATTACTTTTCTAAACTGGGTAGTTTATGGTAGGAACTGGATTATTATCAAGATTTTCAAGCCAAGTGTGTTGATGATGCGGTACTGATTCAAAACATGCTTGAAAAGGAACGAGTCTGTGACTTTTTGGCTGGTTTGAATCTAGAATTTGATCAGTTGAGAGTTCAAGTTATTAGCAAATCTCCTTTTCCCTCGTATGAGGAGGCCCACTCTTTAATCCAACAAGAAGAGACCATAAGAAATGTCATGCTTTATACTACATCAGTTGAGAAGTCGGGTTTAATAGCCCATTTTACTCATAAGCAGCTGAAGGATGTTATTTCTGATAAAGATCATTTGCACTATGATTATTGTGGAAAGAAAAGACATACAGAAACTTGTTGGAAGTTGCATGGGGGACCCACTAGGGGTCGAGGGGGAAAACGAGCTAACTCCACAAGGGCTCAAGCAAATTTGTTAGAAACTGTAGAATCATCCGAGGAGTCTGCTTCAGTTGATAGTCTCTCTTTTGATAAAATTCAGCATTTCAAACGTCTTCTATCACAACTCAACTCTTTCTATAGTGCTACCTCCAATTTTATCAAGTTAGGTAACACTTTTGGTCAACTTGACTCATGGATAATTGATTCTGGTGTGAATAGACATAAGACAGGCTTTCTTAACTACTCTCCTTGTCTAAAAAGGGATAATGTTAAGGTGGCTAACGGGTCTTTAACTCCTATTTCTAGGACAAGTTCCATTGTTTCATCATCATCATCATCATACCACGAAAAGTCCCGCAATGAAGCAGGGTCTGGGGGGGGCCTGATAGTACGCAGCCTTACTCCTATATTGTAGAGAGGCTGTTTCCAGTAGGCCCACATGCATATGTGACATGATAATAGTGATGTAGGGTACAGAGAATAAATACGTAAAGATTGAAAGTACATTCATATACATACCTAATGAAGACCATAATTTGATATTACCTGGCACCTTGTCAAGACCAGCTTTCCTCGGAGCGAGATACTCTAAGCGTTTGCTTTGGTCAGTGCCCTAAGGGTGCGGTAATCCCATTGTATTATGTGTCCATCTAAGGAATCTCCCCGTACACTTGAAAAAAAAATGTTAAGCTATTTTCTGTTCTTCACGTTCCTCAATTTCTTATCAATCTTTTATCTGTCAGTGCTATCACTAAAGCTCTAAACTGTAAGGTTGAAATTTTTGCTGATTATTGTATCTTTCAAGACCTTCAAACAGGGAAGATGATTGGCAGTAGAAGAGAGCGTGATGGTTTAAACATGATGGAAGACAACCAAGGCTTGGCCGTTTTTGGGGAATATCAGGATGTTAACTAGGAAATAATATAGTGACATAGGCGGTTAGGGCATCCATCATTTTTTGTTTAAGAAAAACTATATCCTAGTTTATTTGCTAGAAGTCGGTTTGATTCTTTATCTTATGATGCTTGTGATTATGCTAAGCATACTAAAACCTCTTACCATTCAAGTGATAATAAAGCCATTGTTCTTTTTATGCTTATTCATTCTAATGTTTGGGGGCCTACACAGACTGTTCTTTGTTTGGAAATCGATGGTTTGTTATTTTCATTGATTGTTGCACTAGAATGACTTAGGTGCATTTGATTAAAGCAAAAACTGATGTTTTCTCCACCTTTCAATCTTTTCATAACATGGTTCACACTCAGTTTGATGCTAAGAAAAAGGTGTTGCGAACTGATAATGGGATGGAATATAAGGATAGTAAGTTTGGTACTTATTTGGAGTCTCATGGGATTGTTCATCAAACTAGTTGTCCTTATACTAGTGCTCAAAATGGGGTAGTTGAAAGGAAAAATAGACATTTGTTGGAAGTTGCTAGATCCCTTATGTTTACTATGAATATTCCATAGTCATACTAGGGGGATGGTATACTAGTGGCAGCTTATCTTATAAATCGAATGCCCCTCAAAACTCTTCAATTCTGGACTCCTTTAGAAGTCTTAACTGGGAAACATGGCTATACTATTCCCCCAAAGGATTTTGGGTGTGTCTGCTTTATACATAATAGAAATGTTAGGAAATTAGATCTGAGGGCTCTAAGATGTGTGTTCATTGGGTATTCTCTAACCCAAAAGGGATATAAGTGCTATCACTCTCCATCTAGGAAGTTTTATATCAATATGGATGTTACTTTTCGGGAGTTTGAACCTTACTTTGGCACTACACAGTCACCTCCTCAGGGAGAGAGCAGTGAAGACGAAGTGGTGCTTGTTGTACTTCATGATCTAATGTAGAAGGAGAATGACGTTCAAGGGGAGATTAATGTTCAGGGGGAGAATGTTGTTGGACTTTTAGATAGACCTGATTTGTTGAGATACTCAAGGAAGAATAGGTATGAAGAAACCATCATGCTTCTTACCCTGCAAGAATCATCGGGTCATTTATCTTCTGAATCTAATTTAAATTTACCCAATGTTTAGAGAAAAGGGGCCAAGTCGTGTTCAAAACATTCCATTAATAACTTTGTCTCTTATGATTCCTTGTCTCTCTCCTATAGAGCCTTTTCCTTGCCTCTTTCCTCTATCTCTATTCCACAGGATTGGGACGAAGCTGTCACAAATCCAAAATGGAAGGAAGTTATGGTAGAAGAAATGAAAGCTCTCGCTAAGAATGAAACCTGGGAACTAGTTACTTCTCCAGGCAAGAAGCTAGTTGGCTACAAGTGGGTGTTCACAATAAAACACAAAGCTAATGGCTCGATTGAAAGATTCAAAGTTAGATTAGTAGCAAAAGGATTCACTCAAACTTATGGAGTTGATTATCAGGAGACATTTGCACCTGTTGCCAAAATGAACACAATCATAATCTTACAATCGTGTGCAGCAAACTTGGATTGGGATTTGCAACAATTTGATGTGAGAAAACGCATTACTACATGGAGACCTGGAAGAAAACGTTTATATGGAGATTCCTCCTGGTTTTGGTAATGAGAGAAATCAAAAGGTGTGCAAATTGAAGAAAGCCCTGTATGGTTTGAAACAATCTCCCAAAAGATTGGTTTGACAGATTCATCAAAGCCATTATCTCTTTTGGGTATCAACAAAGCAATGCTGATCATAACCTCTTTATAAGACACTACAAGGGTAAGATCACTCTTCTTATTGTTTATGTTGATGATATAGTGATGACAGGAGACGATAAGAAAGAAATGGCTCGGCTAAAGAAGCTCCAGGCTCAAGAGTTTGAGATCAAGGATCTTGGAAAGTTACATTACTTCTTGGGAATTGAAGTTGCAAGATTAACAAAAGGAATCTTCATTTATCAGAGGAAATACATTTTAGATCTTTGGATGAAACTGGTATGTTGGGATGTAAACCAGCAGAATCATCCATTGAAAGCAATCATAAGTTGCAAGCAGGAACCAAAGAATTAGTTGATAAAGGCAGATATCAGAGATTGGTTGGTAGGTTTATCTATCTTTCTCACACTAGATCGGATATTGCTTATGCAGTTAGCTTGGTGAGCCAGTTTATGCATGATCCTAGAGAATCTCATCAGTAGGATGTCTTTAGCATTTTGCGATATTTAAAGTCAGCCTCAGGAAAAGGTCTTCTCAAAACATGGTCATCTTCGAATTGAAGCCTTTGCAAATGCGGATTGGGCTGGATCTTTAGATGACAAAAGATCCACCTCTGGTTGTTGCGCACTTGTAGGAGGTAACTTGGTCACTTGGAGAAGTAAGAAATAGAGCGTGGTTGCAAGATTAGGTGCAAAAAGAAAAATATAGAGCTTAGCTCAAGGTATCTGTGAACCTTTATGGCCGCAAAAGTTGCTAGCAGAGTTGAAGTTGGCTGGAGAAGACAGACCAGCTTTGTATTGTGATAACAAAGCTGCAATTAGTATTACTTATAATCCTGTTCAACATGACCAAACGAAGCACATTGAAATTGATAGACATTTTATCAAAGAAAAGTTCACAGATGGTGTTACATATAACGTCGGAAAAACAGCTAGGTGATATTTTCACAAAAGGACTCAATAGTCGAGCCTTTCATACTATTATCCACAAGTTGGGCAAGTGTACTATTTTTCCGCCAACTTGAGGGGGAGTTGGTTATTATGTATAATTAGTAATTAAGGGAAATGGTGTATTTTTCATATATTAGGATTAAGTGTACAGGTTATCTGTATATAAACTTAGTAATCTTATGTTTAACGTAAGTGAGTAATAACAATTTTATCGATTACTCCTCAAAATCTTCAATAGGGAATGATGACAAATTAGATATATTGTCCTAGTTTGTCTAGGATTTAAGCTTATTTAATAATAAAGAATCCTTATTCAGATAGGATTCAATTTTGGATATTTTAGAAACCTTTCCTATTAGAATAAGGATTCTAAGAACTATAAATATGTTTATACTCAACCCTTTAAGCTATCCTGAATTTTTTCTACAAATTTAAAATTTTAATTAGAATGTGTGATATTTTCTTCTAAGAGAGTCATTTCTAGCTTCATAACTTCCATTATTTGTGTTCTTCGCTATATTCTAGTAATTCTATCATAAAGTTTCAGCAACTAAAAAAATCAAATTCTAACCATATCAAAACTAAATTTCAGCCATATCAAACCTTCAATTCTAGTCTAAATTTCTAGCAAATAAACTTTAAAAACCTAGCTATACCAAATCTGAAATTTCAGAAGCTGAAATTTAAACTTGAAACTTAATTCAACAATCTAATATTGATGATATTTCCCAAATTTTGTGGTTTAACTACTAGCTAATATTTCTCCTATTTTCCCTACATCAATTTAGTATTAGAGTTTTGGTTCACAATGGTGGAAGTTTGTATTAAAGAATACTCAATGACCAAGAGCGAGATAAAATATTTTTGAGAAATATGAAAAGATTGGACCTTAATAATCCTCAATCACAAGGTGCTCCAAGAATTAGTCCAGAAAATAACATCTGACAACAAACTTCACTTGATATCCAGGGTGAACAAAGTGAAATACAAGATGAAGAGGCTGAAGTTTGTCAACAAGGAGTGGGGTTAAGAAATTAACACCTACCAAGAGATACAAGACAAAGAAACCAAACAACAACACTTGGAGGGTGCATATGAGACTCCAAAGGTTGTGATAGAGCTGAAACACATAATATACTTGAGGATATTACCAAGAAAGTTTGTGTTGAAAGTCCCGATTTTGCAGGAAAGATGGATAAACACTTGTTCTTGGACTATATAGTCACAATGGAGGGCTTCTTTGACGGGTACAGCATGACAAAAGATCGAAAAGTTCGATTTGTAAAGATGAAACTAGTTGGCCATGCTAAACTTTGCTGGAGATCGATAGATGATAGATTTCGAGAAACAGGGCAGCTACCAATTGTTGATTAGGAAGAGATGAAACTGAAATTATCAGAAAAATATTTACCATTTCATTATCAAGAAGATCTCTAAAATCAACATATAACCCTTAGACAAGGGATTATGACCATAACTGAGTACGTGAAAATATTTAATGAACTTTCTATTCGAAGTGAAGGAATGAAATCAAAACGACAACTTATTTCTCATTACAAAAATGGTTTAAGGGTTGAAAATTGCAAGGAGTTAATAATGCAAAGAATTTACGGCCTTGAAGATATATATTAGTTGACTTTAAGAACAAAACAATACTTGGGATAGCAAGATACTATAAAGTTTTGAAGTCAAGGAGGCGAGTCCAACATGAAGAGAATTACAATGGTGCAAAATTTTAGGTCAATACTTAATGTATCAAAATTTTCACTACAGAATAACTACAAAGTTTCTCAAGGAGCTAAACTTAAAGGCAAATTCATAACTGAGACTCGGACAAAAGGAGGGGCAACAAGATACTTTAAAAAAGATAAAACCATAATAATGGTTGAAGATAGCTTTTATTGGCCCTATTTAAAGCAAGATGTGTCTTAGGTCAAACACAATATCAAATATATCAACTAGCTAAAGAAAGAAACAAAATTGTGGATTATACACACCACTTCCTATATCTCATAAACCATAGTAGGTAAGTATGGATTTTGTGTTAGTCATTCCCAAACTTATAAGAGTTTATGATTATTTTTTGTGGCGGTGGATAGGTTTTCCAAAATGAGTCATTTCATTTCATGTTTCAAGATTTATGATGCTGTCCATATTGCCAAACTCTTCTCCAAAGAAGTACATCTCCATGAATTATCTTTAACCATCGTCTTTGATCGTGATGTGAAGTTTATGAGTTATTTTTGGAGAGTTCTATGAAAAATATTGAACACTAAGCTTCAATTTTCTAATTCTTTATATCCTCAAATCAATGGACAAACAAAAATGATGAATAAAATTTGGGAGACTTGTTAAGATGTTTGGTTGGAGATAAGATGAATAATGGGACCTAATTCTTCCTATGATAAGAGTTTGCATATAGCAATTTTATAAATAGGTCAACTGGCAAGATTCCTTTTAAAATAGTTTTGGGATTTCAGCAAGAAAACCTATTAATATAGTTCCTTTACGGCTTTACCACAAATAACACGAGTTAGTGTTGAAGCTGAATGTTTTGCAGAACATATGAGAGATATCTTTGATGAGGTAAAAAGAAAGATAACAATCAGCAACTTGACTTATAAAGAATATGCTAATCAACACCGTATATTGGTAGAATTCAATGAAGGGGATATTCGGAGGGTAAGGATTTGTCCAGAACATCTTCCAACATAAAAATATAAGAAACTTCATTCATGAAGTGCTGGACCTTATAAGACATTCAAGAAGTAAGTGCTAATGCTTATGTTTTAGAATTACCAAGTGACATAGGAATTAATCATATGTTTAATATTGCAGACTTAACTATTCATCATGGACATGATAAATATGAAATCCACTATTGCAATTGTTCCAACCATTCATCATCTTAAAGATGAGATAGAGGATGTTCTTAATGAACAAATTGTAGCTACAAAAGCTGATAGTAGGGTTTCTTATCAAGTGGAAAAGAAGATCAATTTCTGATAGCACTTGGATTTTAGAAGTTGAATCCAAATTTATATGAGCAGTATTTGTCACAATCCACGTCAGGGATATTTCAGAAAAGCCGAAGAGAATTATAGCAAAAAAGCTTAGAAACTCAATAAAAGAGAAACCACAACTTTAATTTAGAGGGATGAATCCTATCCTAACAAGGGCAACTTACTTCATGCTAAGTTTTTCTTATTAGATAGGGAATAATAATAAGTTAGATATATTGTCTTAGTTTGTTTAGGACTTTTTAAGAATAAAAAATCCTTATTAGGATATGATTCAATTTTGGAAATTTTAGAACCCTTTCTTACTAGAATAAGGATTCTAAGAATTATAAAAATGTGTTTACTTAACCTTTCAAGAACAAGTTATCCTGAATTTTTTCTTCAAATTTGAGTTATCAATTAGAATGTGTGATGCTTTCCTCTAAGAGTGATTTTTAGACTTTAGGAGCGATTCCTAGTTTCCTAACTTCTATTGTTTGTATTCTTCACTATATTTCAACAATTCTAAGCTAAAGTTTCAGCGACTAAAAACCAAATTGTAGTCATATCAAACCTAAATTTCAGCCATCTCTAAACCAGAATTTCTAACTTAAATTTTTAGCAATTAAACCCTAAAAACCCAGCTATACTGTTGGACCAATGGTGGTTGACAAATTAAATCCTTTTATGTTTTGATAATAATAAAATGTATAGAATTGGTTAAG
>JANJEY010000236.1:88574044-88607705 GCA_024703695.1 Erythroxylum cataractarum
TTAGGTAAAACCTAACCAATAACCATCTACCTCATTCTTGTGTTAGGTAAAACCAAACCAATTCATATGTACACTAACTAAGAAATGGTGCGTCTACAATTAGTGGTACACCACATTATTTCTATCTTTTATAACAATTTATTCATAATGAGAATAATAAATAACAAAATTATGCACATATGTCGTTGTATATATTAACATTATTTAGTTTGAGTAAATGTATTATCTATTAAGCTTAATAGCAAAATTTTGGATTATATCTTTTGAGAATTCCTCGTTATCGATAAAATTTTACTTATGTTTATTGATATAAAGCTTGTGGTATAATTGATCATGGGTGAGTCATCGGAGAATCATCTATAAGTTTTTTTTTTCAGTTCTTAATAATTAAATATTAAAGACATAAATCATATATGAATCATGAATTATGAATCAAACATAAATTTTTCTTGCCCATTCAAATCTTGAAAATAATTATAATCACATAAATGAAGCGAATAAATCACTAACCTTGAGTTGAGACAAAGTTTTCACGATCACAAATTAGTTGATCTCTCTTAACCCTCTTTTTGTACGATAGCTTGATGAATAGTTTAATGCATAAATACCTACTCTTTTGTATTTGTATTTTTTCTGTATTTAATTAGGGTATAGAGAGGACTAGTTTATATACACTTATTTATTGAAATTAAATTTTGTAAGCCTATCCTAAGCACATGTTCTTTAAATTTCTTTCGTTGTAAATCTTTAGTTAGTATCATAAGATCCGTCTTAATATATTTTATATGCATTCTTTGTTTCTAAATTTTTTCTTTAACAACAAAATACTTTAATTCCATATGTTTTGTGCCTCCGGAGTATTTTTCAATTTTAGAGAAGAAAACTGTTGTAAAATTATCAAAATAAAATTTCAGCAGCTTACTTACTGTGTCAACAACCCCCAAGCCCTGAAATAAAGTTCTGCAACTACAAAATATGAATTGTAACCTCATAACAAATTATAAATTCTGCTTCCATAGTGAATGAAGCAATGACAGACTGTTTGACACTTTTTTATGAAATTGTTCTTTCAGCTAATAGGAAAAAATAGTCAAATGTTGACTTTCTACTATCAACGCACCCAACGAAATCTGAATATGAATATCCAATCACTCTAAATGATTAGACTTCAAATAAGTGAGCATGTAATCCTTCTTTTCTTGAAGATATCTCATGTCACGACCCAATACCACATCAGGCCTATGACAATCGCCACATATCCGGATAAAAGACACTCACAATATCCTTAATCCAATTATGTAAGGCTAACTGAATATTATCTTTTTTTTTTTGAAAAATTTGGGCAACACAAAAGCTATATTTTAAAAATCCAAAAACTTGCAAATAATTTCAAATACATTTCTATATTGACAACCAACTACAACTTCAGGACTTTAAAGTCCACTCAAGACATTTTCAACAACAGTATTGAAAGTTTATACATAAAGACTTTTACAACAACAAAACAATTAAAAGTTAAATTTACATAATCATAAATTATATCAACACAACTAACTAATAAAAACAGTAAAACAGTTCACTAGACAACAAAAGTACAAAATAAGAAAATGCTCATGTGTGGTAATGTCTCGAAAATGTTAAAAGACTACACGATTCACTCGAAGTTTCAAACTCACTAAATTAACCTGCATGGTTGGAAAGCGGAGGAGAGGTGAGAACACTAGGTACTCAATGAGTAGGAACAATATATAACACAAATAGAATTTGATCATACTAAGACTGTGTATATAACCTATGAAGTGAATATACGTGACATAAAATCACATAGGTCTAGCCTATGCCTCATCATATATTGGTTAGAAACCACATAGGCCTAGCTTATTAATCATCTATCCGGTGGATATAGGTTCCAGTTTTAGTATACAAATGCATAAAAACATCAGATGTATAAATTAAATCTCATCAGAAAAGAAATATCAGAGTAAGCCAAAACAATAATGTGTGACATCACTAGTTGGCCAAACTAACGTGCACACCCATCGATTATCGATGTTGACTCGACTTTCATCCATGGTGAGTCCAAACTACAGTCAACTAGAGGGTTATGACTTTAGGTGATGACCTCGTTGGTGTCTAGATCCTAGGTGTGGAATCACTCATGAGTCCTGTAAAAAGGTGTCAATATGGCGACTCGATTTTCATGTATCAGTGTCAAGTGTACGAAGGTTGTTTAATCAGATGTGCCCAATACACGATTGGCCAATCGTCTCCTCACCAATCACCAAAAATATATACAAAAATTAAGTACAAAAATCAAGTAAAGCACCATGTTTTTATTTATCGGTCTAACTGATAAAATGAAACTATACCATGGCTCTAAAATAAAGGAGAACAAATACATGTAGAATACATGACTTAGTTATGCATTTGTAAATTCCAAAACACTTTTTTATGCAATAGTTATATTTTAAAATCCAAATGCAAAGTTATTCAAAAACGTAATTTTTAGAAAAATAAGACCTTATCCATTGCATTTTATTTACAGATTTGTTAAAAGTAATATCATTTTGTTAAAATATGAAATTAAACCATCAGAAAACATTATCCTTTGCACTACAAACACAGGTTTGTTGAAAACAATATCATTTTGCAAAATATGTAATAAAATATCGGTTTCAAAAATAATGTTGAAACATTATTTCATGCAATAAAAGTTATCTTTTGTACTCTGAATGCATAGTTGTTAAAAATAATGACATTTATTAAATACCTAAACATATTAGCATCCATTTGAAATTCAATTCTACCATACATTGCCTAGGTTCAAAATTCACATACTAGTCATCATACTTGTCTTGGGATGTCCTAATCCTATTTGAGAAATACGATTTTCCCCACTCATCTTAAAAGAAGGTATACACTCTCTTAGCTTGAACAATCCTCGATAAAGCTCCTTGATTTACAGCTCTCAAGCCATTATACATCAAAAAATACATATAATGAAATTACTCCTTAAACATAAATTTCGTGTTTCTACACCCTCACATGGTGTATAAAACACAATATCACTCCTTGTAAACTATAGAATTTGAACATTAAACTTCTCATAGGTTTATTTCCTTACTAGTCACATTAGCTTTTCTTTTGCATTTTTTAAGGCATTTATTGCTTTTAATCCCATACTTACTCATTTTCAAATATAATTAAGCACATCTTTATCCAAGAATATTAGGCCTTTACTTGTTAATTTAAGCAATAATTCAAGTTCACCCTAAGTTGACATAAAAGTGTTTTCCAATGTATACTATTATAATGCCTTAAATCCTAAGTCAAGTTCACTTAAGCATTTTATCAAATACCTAATGCGCATGATTTTCAAGTCACATGTATAAGATTTTATCATAATAATTCATGTTCCTATATAGTAACACTTCCAATCAATGACACAATCCACCACTCCATTCAAACCAATCCTTCATTTAAGCTACATTTTATCAATTGTACAACTCATTATATTAATCCACCTCTTCTCCATCATTTTGACCTAACCTTAACCAACACACATCTTCTCCATTCTTCATCAACAATTCACATCATACATGTATAATTAATACCATATAATTCATTTAGACCATGAATTTCAAAAGATATTTAACAATTCATAAACTTCCACCTAAAGGGGACAATTTTAGTTTTGAATTAAAGAACCCTCTCCATGACACATTTCATTCATCTAAACCATGTCTCATCCATATTCAAGCATGGAGAACAATATATCTTAACACCAAACTCAAAATCATAATGTAGAGAGAGATGAGACAAAATTTACCTAAACCTTCCTTTGATGATATCTTCAAATGCTTTGAGATTTTCTCAAATCTAATGATAGATTTGAATTCCTTGATCCCAAATTAGCTTAGAACACCTTGATTGAGGCTGAAAAATAAAAAACTTGGTGAAAAATAGGTGATGGTAAAAACTTGCTTCTTTCTCTCCTCTCTTCTTTCTTCTCCATTCTTTTAATTAAAACAAAATGCCTTAAGTCCTTAGAAATGTGATGCACGGCCATAAGTGAAAGAAAGGTCTAGAATATTGACTCTTCTTTGACCAAATGGGGTGAAATTATCATTTTTGCCCTTAGCTTATGTGAAATTACCATTTTACCCTCTAAACTTTCCTAAATTTACAATTAAGCCCAAAGTTTAGGAATCTTCAAAAATTTTATTTTTATTTTGATCCTTGGACTTTTGGAAATAATAACTAAGCCCCTTAACTTTATAAACTATATATTGGTCCTCTAAGAATTGAGCCCTTTGACTTTTAACAATTTGCAATTAAGCCCTTATGTAAATCAATTTTTCTAGTTAAGCTTTTTAAGTGTCCAATAAGTCTATAACTCATGTCTAATCACCCATAAGGCATCAGAATACATTTAATTCAACCACCATGGTCATATCCATCTAATGGACTCAATTTTACACACTTAAAAGCTTATATGTTAGAAGTCTTCATGATTTCGCATACTGGTGAACTCTAACTTCATGTAAGGGCATATAACATTATAAATCATTGACATACATACCAAAAGGATTCAAATTCATCTTTGAACTCATATACGACCATGTATATATCAATATATAGTAGTATCTCTAAATATAAAACAATCACCAAAGAGCTCAGAAAGTCCAACATTACAATAACCATACATGATATGTTGTTCTCCAAGCCTCATTATAGGGAATGAAGTCAGGTAGCCCCTTAGCCAAGTCTACACTTATAGATAGCCTTGCAAATCCAATCATCCTTTTACTTGTCATTTTTTCATCCATGCATAACAACTTCCAATGAAGTTATATAAAAAACTCAACCCTTTTATCGTCCAATATTTCAACATGATGTTATGCATGTTAATCTAGAGGAGAATGGTTTCTTGTTGGATCTTTTCTAGGTTAATCCCCATATGCCACTTCTGAAGGAATATAAGGATTTGTGTAAAATGCCAAGGCTTTAACTACGTTCACAACATTAGCTCTAGAAGTAAAACAGAACAATACTAGATTTTTCTATTAAAAAAACACCTTTATAAGTCCCTTATTGCTCTATATCTTCTAAGCCTAGTTAGAGATCACTGGGAAAGGGTGCCTACTCCTAAAGAAAAACCCTACTAATGTTGATTTCCAAGCAGTTACAACTACTTTAAGAACCTCAATCTTTGGAGCAACTATCGTCTAACCATCCTCAACCTTACACTTGCAATAATGCAGTAAGAGAGGTTTGCTCAGTTTTAATTTATGCAATGCCGCAAGTATATGAATCGTATGTATTACATAAGATATTGTTCCCACGAGGATTGGATTAGTCACTTAAAAATTTGAATGCATTTTGTCTAATGTAATAAAAGATTAAAGTAATTGAAATAAAAATAAATTTAATAAAAATAAAATAAACTAATAAAACTGAACAATTTAATCAATAAAGATGGCAATAAGAGCGAAGTTAATCAATAATGGAAATCCTAGATATCCTAATGTTTTGATTATCCTCTCTTAAGATCTAATCAAGTAATCCTAAATTAGATAACAATTGAATTTCAATCTCTTGATTTACAAAATTATTCATAACTACTCAATTAGATTTAAAGCATTCCTAAGGATAATTAACTCATAATTAAGATGTCTCTTTAATTGCTTATTCATCTGATATTTGTAGGTCTAGTAAGGTACTAACTCTCATTGTGTAACTTAACACATATAACTTTGATTCAATCTCTTGATTTCTTATCAAGTATAAGCTTGACAAATACTATAAAGCATTAATATATTGAATTTAACAAGATAAAGTTATACAAAATAATTCAAGAATAAACCCTAATATAGATTTAGCAATCTATAATCATGTTCAACACACAACTAATCAGAATTCACATCCAAGACAATGAAATAGAAGAAAAGAAAAGAAAGAAAATAACTTGAAGTCTTAATCTTGAAAATTTGAAAATTGTAGTTGATCTTGATGTTTCCATTTTTCATCTCTTTGTTTATGATGGAAACCTTCTATTTGGTGTTTTTCTTTTTCTTTTTATATTCTTAACCTTCTAAGGTTCTTTCTAGTTTTTTTTTTCACTTATTTTAGTTTCAAAAATAGCCTTAAAATGTCAAGAATACAAAAATCTCGCAAGCTTGAAAAGCCAAAATTTACTTGAATTTGTTTCATGCACAATTGTGCGTGGATTTTCTCCAGCTCTTTGGCACAATTGTACATGGAATCCACGCTCATGTAAGAGGCTCTCCAACCTGCTGCTTCCTTATGCATGATCGTGTATGCAAACTTATTTCTCTAGCTTTTTCTTTGTCTTTTTTTTTTTTCACTTTTTCATGCCTTCACTCATCACCAAACACAACAAACAATCCTTAAAATATATAATTAAGATCTAGCTCTTGCCTTAAACAACAATTAAACAAACAAAGCACACAAAACACAAACAAGAACATAAATCTAAGCCCTAATCACATGATTATCATCTAATAAAACATTGAAAACACACTCTAACATGTAGAACATACTAAGCTTTATACCTATCAAGGGATCTCTAAAGTCCCCTAAAAATTGCTTCTAACTACTACGACCAGCTTGCTTCGAAATGGGAGGACCTCTTTTAAGGGGGAGTTCTCCTTGGATATTGAGGGCAAACCAAGTAAGCAAGAAGGTAGAGGAGGGAAGTCACCTATTGCAAAAGTTGCCTCAAAGGCGTAAGATGTCATACTCAAAAAAGAAGAAAACAACTTTAACAAGGAGATTTTTTTAAAAGATAGTTGCCTTAAATGGTAAGATAGTCTTAGGCGGGACATAAAAATAAACAAGGGACTAAAAAACCCTTACAACCCTACAGAGACAAGAGAGTGAAGCAAGGGGTAGAAGAAAACTAAAATAAAAAAACAAGATTGGAATAAGGAAATAAGAATAACACCTGAAAGGTTGAAATATAAATACATGAGAAACATTATGATGAATGAGTGGGTGAGAGTAACAAGGAAAAAATAGGTAAACCAAGTTTACAAAGAAATAAAATAAAAACAAGTGAAGAATAAGGAGTTTGAGTGGTGGAGAAAGCAAAGATAAAAGTATGAAAGAATAGGAAGAAAATTGTTTAAGGTTGCAAGTATGGAAAAACAGGATCATAGAAAGGAGTAAAGTTTTTAGATAGAAGGAAGATAAATACCTTAATTTTTGCTAAAATAACAAGATATTGATAGATCATACATGTGAAACTTTATCATTGTGCACAACCACATAAAAATGGCATGGTTGTTCATGAGAAAAAGTTCACTATATATGTGCTCCATTAGTATTTTTAACAAAAAAAGGTCAAATTTTGAGTAAGCATGAGAGATTTCTTGCAAAATTTTCGAAAAATGTAATATTTTACAAAAATTGGTAAATTGCAATAGAAGTTGGTGTCTTTTTACTCTATAATTCATTATGATTGTATTGGAAACAACCTCAAGACTGCATACTGTTAAACTTCGCTACACTCTACGTATCAGCAGAAACTTTACTGAGTTATTATTATTGTGATTCATTATGATTGTAGATTTTCTCTTATTATATATCATGATCTATACCCTAAAATTTGATGATATTTACTCCTATAATAATTTTTATTTTATATAAATTTGACACAAATTACCTTAAGAAGTTGATAATCCTTATTTTATATGAAGAGCATGTTAAATTAAATTTAATTGTTAAACATCTCTTAATTTTGATTAGTTGCTTTGAAATCTCCTAGTGTTTTAGAAACTGCAATTTATTCAACAATAAAAAACTGACTATTTCAAAGTAACAGTGTCCATAAATTTAATATGATTTATATGTAAATTAGGCCAACTTTTTGACAATAATAATATCTTTTCTTGTTCAAGGAATTCCTGGTGATTTTTGTAAAAAACTCAGAATAAGTTATTAGCTGTAAGTAGTAAATATAACAGGAAGAATAGTAGGGTTATAACTTTCATTACCAAGATTAGAGAGGAAATGCTAATCCATGTTTGTCTCTTTCCTAGAATCATGTGTGCTTACCAGAAGACTCATTTAAATATCAATTTCTGTTCCCCTATTGCACACACTGAGCTGTTGATGACATTTAGTAAAATACTTCATTCCTGTATTTATTCAAGTAAAATTTCCACTTGCACTGTAAAAAACGGAAACTATAGTATATTTTCCTAAGTAGGTCCAATAGACTCATCAGCTTGTTTTCTTCTGACATTCGATACAATTGGTGAGAAAGAGTAAGGAGAGAGAAGGAACTCCAGAAGATCGTTAATGGTATTTTAGCCTCAAGCACTGAAGTCTATAACTCCAAATCGTCAAGAGGACTTGTAACAAGAGTGTTCTACCCGGAATGAAGTCGGAAATATGCCACAGAATGATGGGCTGCCTTAAGAATGAAGATTACCGTACAAGTTGAACTTGATGACAACCTTTTGCTAAGATCAGATAAGATCACCCACACCCCTATGGCAGTCCGACAAAACCTGAGTAGCATTTCAACCGAGTTGTTTTCCTCCAGGATCAATCCCAGGTGTTGTTTCAGCATCAACACCACACACCACTCACCTCACTACACCATTCTAAATTATGGAATGATGTAGTGAGATGGCTCCATTCTCGTAACACGCAAGTGCTTCCTCTTGTATTTTAGTTACTAACTACGCCAATATCTCCCGAAATATGGAAGAACAGGTGGAGCGTTCGATTCGTGTAAATTACAAAATAATATATGCTCTCGTTTTGTGAGGAGTTAATGCTTGCAAATTTGGAAATTGTTAAATAAATGGAACACCTTCCAAATGGTTACACACGAATATTTATCCGTTTCAACGAAGCTTAACCATACAGGGACAAGTACACCAGTTTAAAGGAACATTACGACTTCACATAATGCACTGCAAGTTCCAACAAAGCACTACCACCCAAATGAAATGATAAAACGTCCAACCACTGAACAACTATGAAGATGCCAGCACCTGATAGAAAGAGAGAAACCCAATTTCAAGTTATGTCAAGGCACTTCAAGAGACTCATCTGACGCACATGACAGTCCAATCAATTTGAATGGATAAAATATACATTCATTCCAAGTTTTCAAAGCCAAAACACAGTACCCTTGAGAGATAATCAAAGAGGTAGAAGACTAACCACTTTATTCTGTTTTATTTTCTTCCTCCTTTTCCTCGACCGTTTTCCAGACGATATCTCTCAGTCCAGTTGAGAGGTTCTTGTAAAACTGTAATTTGGGCCAAATATCAGCAAAACGAGATCTCAGAATGATATGCAAATGAAAACTATATAGCATATATAAGAACTTCATCGTAAACCTAATTAGTTTTCATCTGCCACTCCCGTGTCTAAATGTGGATAAGCAGACAAAATATTTACTTTCCAGCAGTTCAAGCATAAAGCACCTAAAACTTAATAGTATTTTAACTCTGCCTTGTTATGAAGTTAATTATTAAGCAGTGAACATTTTTCCATGAAGTTTTTGGTCCAAAAGATCATTAAAATTTCCCCATCTTGCCGACTGATGTACAACAAACATTATCCTTTTCCTTTTGCACCCAAGTAATGGTATGCTTATCATAACAAAGTACACCAAAAACAAAGTACACCTGCAAGAACATGGGATAAGGTGATATCACTACTAATTAAGATAATATTATTCTAAATCTATTAAGAAAAGTTAACACATCAAACCACTGGCTGCACAATATCCACGATCCACATAATTAATGTAAAATGGATATAAAACACAGAGCCTTCTAAATATGATCTTTACCTTGATTCATTTAATTACATACACAATGCCTAAATAAATATCATACCTTGTGAAATTCCAGGGTATCTCCACCAGACTTGCGAAGTTCAACCATGTAAAGTGAAGGAGCCACTTCAAAGATCTAAATAGATAGAAGATATCATAAAATCAGACTTAAAATATTACAAAATAATGCAAAGCAGAAATATATGTTGACAGGAATCCTGAAACCATACTTCTGTTGCAACAGATAAATGACCCTTCCGTCCAGTCTTCTCCCCTTGAAGCTTCATCTAACGCACAAGCACAATAACAGTTCTATTAGATAATAATTCAGCATTTGAGTGACAATGCAAAATGAAGTTAAAGACAATCTTGTGAAGCTAACTCCCGATCAGAATCAACAAGAGTCTACCATGAAGGATGTTTAATCAGTTAAGATGTGACAATTATTTGGAAAGAGGAAGACCATAGTCAATTTCATTAAAATTACATCTCAACCACTCTTGCACAAGAGGAGACATTATCACACCTTGAATTTATTTTTCTTTATTTCAAAACCCAAAGGACCTGCAGTTTCTTCAATTTTTGAGATGATCTCATTAGGAGAATGTTTGGAGGTGAATCTGGTTTCCCGCTTGACAAGTCCCTGCTTGCAAAAGTAAAAACGCTGTCAGGTGTATAAAAGTATGACTACATATCCACTGAAGATCGACATGACTACATATCCACTGAAGATTGACATGACTACATATCATTGCAGTTTGTCAAAACCATGGATCAGAAGACAACATAGCAATACAGTAACCATTCTTGAACACTTCTCAGCAATGACGTCACACAGATGTATCAAAAATATCACTTGAGAAATAAATATCAAATGACTAACAAACATAATGGAGGTGTTATCCAGTTCTTTTAGATGACATACAGGCGCCAAGTGGCTGATCTAAATATATCAGAAGTATCAAACACTCTTTCAAAAATTGGGAAGGTCTTAGATCACACAAATACGTAGATATGTTGGGTCAGCCTTTTGTCCCAGCCAAAAAGAACAATTTGTGCAGAACATACCATTTGCTTCTCAAAGAGAGTACTCAAGTTAAGACCCTGTGATGTTGATATGAGTTCAAATGCATTCATAGTCACAGGATTCACAGGTCCTTCGTCTCGCCTCTCCACAACAAGGTTTACAGGATCCTATTCACCAAGAGGATTGTCAAGTAACCAACAGCCTGCAGTGTCCCAAGGAACAAGATGCATGATACACAAACACAAAATTCTTACCCCTGACTCATTGAAAATAGAGTCAACATCGTCAAGACTAACATCAGGTTGTTCAAAACTAGGTGGCTTATATCCTTTCTTGAACCACTCATTTTCAATAACCTCCGCGATAGTTATGCGCTGTTTCATTCCATCATCTTACTTAACAATAAAAAAGAATGCAAATATTCTTCCAAAAGAAAGAACAATTAAAACTATGTGTGACACTGAACATACAGTTGCAGGAACAGGGTCAAGAATCCTTTTGATTAATTTCTTTGCGCTTGAAGAGAACCACGGAGGACAGGTGAAATCAGCCTTATATATCTGCAATCACACAGGAAAGGCAATTAGATTTACTTAACGTAAGACGTTTTGGATCTGCAGAAGCAAAATATTAGAAATCACAAGGGAATTATATTAGTTTTGCCTCAATGACATGCAGTAATCAAGAACATGACTTGATAAAATAAGAGATAAGCAGTAATCTGGTAACATCAAATATCTCATATCCACAAGGTCAAGACTATCAGATAACCAAAATATTCGGAATGCTCATACTATTCATTCACATCCTTAGAAAGAGCCAAAAAAATATCTTGAACATTGACAGCTCATGTACGACATGAAACTGGGAATACTTGGGTATGTTTGTAGCTGTGGATTTTTTTTTTTCTATTTTCTATCATCCTTCTCCTTTTAATTTCCCTATTTTCCTTTTCCACTAAAAAAATTAGAGAGAGAAAGTCCAGTTTATTCTATAAAGTTAATTTCTATTTTATGCAGTTGCACAATTAATAGAATTTGAGTTATGAAAGATTTTGTAGATTAAAATGGAAAATATGATAACTAAGGTTGTATAAAGAAGATCTGAACAGAAAGCACCATAATTTCTTCTTCCTAAAAAATTTTCTGGAAAATTAATCAGTGTTCTATAATTGAGACCCTCACTAAATACTACTAACCTAGTATTGCTATATACCTTTAAATTTGCACTGAGGTAATAATTTAAAATTCCCTTTCTAAACATATTTAGTAATGGAGCAAGAGAACTTCCTAAAACAAAAAATCTTACTGACAATTAAGATCACCTGATTAGGAAAAAGCTTATCCTAGGAATCAATGTCACGTATCACCAAAACATTGCTTATCTTTTTATTTCACCTTATTCAAAAGCACATGCAACACAGAATATGTAAATGTGTACGTGTGGGTGGCTAAATGAGTATAACTAAAAGACAAAAGACTACCTTTTTGTACAGTTGCATAAGGTTGGAATCTTCAAAAGGCAGGTATCCAGCCATTAAGACATAAAGGATGACACCGCATGACCATAAGTCTGCTTTAGCTCCATCATAACCTTTATTATTGATCACCTAGAGAAAACGATATATAAAATGCCATGGAAACATGCTGAAAAGTTGGCAACTAAAGAAGTAAAACTATATATGAAATGTCCAAGAACCTCAGGGGCAACATAATTTGGCGTTCCACATGTCGTGTGAAGCAACCCATCATCCTAAATGGTAAACAAAAACAAATAGCTATCAATTACACTAAGAACAAAAAAAAAAAAAAAAAAGGAAAATATCACCAAGGTTCTGTCTGTCAGCTAACAGGATGCTGATTAATACAATTCACAAGTTATTTCAGTTAAGAAGCCATCATACTCACTCGAACTTGCTGGGGCAGTGCACTCAACCCAAAATCTGAAACTTTAAGAACTCCACTGGCATCCAATAAAAGATTCTCAGGCTGTTGTTAGGAAAAAAAATTCAAGAACTCTATTAGCATCCAGTAGCAACTCGAAGATTGATATTTTAAACCAATTAACCTTGCTCCTTGGTAGCATCACAAGATTAATGTCTCACAACTAAAGCTCTAAGGCAATCCAAGGGCATAATTTTTCACTTGGACAAGGTGAAAATTGAAACAAAATGCACACCTTTAGGTCTCTATGATACACCCCTCTACTATGGCAGTAATCCACAGCATTAATAAGCTGCTGAAAGTACTTTCTTGCTTCATCTTCTTTGAACCTCCCTTTACTTGCCTGATTCAGAAAGAATAGGAAAATCAAACAACTTATTTGGCTCGGGTGAAATCATGCAAGATGATTTGGAAATATTGGGCTTACAATTTTGTCAAAAAGTTCACCACCAGTCACAAATTCAAGAACAATGTATATCTTAGTCTTGCTCGCCATCACCTATAATATGACACCATTCACCATTATTGTGACTGTGAATTATGAAGTGATAGACAAATGAATGCATTAAGTATCAAAATTGTCACAAGGATAATCTAAGTCTACAAAAAGCTAACATATAAACATAAAGAGAATTTGCATTGGAGAATATCAATGAGGCTATGCAATAAGGGAACAAGAAATGGTAATAGATCAAGCATATGAAGATCTAAGGCTATTTCATTCTAACCTCATACATGCGGATGACATTTGGGTGTCTAACTAGTTTCATGGTTGAAATTTCACGCTTAATCTGCAAAATGGAAACAACAGGAAGACATGAAATTACTAAAATGACGAGGTTAGCGTTTATATTGTCAAGCAGCTATTTTCATCAAGATTAAATGCACCTTGACTATTATAATATTGCTGAAACATGCACAGATCCACTCCTTAAAAATTAAGTAAATCATCACATGTAGCAGTTGCTTCAAAGTTAATTCTTGTCATTTGCGTTACACATGCAGATCGTGAGAAAAGGAGTTGAGTAGAGCATCATATGTCTCAAAGTAACAAAAATGGTTACAGGAAAGACGGAAAAGCAAACCTCGCACAATCATGAGAAAAAAATAAAGGAAAAGGAAAAAGAAAAAGGAAATAAATCATAAATCTGTAATTCCCAATATATGGTAACACAACCATTGCTCACTATGCTTCAATAGAAGTAACTAACCCTAATTTACATCTTGTAAAGCATTTCTTCTCAGAGAATATGAATGGTTTGAATTCTTGACGGTTGATCAGAATATTCTTTCAGGTTTTCTTTTCATTTTATCTGGGGTTTATTGAGGATTATTACTCCTCCAGAAGGCAGTTACATTTCAGTAGCCAAGTTAGATAAATCGGCATTGAGATTTTACATCTTAGAAAGAGACCCTCGCTCAATACTTTGACCATCCAATCTGACCGAGTACTAGATTAATCTGTTCAAATTATCATGCTTTACGTTTATCCATCAAAATCAGTTTCCTTTTCCCTTATGAGCTACACTGCACAATAACAGAATAAGAGGAATACCACTACAAAAATACTGGAATAAAAACATCCAACAGTAAATGAACAACCCAACCAGAACAAATGAATAAATTTAAATAAATTATCTCCACAATCACAAAACAACATTTCTCCTCCCTCCAACCGTTGCCTTGTTACCTTTTTCCAGTAAATTACAAAACAACAAAAGATCAAAACTTGATACTCATTACAATTTTTGGGCACCAAACAGATCCACTTTCAATCAAGAAAACAGTACCAGATACCGAATTATATATATTGAAATACTACCTGAGTGATCATCTTGTGTTTGAGGACCTTCTCTTTATCAAGAATTTTAATGGCCACATTCTCTCCAGTCTCTATGTTCCTCGCGAACTTCACCTTCGCGAAGGTTCCTTCACCGAGTGTCCTCCCAAGCTCGTATCTTCCCACTCTGGTCCTGCTACCAACTGTACCACCACTTCCTCTTGAGGCCATTTTTTCTCCACCTCTGTTTTCTGTTTTTCTTCTCTATGAAAAAGAATCTTTTTTTGCAGCTCCACAAGCCTCTAAGGGACGGCTCAAGATCTCTTCTTTTTACAAGGTTGCCATACCTGAGACTTTGCCACACTCATCTTCACTGTTTAATTTATATTTATCAATCAAACTTCAGTAAAACACAATCAAACTTAAAACTAAACCCCAACTGCGAAAATTAACGAACAAGAATATATTCAGAAGTAAATAAGGAAGGAAAATTGGAGGCGATGGAAAGGGAAAAAAAAATCGGGATGAGACAGATAACCCATGACAAATCAACACGCCCCTAAATTGACGGAAACGAGATAAATCAAAGTGCTTTTGGAACAAAGAAGGAGGTGGTGTAATTGTATTCGGAGATTTTAGGTTACGGATGGATCGATGTCGGTGTTTAACAACAGAAGGTGATGGGATTCGTTTATAGATGGCAGCAATCTTTGTCTTCACAGCGGTTATCCGGGGAAGGTCTCTACTTGTGTGTTTTTTTCCTTCTGTATGTCTTCACAGCGGTTATCCGGGGAAGGTCTCATGCCTTCTTCATTGCATACCCATCAAGAACTTCGAATCCCTAACCCTTCCACACCCATCAATAACACAGATCCACTCGTCTCACTCAAACACCCATTCGAAACCCATTACCCATACAGGAAAACAATACCCATGGAAGAAGAGTCTTACCCAGAAAAGAGATATGGTAATGGTTGCTTCGGGGGAGACTGGACGTTTAGCGAAGACGATCTGGTGGAAGACAAACAGAAATATTAGCACTGGTCGCAACGTGCGGACGTGCGAAGGGGAAAAGAACAAACCTTTCACGACAGAGATGCAACAAAGTGAAGAAGGAGACATGGAGATAAGAGGGTTGTTTCAGATATGGTACTGCGTTTCTGCTCACTCCGAAGGAGAGGGGGGTTCGGCTTGAGGAAAAAAATCAGGGCATTTTGGCCATTTCATCTTCCTGTCCAACGAACAATTTCTTCTGTACCATAGTTTAGGATTGGACATAAAATTTTGTCCTTGTCCATTGAAGACTGTCTAAAATTTTTTGTAGACGGTAAGCAAACATCTATCCGGACAAAATATTTATGTCCTTGTCATCCGTCCTCACGTCCGAGGACGGTAACCAAACACAGCCTTATTGTGCCATTGCTGTGATGTGAGGTGGTGGGCTTGAGGCATTAAAATATTAGGTCGAATTAAAAGTAACAAGTAATTTTCTAGTCTTGGCATTAAAAGTCTTGGTTTAGCTTTTGGAAGAGTAACAAGTAATTTTCTAGTCGCAAAAATAATTTTAAAGAAAAATAAATTTTTTTTAGAAGATATAACTTTTTGACAATTAAAATATAACTTTTTAAGAAACTCAAATTTGAAGCTGCTCAAAAAAATATTTTTCAAGTAGATTTTTTAAATCAATTAATGAGCTTATTTTGTTCTTATGTTTTACATATAATTTTCAAAATACCTACAAACTCATCTTTTCATTTATTATGTATTTAACTATTTACTCAACTTGAATATTTGTTTTGAGATTTATATAATATTATTTAACTTTTTATATGTTTTAATATTTATTTTCGATATTTGTTTACTTATATTATAATCTACATAAAAGATGTAGTTAGATATATTTTTATTTATTTTTTATATGGTCTAAAATTATATAATAATTAATATATTATGCTTTGCATATTGTTTAATATACTTTAAATATTATTTATATGCATAAATAAATTTTATTATAAAATAAAATATAGTTAAAATTAATAAAAGTGCTTTTTATTTTTATGTTGTCAAACAGTCTACTATATTAAATTCTTTCAAAAAAGCTATTTTTTTAATTGACAACTAAACAGTCAACTGACTTCTTAGAAAATCTCTACTAACAAAAGCTCTATTGATATAAACTCATCCAAACAGGTACTTAGATGAGTTTGAGTTTTAAGTGGATTTCGGGCAACCCAAAATTCCTCAAGTTTGAACTGGACATTGTGAGCTAAATCCGATTAAACTTTAGGTGTAACTTAAGTCATGCCTTAAGTGTTAGACATTTTTGTCCTTAGGGATAATTTTATCTTTTTCCTATTAAGTGAACAACAATTAATTGTAATTTTAGCTTTTAATAAATTATCGGTTAAATTACATAATTTGATCCAATCAAAAGGAAGTTGCATAATAAATGATCTAGATTAATGGGTCGAAGTCTGGGTAAAAAATGGTTCCCTTTTAGTGTAGACCTGGTCCATATTGATCTTGTGATGGGGAAGTCTGATATAGAAGCTCTATAAAGGTTAAAATCTCCTGCAGTTGCTCATATAAATCACAAGCATATAATTCTTTGACCCGTTAAGAGAGCTTATGTATTGAGAAAATTGTAGAAAGGCCTGAACCGAGCGTCGGCGAACAACTTCCTCAACGGTCCCAGCTCGTTTAGGCGAGCGCTCCCATAATCATCAAACCGAAGGCGCGTGCAACACATTCGACGCTACATGTGGACTATTGGATCTGAGACACATGTCGAAGCATGCAACAAACCCGTCGTACAGTGATAGCGCATGTGCACAAGCATGTGCCAAACGTATCTTGCGCGTGTCGGTGCATGTTGTGAACATATAAGGCATGTGTCGGCCGGCTGACGTCAATCGTATGGCTATGGCCTTTGCTATAGTGTTTTCAAAAAAAAGAAAAATTTTAGAATTCCTGTAAAGTTGCCCGGGGTCCTTTTAGATCAATTTCTAGGTTCGGGAAATTTTTAAAACGCTTTTTCAATTTTTCTGGATTTATTACATTAATAATTGGATTCTAGAAAAGTTTTTAAACCTTTTTAAAACTAATTTTGAGTGCATTTTCATACTCCAAACAGCACATAAGGGAGACACTTAAAGTTTTATGTCTCGTATGGTAGGTTAGGTATTCGACAAAGTATGATAGACACTCTTATTGAGAATTTTTATTTATAAAATTCTCAAATAAAGTTTAAAGACAATGTTTTCAGTGTTAGTATGTGATTATTTAATTGTGAATATAGTTTTTTATTTATAATTGATTTTCACATACATTATGCCCATATAGAATGTGAAGATGACATATAGATATATCCCTTGTGTTTGTAATCTTTTTGGGTACTGGTAAGATTGAAGTCACCATAGTGGCCCTTCAAGCTAGTATTTGGATTATACTGCACACATATTGGGGGATATCTATGATCTCATATTCGGTTATTCTATGCATAGGTGTTTACCTTATACGAGGTTTTGAGATGTACATAAAAGCATTAGATGGAGGAAAGTCGTCGCTTAAATGATTTATTCACCCACAAGTGGTAGTGTCATGAGAGTTGATGGCTTGTACTCTGATCACTTTTATGTGGAGGTCTAATTGCATATATTATGTATTCGGCCCACAGGTGTTTCATAATATGTGTGATCGGATTCTCTATTTAGATGATGTTATCGTCGTTGTCTTGCATTTATACTAATTTTATATAGTCTTTTTTATTTTTCAATCATTTCTCAGTCAACAACAATGTTGTCACCATTGAAACCTTGAATGGTTTCAATTTCAAGAAGTGGAAAAACGATGTGGAGTTCGCATTGGAGATGGAAGACATCAGCATGGCCATGCACATAGAGAGGCCTCCCCCACTTACAAATGTCAGCTCAAAAGCTGACAGAGCAGTAACGGCAACCTAGGAAAGGTCAAATAGGATGTGCCATTTGACCATTAAGAGGTCGATACTTAATCATCTGCTGAGTGGATCGCCGAACACGATAGTAGCACGGGAGTTCATTGACAACATATCTCAGAGGTATAAGGTCTTTTCTCATGCTGAGCAGAGCGCTTTAATCAGGGAACTATTCTCTATGAGGTACACTAGAGAAGGAGGTGTTTGGGAGTATATCATCCGGATGGTGTATCTTCAGTGTAGGCTGAAGGCACTAGATATACCAATTACTGACTTGTTTATAATGCATCAGGCACTAAACACTCTTCCTCAAGAGTTTGAGATGTAGGCCACCTCCTAAATTTTACAGGATGAGACTTGGGACATCAATGCTTTGATTTCTTGGTGTACTGTAGCAGAGGAGAAGATCAAGAGCTCTCCTCATACAACTATGTATGCAGCTGTGAAGGGAAAGAGGAAGGCTAAACCCCAACAGCCTAAAAGTAAGGGTAAGACCCAAAACCTCTCCTTAGATTCATAGTGGGCAGTCTAGTATTGTGAAGGGCTTACCTGACCTTAAGAGTATGAGATGCTTCTTCTGTAAGAAGAAGGGACACAAGAAGTTGAGTGCTAGAAGTACAAGTTATGAAAGATCAAATAGGAACTGTCAGGTAACTCCTCGGCCTTTATGATTCATGAATCTAATGTAGATATAACCACATCAAGTTTTTGGTGGTTAGATAGTGGAGCTTCTAATCATGTTGCTTCCACAATGCAGTGATTCAGATCCAGGAGAAGGCTGAATAAGGGAGAGGAGAAGCTGATGGTCGGCAATAATGAAGAGTTGGATGTTTTGTACGTAGGAGATGTATCATTAAACCTTGATACAAGGTTTGTACTTGTTTTACGGGACACATTTTGTATATTATCTTTTATACGGAATTTGATCTCTATATCTGTTTTAGATAAAGAAGGTTTTCATTTTTTATTTGATAATGCAGTTGTAAATATTTCTATCAATAAGACATATTAGTACTGCCTTGTTATCTTACGGATTGTATAGAATGTGTCTTACTCCTAATGAAATGTATGCCTCTTCATATGTTGCTGAACCTGTTACTCGAAAGAGAACCTTCATAAAGGACACATCATACATATTGTGGTATCAACGTCTTGGCCACATTTCCAAAAAAAGGTTTGAGAGATTGATAAAGGATAACATTTTGAGAGATTGATAAAGGATAACATTCTCCCAGTTATAGACTTTAGTGATCTAGAGACGTGTCAAGTGTTGTATGGGTAAGTTGACCAAGATAAAAAAGGGTTAACTTGTACTTCTAGTTTATTGGACCTCATACATACAGACCTTAGTGGTCCTTATACAGTCACGTTATGCAATTCCAGATACTTCCTGACATGTATAGATGATTATTCTCGTTACAGTTATGTGTTCTTGCTTAAGGAGAAGTCTGAAGTTCTTGACAAGTTCAAGATCTTTAAGACTGAAGTTGAGAACCAGTCGGAAAAATCAATAAAGATTGTCATATCTGATAGAGGAGGGGAATACTATGGCAGACATGGGGTTGTAAGACAAGAAAAAGGTCAGTTTGCCAGGTATTTAGAATTAGTTGGAATAGTGGCTCAGTTCACTATAGCAGGTAGTCCTGAGCAAAATGGTGTGACCGAAAGGCGTAATCACACCCTAAAGGACATGATGAGGTCAATGCAAAGCAGGACTAACCTATTCGAATACCTTTGGAGTGAAGCCATCAAGATGACATTGTATGTTTTGAACAGAGTCCCAAGCAAGTCAGTACCAAAGACGCCTTTTGAACTCTGGAAGGACTAGAAGCCAAGCCTTGTACTCATTCGTGTGTGGGTTGCCCTACTGAAGTGAGGTTGTATAATTCTCATGAGAGTAAATTGCAATCTCATTCAACTCGTTGCTATTTAGTGGGTTATCCCGACCACTCTAAAGGCTACATAATTTATTATAGAGAGGGAGGAGCCAGAATAGTGGAATCATAAATGGCAAAGTTTCTGAAATACGACGTCTATGATGAGAGAGGATCCTGACATCCTCCAAAAGATAGTAGGACGGATACTACAATTATTATATATCCACCTCTTATATAGTCAGTTCTGTTGGATGAAGGCCCAAGTATCGTGCCTATATAGGCATAGGAACCTACCCTTAGTCAGGAAGAGGTTTATGAGATACAAGAGCCAATGCAGTTGCGCAGATCCACTAGAGAGAGGCGACTGACTATCTCATCAGATTATATAGTCCATTTAGGTGAACAAGACTATGACATCGAACATGTTGTGGATCCAGTGACTTTTACAAAAATCGTTTCTGGACCTTATGCGGATATGTGGTGGGAAGCGATGAAGGATGAGATGCAATTTATGATGTATAATAAGGTATGAAAACTTGTTGATTTACCTCAACATTGCAGGCCTGTCAGTTGCAAGTGGCTATTTAAAACCAAGAAGGACACAGAGGGTAAATTTGAGCATTTTAAGGAGTGTCTAATTGCTAGGGGATTTACTTAGAGAGAAGGAATTGATTTCAATGTTACCTTCTCTCCTGTATCCTCGAAGGATGCATTTAGAGTGATTATAGCAATAGTAGCTCATTATGATATGAAGCTACATCAGATGGATGTTAAGACCATTTTCCTAAATGGTGACCTTTATGAGGAGGTCCATATGGAGCAACCTGAAGGTTTTCAGGATCAAGATGCAGCTGACAAATTCTATAAGTTGAATAAATCAATATATGGTTTGAAGCACTTCTAGACAATGGTACTTAAAGTTTGATGAGGTTTTGACCTCGTTTGGCTTTGTGGAGAACAAAATCAAAATATGCTTATACTATAAGGTTAAGGGGAGCAAAGTCATCTTCATACTATTGTATGTCGATGATATCTTGCTCGCGTCAAATGATTTGACCATATTGCATGAAGTAAAGTAAATTTTGTCCAAACATTTTGACATGAAGGATTGAGGTGAAGCATCTTTTGTCCTCGACAGGAAGATTTGTCGGGACAGATCTCAACACTCCTTGAGCTTCTTGCAAAGAGCATACATTGAGCGAGTGCTACAAAGGTTATTGTAAACCTTTTGTAGCACCTATCTCTCATGGTGAGAGATTATCTTTAGCACATTGTCCAAAAAATGAAGTTGAGAGAGAGGCTATGAGGAATGTCCCGTACTCTAATACAGTAGGTAGCCTGATGTATGCCTAGGTATGCACTGGACCGAACATTGCATTTGTTGTCAAACTGTTAGGTCGATATCTGACCAACCCAAGTATGGACCATTAGAATGCACTTAAACGATTGTTGAGATACTTAAAAGGGTATAAAGGATTATATGTTGACATACAAGAAAGTCAATAACTTAAACCTCACAGGGCATACAGACTCCAAATTTGCTATGTGTCTGGATGATTGCAAATCCACATTGGGGTACATTTTTCTGATAACAGATGGTGCAGTATCGTGGAAGACTGTCAATCAGACATTGGTAACTTTGTCAACCATGCATGCAGAGTTTGTTACATGTTATGGAGCTGCTACACGAGTAGTTGGCTCGGAAACTTGATTTATGAGTTGTTTGTGGGGGATTCGATAGCTAGACCTATTCAGTTGTACTGTGATAATCTTGTTGCAGTATTGTTCAGTAACAGCAATAAGAATATTACAGGGTCTAAGCATTTAGTCGTCAAATACTTGACTATAAAGGAGTTGATTTAGAAGGGTGATGTTGAAGTGGAGCACATCAGGATTGAGGAGATGTTAGCTGATCCTTTAACTAAAGGACTTCGCCCATTAATGTTTGTCAACATGTATACAGTATGGGTGTGTTGAAGTCCTTAGACAATAGTAGTTAAGGATCACTATATTTGCTCCTTAAAATTTTGTACGTTTTGATGTATTATGACATTATGGTTATTTATTAATAAAGATGATCATTTTCTTTTATCATCAGTAATAACTATTTTTTGTATATAGTCATAATACACATCGAAGTCTTAAGATTTGTGTTGATCTTAAGCATTTTAAAGGTCATTGGGCATTTATAAAGATTGACCTTGAGTTTATGTCATTAAAAACATGAAGTTTATATGGATATCCTTAAAGTTTTATATGATATAGAGGGATATAAGGTTTTAATCTCACAAAGGTTCTCTAATGCACTTTAAATTTAGTTGGAGAACATAAAAATTTTCCCTAATATTGTTTAGCATTCGGTGAGAGAAAATAGGATTTCTCTACTACAGTTTAGCATATGCAATTTAGCATAAAGTTGGAGAAATCGAGACCTACAGACAAAGATGATATATTTTAGATCATACAGGTATCATCTTAGTTTGCCACACTCCATTTTCCCGTTCATATTAATAAGGTATTAGATATTTATGATTATATTGGACCTGTATCACACATGACACATGTGCTTGATATTTTCGGTATCGAAAGCCTTACAGGACAGAATGTAGGAATTTCATTACCTTTGGATCAAATGTTTTTGAAATTTGGTACCAATACAATAACATAACTTAACTAGATTTTTAAACTGTTTTGAACTTGACAAAAGCCTACAATTAATAATTGTCTAAGGGGGAGATTGTTAGAGATTTTTGTCCTTAAGCAAAATTTTGTCTTTTTCCTATTAAGTGGACAATTATTAATTGTGATTTTGGCTTTTAATAAATTATCGATTAAGTTACGTAATTTGATTCAATTAAAGATAATAAAGTGACTCAATAAATGATCTAAAATAATGGGTCGAAGTCTGGGTAAAAAATGATTCTCTTTTAATGTAGACCTGGTTCATATCGGCCTTGTGATGGGAAAGCCCGATATAGAAGCTATATAAAAGGTCTTTTGCAGTTGCTCATATCAATCGCAAACATACAGTTCTTTGACTCGTTAAGAGAGCTTGCATATTGAGAAAACTGTAGAAAGGCCTAGACCTAGCATCGGTGAACAACTTCCTCAACTGTACTGGGAGGATCAGAGCTCGTTTAGGCATTGGAAACTACTACAGAACTCATAATGGACCTAAAATCAAGTATTTCGCATTTATTTCGTTTTTACCTTTTCATGTATGATCCTGGATATGTAATAAAGTTTGTGCTATGTATTATATTGAGAAAATCAGATTAACCTATCAGACTCATCGCCACTCCCACGCAATGTTACGAATGTCGTACCAGATTGGATTCTGGTACAGTATTGTACCGTTAATATTTTTAAATTATTTATTTTAAAAATAAAATATTTTATTAATAATTTATTAATAAATATTATTTAAAATATTTAATTAAAAAATAATTTATTTTTAAGTTTTATTTAATTTATAATTATTATTGGTAATAAAAATATTTTTATTTTAAAAACAAAAATAAAAATTCACTATAATTATAAAAATTGAAGTAAATAAAATAACTAATTAAAATAACTTTGAAAAAATGGGGAACACTATAAGAAAAATGTCATTTAGTGATAGATATTACCGACGAACATTTTATGTAACCGTCAGTGAATATAACAGCAGGTTGGCTATGACTGTCAGTAAATTTACCTACAGACTTTTTTTGTCAGAATATTTGTCAACGATATTAGTTATTCCGTCGGTAACATTACCGACGGTTATGAATGATCGTCGATGAGTATACTGACAGTTAACAAATTCTAACTGTAAACTTGGTGACGACTGTCAATATTATCGACAGCTACTCTTTGTTTTGTCAGTAAATATCTTACATTTTACCGACAATTTGTAGTGTTCCATCGGTAAATATACTAGATTTTACAGACGTACTTATATTTTCTACCGTAAATAATTTTTAATTTTTTAAATTTTACATTAAATTTATTTTATGATCTTATGATTAATGCATAATTCAACAATTATGAATTATCTGTGCATACTATTTTGATTTTTTTATATAATTTATTTAAATAGAAATTGATTGATGATATAAAGTTAAAATTATCTTAATTGATAATAAAAACATTAAATTGTACATAATAAGTCCTTTTAATTCAAACCAAATGGCTGCAACAATCCTATTATCCTGGTGACCGCGGATGGTCTGAGGTGCTACCCCTGCCCTTTAACTCATCCACCTCATATCTCAGTTGAGCGATGTACTCCATTAATGTCTGCACTATGATTCGAATCTTATTGACTTCATTGGTTGTCGACTGCCTACTAGATATTATTATGTTAGACGTGGAAGATTGCGAATAACATGTATTCACAAATGAATCTAACTGGAAGATCCTTCCACGACGGTCCCTACCACTCACTGCATCAAGATATGTCTGACTCTCTTCAACAACTTGTTTGTGCTAAGACTGTCTCTAAATGCTTTCTTGTATTTGGTCCTATTAGGAGGTAATGTTTAAATTAGTAAGTGATAACTATTAATAATTAATATTAAAGCAAAAATTTCATATACATTAAGTTCTCTACATTGGGTGTTGACGAATGTCACACCATCATGCTTTTTAGTATAAGTATGCAAAAAGAATTGACGGGATATAGGCCTCATGCCCATAGACTTTTCTTGCATAAGAAGAAAATGTTATAAGTGAACTAGAATTTATAAAAATTTCGACAGAGTTTCCTCTATTTTTATGACATTTACCCCCTGTTGAACAAAGAAAATAACTCAACAAAACCATATATGACACCAAACATTTATATCATTATCTATAACATACATATTTTTATTCCAAAATTCACATATCAATTTAAATTGAAATATAGCAAAGTAAAAAAATTAGAATATAAGTGTAAAGTTTAGATGCTTATAAGTCTCTCTACATGCTCGTGGTGGGTAATAGATCCTCCCGTATGTATGGGAAGACTCTCTCCCCCTGGTCCTCTACGTTTGTTGGTAGAGTTATGCTCTGAAATAGACATTACCTCATGTGATGTCCAATACTGCTGCCAACGACTCCATATTTGCTTAGAAATATAAGGTGATTTTACACCATCCATGTGTATCGCATCAATAAAGTCACAATAACGTGTACGTGCTCATCTCTCCCATACTTTATGTATGATCCTGTTAAATTCAGTATCCCAAAAAAATTCTTTCTAAAATAAAAGGAAAATTTTAATAAATACTTATAATGTAATAATATTTACCTAATTAATGTATACAAATCAATTAAAAAAGATAATTATTTTTGTTATTGTATCTTAAACTCCTGAAAGTAAAATTCCTTTGTGGCCAGAGAGATATTCTTCCATACATAACTTTCAAGATCAATCTTTTCCTTAAATTTAGATGTCATGTTTCTAAAGCACGATTCAAACGGAATCAACCTAATATAAAAACAAATAATTTTAGACCATTTGCAAAAATTTAAACATATAACTTAATTATAAAGATATAGTGTTTTATGTAATTTCACTCACAAATTATTGACAATTGTTATATAAGTTCTTCTATCAAGTCTCTCGGCTCCAGGTTGACGACCGTCTCCTTCATCCGCTATAAGGGTAGTAGATGATGTAGGAATGGTGGATGGTGTAGCATCAAGAGCATCATGTTATGCTTCGTCTACAACTGTAGTAGCTAGAGGGGGAGGAGGTGATTTAGTTGCAGCTGCAGAGTGTGATGGTTCACCTTGACAGTAAATACCTCCAAATCATTATCTGAACTTGGGTCTCATTATATCACGTTGTCTGTTTGGTGGAATATTTCTACCTAACAGGGGTTTTTTAACGAATTATCTAGAAATATAAGAATTTGAATTCAATATTTTACACATTATATTGAAAAGGAAATAAGTTGATTTGTTGAATATAATATTCAATTACAAACTTTGAATTAGAAAGTTAGAAGGATTCTGGCATGTTCGAATGCACCAATTGAAATAGTGATAGTTCTTCCCTCAGGTGTAAAGTTTTTAACACCTTCTTGCAATAACGTTTCCACTATAGATAAACTTGTAGATGATACAGTGAATGAGCTGTCAGATTTAGTATGAAAGAAAAACTCTTCAGATGAACTGCCAGTACGAAACGGTTTACCTAAAACACAATCAGTATAGAACTTAGATATTGTCAGATTAGTAAACCGTTAAACGAACTAAATTTGGAGTGACATGCATACGTGAATGTCTAGATGAAGTTTATAGAGTTGACTAGTTTTTGAAGACACATGATTTCCCTAATCCTTTACGGACTGTTGTGACATCGCTCCTACCTCCATAGGCATACATGTCATCTTCAAGATTCAAAGAAGCTTAAAACAACATGTAGTATATACCATCAAAAGTGAATATATATAATAGCTTCATAAAAAGAAATGAGCTGTACATAATAAGGAAAGTGACATTGTTCAGGTAATACTAAACACCTTGAAGCAAAAGATTGACCATGAAAGGCAAACGATCATGAGTGCATGAAGTGGATATTTTTTCTGCATTGTTTATTGCTTCAATAGGGACAATTTTGCCACATTCTTCCTAATGGAATGAATTAGTACTATCTAGAACTAGTTGCTATGTCGGCATTCCTTAATTAATAATGTTAAGAGGTATATTCTGTAAATGTCGATTTAGAATAAAATGACGATATGTTCAACTCCAGGCTCGATGATAAGTGAAAGTAGTCCAGTTTAACACTTGTACATCTTCAGTGTGCCTAATGATATGAATTAATCTATCCACTCTAAACATCACTTAGTAATATTTGATTGAATTTTTTCATAAATATAAGAATTTGAATTCAATATTTTACACAATATACTAAAAAGGAAATGATTTGTTTAATGCAATATTCAATTACAAACACAAATTGATTGTTATCATCACTTAATTGTAAATTACAATCTTATTTTTTTGAAGAATAATAATCAAACTCAAGCTCCTCTTCAGATCTCTGGTCCTCGTCATCTTCTCCAAATGAAATTTCAACATATTCATTAGATGGATCGTTCAAAAGTTCATTATCATCATATGTGACAGATGCATTTATTTCATAAACATGTTCCTAAAATACTTCAGTTTCAAGTCTCTGCTCTTCTTTTCCATGTGATTCAAAAACACCTCTAGGTTTAACTTTGCAAACGGCTAACCAATCTGGCTTATCTCATCATAAGCTGGGAAAAGGGATATAATACACCTGAATCGCTTGCATTGCCAACACAAAAGATTCAAATTGTCTCAATCTTCTTCAGTTATTGATTTCAATTAGATTATATTAGCTATGCACTTTTATGCCAATATTTAGAGTTAGATTAAACCAGTCACACTTAAATATCATATCATACTTCGCTTTATTAGAAATGTAGGGAACTCAATTTTAGGTATCTCAATAATTTTACTATAGTAATCCATCAATTCTCCTTGTACGCAAACTCTACTATTTATTGTTGTCATGCTATAACCATGATATTCTGTATGATATTTGTATCCATTAACGAAATACACCAGATAACAGTTCGTAGAAGTCCCTTTGCAAGATCACATATAAACTTGTCGTCTATTGGATTTTCTAAGGCCTATATAAAAGAAATTATTATATCAAAGAGTATAATTTCATTTGAACACTTAAATCTTATAATTCAATCATTTCAATATTTGTAAGTGAAAACTTACATATGTTTCAAACCATCGAGGAAAGTGTCTTCTAACTTCTTTATTGATATCATCCTATGTTTTGTCTAACATTAGCTCATGTAACAATTCCTCGTATAATCTAAAAACATTATTATGTATTTCAGTTATGAACAACACTAAATTTCAAAACTCAAATAATCAATTTCAACTTATTGAAAGAAAGGTTGAACCTCTTGACAGTCAATAAAATATAACCATGCGTAGCTTCAATTTCTTCCTCTATTAACATTCTTCTTGTTGAACATCTATATTTTCATCTAAGATATGTGAAAATGGATAAGTTACCATCAGCATTACTCATTCCTCCCCCATCATCATTACGAGGAACTTTGCTTTCTCTTATGTGAACATGCGACTCAAAATAATGTGAACAAAATCTTCTAGCTTCCTCTATTAAGTAAGCATTACATATTGAACCTTCAATCTAGCCTTATTTTTGATATTGTTCTTTAAGTGATGCAAATACCTATATTAGCGGATAGGGTTATTACAATTTAGTTGTCAAAACATGTTATTACTTCAATTACAATCATTTTTGTTACATTACCTCTCAAACGGATACGTCCATCAATATTGAACTGGACTAACTAGTTTTGCCTCGTGTGTTAAATGCACAGGTAGATGCTCCATACAGTCAAAGAAGTTTGGAGAAAAAATTCCTTCTAACTTGCACAAAATTACTGGAATTTCCCTTTTTAGTTTTTCCATTTCAACCAACTTAATTTCAGATGATGTTAAACTTTCTTTTTAAAAACTTAATTCTGTTATTACTCCCCAAGCCTTATTTGGTAGCAAATCCCGAAATGCAATTAGAATTAGCCTTTGTATAAACATATGACAATCATGACTTTTTATCCTAAATAATTTGTACTTCCTCATGTCCACACACCTTGCCAAGTTTGAAATATAATTATCGAGAAACTTTAGACTTTTCAACCATTCACACAAAATTTCCTTTAGTTTTTTTGTTCAAAGTGTAATATGCTTTCGGATATTTATCGGTGCGAAGATTTTTATGTAACTCATTGTAACAGCCCAGACCACCCGCTTACAGACATTGTCCGCTTTGGGCAGAGTCCGCACAGTTTTGTTTTTCCACAGGACTTCCCAGAAGGTCACCCATCCTGGTACTACTCTTGCTCAAGCACGTTTAACCCCAGAATTATGAGGGAATTCGGTGCATTAGGCCATAGAAAACGCGTCTGCAAGGGGAAGGTATCCACATCCTTATAAGGGATGCTTCGTTCTCCTTTCCAACCAATGTGGGAGAGTTACAATCCACCTCTTTCCCCCTAGGAGGCCCAGCGTCCCCACTGGCACACCAATCCAGGTACTGGATTTGATACCAAATTGTAACAACCCAAACCACCCGCTTGCAGTTATTGTCCGTTTTGGGCCTAGCTCGCACGGTTTTGTTTTTTCACAGGACTTCTCAAGAGGTCACCCATCTTAGTACTACTCTTGCTCAAGCACGTTTAACCCTAGAGTTTTGAGGGAATCCGGTGCATTAGGCCATGGAAAACGAGTCTGCAAGGGGAAGGTATCCACACCCTTATAAGGGGTGCTTCGTTCTCCTTCCCAACTAATGTGGGAGAGTTACAATCCGCCTCCTTCCCTAAATGTAGCGCCCCTTACCTAGGGATATGTACCGGGGCGCCCGTAGGTCGTCTCGACACATACCCTAGGATAAGGGCACGCTACGTTCGATTACTACGTTCGCTTCACATGGCATGGTATCATAATTCACTTACTAAGTATCATAAGAAAATCACAATATTTTGAAACCAACTTTTTCCTCAATTCATTTCATAAAAACTAGATTGTCTACATTGTGACTTTCAACAATCTCCATATGTACATCATCAAAACCTAATACAATAATACTACATTAATGAGGAAAATAAGTACAATCTAACTAATCTGTCCAAAAATCCTAACTGACTGACCTTTGAGCTATGACTTCTCTTGCTAATCACAATCTACACAGTACTAGAGCCTCTCAAAAACTAGAGTCGTCCCTCAGTCCTGAAAAGACAACATTGCAATTTTGATGAGTTTTGTGAACTCAATGAGGTAACCATCATCAATGGTTCACTCAATTCATGTAACACATCAATTCATATCACAATTATTTCACAATTATGCATTTCCCGTAAGTACCACATTTTCACTTAAGCATAAGCAATTTGTGCATTTCGCTCTATCCAACATAATTAACAAGATGCGTATGAAATGCTTATGAGACACTTTCCAATTGTTACGTTGTTGTGACCGAGTGCCTGAACTGTCCCGTATCGTTTTGGATACCGGACTCATTACACATTGAGCCTGAGGCCCTGAAACACTTTTGAGCTCAAGGCTCAATTTCACTCATTGAGCTTTAAGCTCTAATCGTTGGCTACTCTAGTCACAACTTCCATTATCTGATTATGCATTCATGAATGGAGTGCATGTAACACAATCAATCACTTGATAAAACACATAGGTCTCACATTCCCATTCATTCATTATTCAAAACATAATTATAAGCAAACAACAATTGAGATAAACCGTCTAGGTTACTCATAAGTTACTCTCGAAGCTAATGCCTGGAAGTGCCGGCAACGTTTGTAGGTTGACATTTTAATTGCTTCTCTATAACAAATAACATACACATATATCACAATTTACACAATCAAGAGTGTTCAAAAAAATGTATGAAATGAGTTATGTACAATGCATGTTCATGATAATCCCTGGTATCTCTTCATAAATTCTTTATAAAACTATCCCCATATCAAAACTCATCTAAGTATAACTTATACTTAGGCTTATGCCTCACTAATACCATTGAATTCACAATTCATTTCTCATTGAATCAGTTCAAAATTTTCCAAGACATCCTTTCCAGGTCAACTGTTCATGTACAATCAGAATATGAAAATGAAGTAATTAGGACAAACTCTCTTCTAGAAAAGTATTCCTCTATGTCTTATCTTTCCAATGACATCAAAATCATTCAATTTGGTTCAACAATGTGAAAGTTATACTCCAAATATTTTCGGACTGCTTTTATTTTGAGACAGTACTTTACACTCGACTTCCATTCAAAAATTGAAACTATTAGAGTCTAATTCAGAATTTTATTTCTTTATATAATTTGTAGCTCTATGTCTCTAGTTTACTCCAAATAAAAAATAATCTCATTTGAAACTCTATAGATCAAGATATCATCAAAATACTGAAGTGTGTTTAGTAGAATAACACCAGTTCATACTATTTAAAGGTACACTCACTGTACCCGTTCCACTTTTTCACTTGATCATTCTCAATTTGATTTAGAAAGCTATAATTTTTGGTAGAGATGTAGAAAAATGTCTTATGAATCTAATGGTTTAAGAATCAAGTCATTTAGATGTCTAGAGAGGAAGTTATGACCAAAAGAAGCAACTATCTTCATGACCTCAATCGTCTTAGAATGAACAGTAACTAAGACGATAACTTCGTCTTAGTTTTGGATGAACAGTAACTAAGACGATAACTTCATCTTAGAATGAACAATAACTAAGACGATAACTTCGTTTTAGAATGAAGAGTAACTAAAATGATAACTTCGTCTTAGTTTAGGATGAATAGTAACTAAGACGATAACTTTGTCTTAGATTCAGATGAACAGTAACTAAGACGATAACTTCATCTTAGTTTCGGATGAACAGTACTTCATCTTAGTTTCGATGAACAATAACTAAGACGATGTGTACAACAACTAAGACGATGCAACATTACAACTTGTAATGCTCGTAACTCTCAACTCCGATATCCAAAATTTACAAACTTTATACCGTTGGAAAGCTAGAAAGTCATCTACAACTTTCAAGAAGATAATTTTGCCAAAATCTATCTAAATAAATCTAGATTTTCTCCCAAAGTCAGAACACAAATTTTACATTCATCTTTCTATGTACTGCACTCAGTTCTCACTTCATGACAAATTTTGAGATTCTTATAGACAAAATTGAATTTCGATGCCTTCATACAAAATATAGCCATATATCTCTAGGTTAGTCAAAATTAAGGATCAACTCGTTTAGAGATCTAAAGAAGACGTTATGGCCAAAATACTGAAGCATATTCAGTGAACATTTTCCAAATTTTCAAACCTTCAACATTTCACATCTAACTCATCTTCTACCTAAATTATCTCTTCCATTACATCTCTATAATACATTATACATCATTAATGATCATTCACAATGATACGGCTTGACATTTACAAAGATATTTCATCATTTGAGTCTCATTTTAACAATACCCATAACATTTAAAGCATAACTTACTTGATTTCACTTCAATTTCTTCAAAACAACACTAGCTCTAACTCCCAAGCACCACTTGTTCATCAACTTGAAGGGGGTAAGGAAGGCTTTTCCTTAGGGTGGAAGACACAAATAGCAAAGTGGCTTGGTGTAGGAAGGAAAATAGAGAAATCTTTTAGAAGGGGTTAGAAGGAAAACTAGGTGTGTGGGAAGGAAACTTAAAGAAGATGACCATCAAGAATGAATCTAGACATATAACTTAACTTTTCAACTGTCAGAAACAGTAACCTACATCTTAGCAAAGTACAAAGCCTAAGTGACACATGTCATTTTCCTCATATCTAAGTTCTAACTTAGTTTCCTCTGAAACTAATTTCCTTAACTTTTATCTTTACAATTCAACTATCTCCAAAACTCCATTCGATGCCTTTTTCCTATTTTTCCAAAATTTTTTAAAAAAATTATTCCTAAATTCACCAAAGTTCCCAAAATTCTCCAAAAATTCCATGTCAACAATTACACTCTCCAAATCATTTTCTTAACATAAACAACCACAATTTTCATTAGAACCCATATTTATAAACTATTTTACCGGAAAGTGTCAATGAATGCATGTACAATTATTTTCATGTGCCATGACCTCACTATTCATATGTATGAGTATAACATGATATGCATGAGCATGCAATTATATTTCTAAGCTCTCATTAATCACTTACATTTACCATTCTAACCTTCTCACAAGTAATGGGATGTTATGTCATGTATTTTCTTCAAGTCAATTTCAAACAATTTAACACATATCCATACATAGGCAAGAATTTGCCCAATCACACAATAACTATAAATACATTACCCACCTAAATAGCTCACGAAAACTAAGTCAAGCTTGTCTTTCTCCTTGCTCTTGGTTAGGATTTCCTTAGTTCCCTGCAATAACCAAGGTTCCATTCAAAACAACATTCTAATAAAATTCAAAAACTTCAAAAATTACAAAAATTTCAACCAATGACAAAATGAACTCAAATCTAACCTACCCATAACCCATATTGGTTAGAAAACTTAGACCTAGTTTAGGAACCCTAAAAGTCAATTGGGTTCTCTTACTCCATCTTCTTCCCACACCAACTTTTCCATTCTCTACACTAACTCTTTTCCTTTCTAACTCCTTCTTCCACAACACCACTCATTCCTTCAATAAAG
>JANJEY010000236.1:88701208-88713194 GCA_024703695.1 Erythroxylum cataractarum
TGCGCAGAGAAATGAATATAATGATCATCAACTACATTTATATGTATGTATACAATACCTACATTTGTAAATATGTAGAGAATAGTAAGAATTGCATGCCATCTTGACAGATTGCGGAAGGAAAAGGATTAGTAAGAATTGCATATAATAGGTGAACATGGAAGGATAATGAGTAATAAGCATAAAATATGTCCTTTTCTTTGTGAAATTGTACTGCCAATTCTTGTGGAAATAACAGTCAGAAGTAAATTTTTATTGTCTACAAAACCGAAGCATATGTATGTAATCAAAATAACAACATGGGAATTTGTCAGAAATTGCTCTTATGTTAATGTAAATTCAATGTGCTTCCTTTCTTTTGATAAGGGTTATGAAATGTTTAAAAGTTGAACCACCTTTGTAATGTGTGTGAACTTCATGCATCAGGATTGAATGTCATAATTGATCTATTAAAATTGCATTATTATTTGCACTTTAACTAGAAAAAGTTAGCCTGTATGTACAAAAGGTTAGAAACTGATTTTTGTTTAGGGGAGTTTATGCCATATTGTCTACAATTTCAGCACAAAACACTACAATGCTGCTGTTTCTGTCAAAGCAGAAACAATGCAACAGCTGTAGCCTATAGCATGAGATTCACAACAATATATAAAGCCTATCGGTTTTATGAGATCACAACAGACACCATGAGCATAAAGTTTTCACAATTATGCTTTAAGAGAGTGCATAAAGTTTTAACATGCATCGAACAAAAGCGCTTTTTTGCCAAATTCCTGAAACCGTTCAAAAATGCCCAACACCAACTTGAAATAATTCTCCATTTTAGAACTAGCACGGAGGTTAACATAAAGCACACCCTCACAGACCTATTTATTCTAAAGCAGTAATAAGTGCACTGTAGTAAACAGATAAAAGACTGGCCTTCCACCTAAACAATTAAGCTGGAAAATTTATGAACAAACATATAAAGTGCTAGTTTTATACAAATTCTAGACTGGGGAAATTTAGCAGGTAGAAAAATGGCTTGAATCATTAAGGCACCATTTTATCATTGCAATTTTTCCTTTCTCGCATTATTAGTAAAGTAATTTCTTTATTTTGAATTCCCTTTCCATGGTAGGATCATCTTCTGTCAACGTTTTACTTCACTAATTAACAAGCTCATCTTATCAGGAGAATCACAAACGAAAAGGGTAACAGAAACTTCAGAATTTTGGAAGAATAAAAGGTCAAAACTTAAGCTCAAATGTGAAATTTTGATTGACAAATCCAGAGCGTGACGAACAACCAGGGCTACCTTCTGTTTTTAGGAAAATATCTAGAATCATGGGACAGCAGAGAGAGCAAAGTGAAAAAGGTATTTATTGCCAAGTTGAAATGATCTTCATTTTCACAAGCAGCCCCACACACATCGCTGTGCTCGAATTTTTCTACCCTAAAATTATTCTTTATAGCTTGCTTACAAGACCAAACAACATTGAAGAACGTACGTTCAAAAACCCAGAAGAAGAAGAAGATAAATTCCAAACATAACCCACATTCTAAAAACCAAAACGGTAGCATGAATGTCTTACCCAGAAGCGAGGAAAGATGGTAGGACGCTGCTTCAACGAAGATGGAGGTTCGTTGGAAACGGAACAAAATCAAATCTGGGGAAGAACGAGACGCAAACAATGAGCACATGTATGGAGAATAGAGAGAGATTAGTAGAATATGTACACCCATATGCGTACATTGAAGGGGGAAGAGAAGCTTCTGCTACTTACCGCGCCGATCAGTGGAGATGAAGATTTGTAGAATGAGGACGTAGCTGTTGAAGACGGAGAATGGTTTTTAGGTATTCGACGTTTGCTGGAGGTTATTATCGCCTTTTCCTTATCTTGTCTGTCGGACAACACTTCAATGTCCGACGTTTTTGAGTTGGACAAAATTTTTTGTCCTTGTCCTTTAAAGACATGACATAAATTAGTCAAGACGGTAAGTAAATGCACATTCGGACAGAACTTTTATGTCCTTGTCATCCGTCTTCACGTCCGAAGACGGTAACCAAACGCAGGGTAAGACAATGAGATAATGATGATAATAATATCTTTAACATTGCCTTAGAGAATAAGTTGCATATCATTTCCTTGTAATGAGCTTGGAAATTTCCAGACAGTTAATCAAGTCAACTCCTCAATTGGCCATCAGAAAGTGTTGAATTTCGCAATAACAGATAGCATTTTTCATATCCTAACATGCAAAAAACTTGAGGTAAAACTACATAACCTGGTAACTAGTACGATTGGTCCACTTACTTGACACAAGCTCCTTTCCTGTACTTATCACCCTGAAATACTTTGGCACACTTTGGCACCTCTAGTGTACCATGATTTGGTACAATCGGGATCCGACTTCCATTTCCTTTGCTGCTTCAAACTCTGAAACACAAATGTCGAATTATAAATAAAAATACATTACAAGAATCAACAAAAATTATTAAAAGAAAACTACTTACGGGTTTCTCGACGTTAAGATACCAGGGGGCAGAAGACATGTACTGGAGAATGTGAGGATTAATTTCTTTCCCATCTTCATCCACCTCCGCCGGCGCAAGTCCAGCTTCCTCTAGCTCCAACTATTTCCTGTGATCCTCCCGGGATTTGAACGCCACTACATATCAACAAAATTTCATGTCCTTTGAGTTTCCAAATTACTATTGATACCTGACGCAGTAGCCATGTATATAAATTGTAGTTTTTGAGCGCTCAGGCCTTTTAATCAATGGAAGACAAATGCCGGTGTTCCTGTGAAGTGAAGCGGTTAGTTCAAGAAAAATCCTTAATACTTATATACCACGTGAGTCTCGAGAAGACGGAAACTAGTAAAATAGAAGAAGTACAAATTGCAATCGGACGATAGAAAACAAACATAACGTTTGTCTAACATCCAAAGAACTTTCAATTTGAAAATTATAATTTAAAATTTTTGTACCTATAAAGTTTTGAAATAAAATTGTTTATTTCGTTATTTAAAAAAAACTTCAAATATGATTTAATATTAATTAGCAATACATATACGAGAGGAAAGAAATAAAAAGTTATTATTACAAAGATTTATTATTATTATTTATTAAAGATTTTCATATAAGTAGGCGTGAAATTTCAATATATATATAAAACAATGGGTTGACCTATGAACTGGTCTTGTTAATTTTTTAAAATAATTTTTAAAAATTCAAAATATAAAATAACTTTTTTTTAATTGAGTATAGACTTGAGTTACACAGGCTTAGGTCTATCCCGAAGCTTAAATTTTTTAAACAAATCGATGTTGGTTTATTTAGAAAATTTGGACCTTGAATTAGTCTGAGTTTGATTTAACCTGTAGGTCGACCATTAAAAATGCCTAAATTTAAGCGTACGAGTTTATTAACTCATTGTCATCTCTACATATAAACGTATAAAAAACACAAGAATTTGCATTAAATAATTTAAATTCAAATAAACAAGTTATTGTTTTAATATTTTCTATTATTTTTATTTATTAAAAATAATTAATCAATTAAATTTTTATGTTGCTAATGCAATCATCAATTTGATTATATTATGTCTTATAATTAGAGCAAAAACTTTACTAAGACAAGGATTTTCTTCTCGAGGAATGTCCACCGGGATACTACGAGGCGACTCAGCCACTGGCTTTAGGTCTCCAGTACAACTAATTTGGGCCGATACCTAGGTGTTCCTCTGATCCATAAGTGGAAGAATCGCCGTACGTACAAGCATATTCTTGATAAAGCCCAGTCGAAGCTAGCTGGCTGGCGTTCTAAGATGCTGTCACTTGCGAGTCAGGTTACCTTAACTCAAGCGGTCATCTCGGCCCTGCCTATCTTCACTATGCAGACGGTCCAGCTTCCGCGTAGTTGTGCGATGACCTAGAAAAACTTATGCGAAACTTTATCTAGGTCTACCACGGAGTGCCGAAAAATGCATCTCGTCAATTGGGAGTTTGTGTGTAAGCCTAAAGCCGAAGGGAGGTTGGGGCTTAAACGGCTTAGGTCTACTAATGAAGCATTGCTCGCCAAGCTAGGTTGGGACCTCCTCACGAGACCCAACACCCTGTGGGTTCAGATACTCCGGACTAAATATAGACTAGACACCATGATGTTGCCCTTTCAAATTTCCAGGCCAGGGGCCTCAGTTATATGGAGGGGGCTCTTGGCTTCCTGACATACTGTTCGGCAGGGCCTCTCATGATCCTAGGGTAATGGGAGAAGCATTTTATTTTAGTTGGACAATTGGTTGGAAGGCTGAAGCCCGCTTATCCATGTTGTCAGCTCCCCTATCTCTGAAAACCTTCAGTTCACTACAATCGCGTCTCTCATAGATGACCGAGGTAGTTGGCGATGGAATGACTTTCAATGGTACCTCCCGATTACTGTCTGTTTAGACCTTGCACAGTATGGCCTCGTTGCGGAGGATGCTAAGAAGGACCATTTGATGTGGGCACTTACCCCCCATGGGAGGTTCACTGTGACGTCTGCTTATGATTTAATTGAGGGACGTTCTAAAGAGTCCAACACTCAGTTGTGGGAGGTTATCTAGAAATGGGTTGGTCCACAACGGATGAGATCGTTCCTATGGTTAGTAGCCAAACGTAAACTCCTGCCGAATCAACAACGAGTGGCGTGCCATATAGCTATGGATCCTAGTTGTCCCTTATATGGGCAGGAAGAGACTACGATCCATGTGGTGAGGGATTGTCCGAGGGCGACGGAGTTTTGGAGATAATTTCCTAACGAGGTAGTAAATTCGGGTTTTTTCATGCAAGCTGAGGAGACGTGGTTGCAGTCTAATCTCACTAAGCCAGTTCAGGTACAGCGGGCTACGTGGGTCACTATTTTTGGAGTCGTCTGCTGGTTCATTTGTAAGTGGCGTAACAGTAGTCTGTTTGAGCCCAGTTTTAGTTGGTCGAAGGAGGAGTCCCGGCTCACTCTTGAGTATGTAGACTGGATTATGCTAGCCCAGGTACTGGAAAACAAGGTGTTCCCAACTCAGGGGGTTCCAGTAGGCACCCTGGTGGGCTGGACTAAACACTCGGAGGGATGGGTTAAAGTCAACACGGACGACGCGGTGAAACTCGGAGGCTCTAAGGCTTTATATGGAGGGTTAATTAGTGATTGTCATGGGAACTGGTGTGGAGGCTTTCAATAAAACATCGGAAGAGCTTCGCCTTTAACGGATAAGCTCTAGGGTGTGTTCTTCGGCCTTTCACTGGCCTGGGATTTGGGGTATTATAGGGTGGTTGCCGAGGTGGACTCCCTCGAGGTCATTAACATCCTCTTTGACTCACACTTTGGGCTAATTGGGGTTACTTTTTTGGTGACAGATATCCGAGAGCTCTTACAGAGGCCTTGGGAGATTCACCTCCAGCATGTTATACGAGAGGGAAACCAGTGCGTTGACACTTTGACGACCCTTGCAAGCCTTCTTCACCCAGGCCTCCACGTCCTCCAAGAGCCACCATTCGAAGTCCAATTTCAATTGTATTCTAGAGCGGTGCATTGATCTAGTTTGTTTTTCCTTCTGTACCCAAAAAAAAAACTTCTTTGCTGGTAACCCTCGTCTACCAATCATGTCAAATTTACCATTTTCCTTTTTTAAGATCCATTTTACACCTATAATTTTGTGTCCCTTTGAAAAGATCTCGTAGCTACTTTTTTTGGGCAAGGAGGGTAGGAGCAAGAGATATTAGCTCCTTATAAAAACGATTGAATTATAATCTCCTTCTATATGCAGGCGAATCCCAGGAGGGGGAGTCAGCCAAAAAGACCACAAGGGCTCCTACGAAGACCCAAATTTAGCAAGAAATTTCGCACATTGATTGCCCTCTTAAAGAACATGCTGAAGCGAGTAACACCACTGCCTAGCTAATAGCTCCTAGATGTCCCAAATAAGAGCACGATGGGGATGAAAGTATTGTGAAAAGTATAAAACAATGGTTACCACATCGAGGCAATCAATCTCTGCGATGACTTTGTGGTATCCCAAGTTTCATACAAATTGAAGGCCATTTTTAAGCCCTTATAATTCAACAATCAAGTTTGTCGTAAACCTAAAAAATCCTGCAATCCATCTACCATCATTATCTCGAATGAGCCCACCAAACCCAATTGTACCTAGAGTACCAATAGCGCTCCTGTCAGTATTTAGCTAAACAAACCCATCAGGGGGCTTTGACCAAGAAATCCACCTAGGAGCACGGTAGGACTCCTGAGTGGCTACAGACCCAAATGCCCTAGTACAATCCTGTATAAGCGTATGATGCCATCTAAGTTGGGCTATGGTAATCAAAGAAGTACCCTCGATGACCTCTTTATTACGCGCATACCAAATAACCCAACAGCCAAGTATAAGCTTGAGATTGGAAGATGGAGCAACATTAGGAGCAAACACATTGGACACCACCCACTCGTCCAATGAACTAGTAAAGAAAGAAGTGTCCATAGTTTGGCCATGTAGGTGTTGCCAAAATGCTTTAGACCACATGCAGTCACCTAACAAATGAAAAGTGGTATCGGGGCACGTAGCACACCTAAAACACAATTGGGACTCTACGATACAATGATTAAACTGAAGAGCATTGGTCATTAAGCGATCCTTATGAACCTGCCAAAGAAAAAATTTAAGCTTCGCAGGAATGCGAAGCTGCCACAACGTTTTCCAACACTTTATACCATCCGAATGATGAGGGACCTTAGAAATAAAGCCATAACCTGATCTAGAAAAGTATATACCGGACGAGGATTCTCCCCATATCAGAAGGTCACTAAAGTACGAGAAGTAGATAGAGGAATTGCATAAATTTTTGTTATAATATCCGCTGAAAGAGGGGTACGAAGTAAGTGCAGATCCCAATGAAAACCATTCAAGACAACATCAGCAACTTTAACATTAGAATCCCGCACATCAAAATGAGAAATATGGAAACGAACAAGAATATCCTCAACCCATCTATCATGCCAAAAAGAGACATGTTCACCATTCCCTATTCTCCAAGTAAAGCCATCTTTGAGGTAGGGGCCACCTGTTGGATGGCACGTCACATAGGAGACGCCCTATGGAGGGTTTTATTGTTTAATACCAAGATCACCACAATATTTGGTACTAAGAATTTTAGTCCACAGCTTATCCTCTCTAGCAACCAAAGACCAAAGAAGTTTACCTAGCAACCTAATATTATTGTCTTTTACCTTACGTAAGCCTAAACCACTCATAAATTTAGGGCCCAATTCACAGGATGTATCTTACGAGTATTAGCATATGAATCCCAGAAAAAGCCCCTGCAAGCTTTATCAATCCCAAAGCAAATCGATTAAGGGAGTCGGCTAGTTTGTATGGCGTATAGGGAAATAGTAAACAACGGAGATTGTATCAATATATGTTTCCCAGCCTTGTTCAAGAGTTTAGCCTTCCAAGTCTGCAAACGAGTGCTCATCTTATCCATAACGTGCTTATAAACAGTTTTGCCATTGCCACCACTCAACGGGACACCTAAATAGTATCCCAAATCTGAAAAAAATAAAGACCAAAGCGATGCTTGAGCACATTTATATGGCAGTTGATGTATGAGAAGAAATAAAGACTCTAGACTTTTGCTCATTTATCAACCTACCATAACAATCACAAAATACTTGCATATTGTCCAGAACCACACAGCAGTGATTGACAGAAGCAACAGAAAACAAGAGAACATTATCTGTGAACAAAAGTTAAGAAATGGGCAGAGAGCCCCGAGAAACTTTAATGGGCTTCCAACTACTAGAGTTAACCTTGTTAGTGATAAGGAGAGACAGTTTCTCCATACATAGAATAAAAAGGTAGGGAGAAAGAGGTCCCTTTGTCGTAGCCCCTCTGAGGAGAAAACCCCGAAAGAGTGGCCCCATTCCATTAAATCAATAAATTAGACTAAGAAACACAAGATATAATAAGGTTTATTATCTGAGAAGGGAACCCAAAATCCTCCAGGGTCTGTTTGAGAAACCTTCAATCTACCCTATCATAGGCTTTGTCAAGATCAATCTTCATTGTGAAATAACTAGTTCTCCTCTTGGTTCTTTGGATATAGTGAATAAGCTCCCTAGCCACAATAATATTATCCACGACAGTCCTACTTAGTACAAAAACACCTTGAAGAGGGCTAACAAGATCATTTAGCAGAGATCTAATTCTCTGCGCAAAGACTTTTGTGAGAATCCTGTAACTAACATTGCAGAGATTGATTGGTCGAAACTGAGACATAGTCACAGGACTCACCTCCTTAGGAATAAGAACAATCTTGGTATCGGTGATCGCTGAAGGGCATGTCCCAAAAATAAAGGCTTGGGTGACCATAGAATTTATCGTGTCTCCAACAATAGACTAATACTTCTGATAGAAAACTAGCTGGAAATCATCAGGCCTAGGAGTTTTATACAATTTCATGGATTTAACAGCCGCAAACACTTCCTCTCTAGTAATAGGCAGCAGAAGAGCTTGAAAACTATCATTAGAAACCCGAGGGTGGTTTGGGATATAGGAAAAAGGCATAGTAATGCCATTTTTCACACATTACAAGCTCTGGTAGGAATTCAGGGCTTTAGCTTGTAGAACTGGGTCGTCCACTATCCAGATGCCATAAGTGTTCCAAAGTCTCTCTATTCTATTCCACTTCCTTCTACATTCAGTCATAGCATGAAAAAATCTAGTGTGACGGCCTCCATGTTGTAACCATTGAACTCTATATTTTTTTTATACCAAAAAATTTCTTCCTGTATGAGGATATCATTATACTTCGAGATAAGCTCTTATTTCAAAGAGACCAAGGAGTTGGAATGTCGGTAAATAAGGAGTTGCTAAATGCCCTCAATTCTAGCATGAACTCGTCGTTTGAGTTTAAAGATATTACCAAAGATGTCCCTATTAAAAGCCATAACTGCTTCTTTAACATTCTAGAGAGCTTCAATCAAGGAAGAATGAGAAGTATTCCAAGCTGAAAGGACTACCTCTCTAAAGTCCTCATGCAATGTTCAAGCATCCTAAAAATGAAAAGCTCTCATGGGAACAGGAGGGACATAACCGTAAAGCTTAAACAGAATAGGGTTGTCATCAGATTGAGTACACGACAAATGATGGAGAGAAGCCTCTAGGAAAAGGAATCGCCATTTGGAGTTACATAGAGCTCGATCTAATCTGACATAGGTTGAAAAGGCACCATTCTGCTTCTTTTGATAACTATAAGTGGTTCCTTTAAACCCTAAATCCATGAGTTCACAATTGTCTACCCTGTCGCAAAAACAACGAGCTATACTACAAGAAAACTTTCCTCCCTTCTTCTCCAATGTGCACCCATAATCTTTAAAATCCCCTATAAGAACCCAAGGACTATTAATAATCCCATGAAGTCTGCTCATCTCATGTCAAAAAGTATAACGTGCAGAGGCTTGGGGACAAGCATATACTGTTGTTAAGAATCAAGGGATGGAAGTCCCATCTAAAAGAATGAGGTGTACAAATAGTCTGTAAGAAACTAGCACTTGAATGTTAACAACACTGTTCTATCAAAAGAACCAAATACCTCCAGAAAAGCCAACAGGATCAACTCGAAAATTGTGGGGGAAGCCTGAGGAAGCAAGCAACTCAGATGCCCTCTCTCTAGAAATATAGGTCTCCTCTAAGATTAAGATGTCTGGCTTGTGGGTTCGCACAAGCTCCTTAAACCATATGCAAAATTGGTTGTACCTGCCCTGTGACAGTTCCATGCAAGATTATTAAACTTCTTAATCATTAAGATAATCATATGAATAGAACAAAATCCACAACAAAGCTCACGCCAAGGAATCTAGCACTACGTCCATATCACTCTCACGTCGAGAGCATTCTATCAAAGTTTTATCACTATCCATTTGAAACTGGAGCACCACCCTTGTATCTCCCATGCTAGAAGAAGGTCCATTTGTAGGATGGTTTGGTGGCTGTGCCCTTAAAAGAATTTGTTGTTGGTATGGGAAGTCATGGAGATATTTTGTCCTTGTGGAAGGGGGGCAGAGAGAAAACCTTGTCGAAAGGAGGCAGCTATATCCCTAACCATGTCCTCAGGAGGAGACTGCTAGGACATGGACGCATTAGTAGTATTTGGTGGAAGAGTTACAGTAGAGGCAACACTACTCTGCACATGATTTTTACCTTGTGGAACTTGGACCCCTAGATTAGCATTTTCTTCACTTAAGTTAAGCCTAATCTGTAACGTATTTGACCCAGGATCAAGTCTATGTGGTTTAACAAAAGTAGTGGTTTTACTAGCTTTTCCTTTCTGCTTGGGCCCAAGAAAAGGACTGACCTTGATATTCAAGGACTCCCCCTATCACCACCCTGTTCTGCAACCGTCATTAATGCAGCATCATTATACTCTGCACCGCTTAAAGGGACATAATGATTGGCATTAATTGTTGATTGTCCACTTGATGAATCAACACCCTATTTATGCCTAGGACTGCACCAAATCTCACCCTCTCTCCTCTACGCTCGCCACTGCCCAAGGCCAAGCCCACCTGCTTACCTATACTCTCGCCCCTTCCCAAAGTAGAGTCATGGCCACAATTATGCTGCAAGGTTTCCACCCCATCCTCGCCTACCGAAATCTCCTGGTTTAACATTGTCGGCGAAGGTGTAACAACTACGAAACATGCTCACCTGATGCCCATACTTGCCACATTTGAAACAGATGGTGTGAAAGCTCTCATACTCCACATGATACATGGAACCTTCCAATTCCACCTGATCAACTAATGGTTTATCAAGATCAATCTCAACATACACTCTCACAAACTTTTCTCGATTTGCGAGGGTGTTGTTCCTTTTGACTTTAATCGGATGGCCAAGACCAGAAGCTAATGCAAGAAGCAATTTCTCATCATAATATTGGACAAAGACTTCTGGAAATTGCGCCCAAACTAAAGTTAAATCGACCTTAGCTCGAACCATTGAGAAATTTGGCGTCCAAGGACGAACAATCAAGTAATGATAAAAAATTAGTCACAGCCCACCATTAAGGACATTATCAAAGTCATTTTTATAATCAAACTTCGCAAGAAAGTAATCATAGCCAAGATCTAGGATATCAAAACCCCCGATTAGTTTCCACAACAACTCAACTTTCGAGTAAAGAACTCTGTAGTTTGATAACAACCGCTTGTCTCCACGACCGCTCAAGTTTAGTCATATGAGCACGATCAACAAAAAACAGAGGGAATAAACGATTGCTATCTTTAAACTTTCTTTTTACTATGTCGGTGGCAATAAGGTCCACCGGAGTGCAATCCTGAGCAACATACGCAGCCCCTTTTGATTTCTCACGGTTGAGTACCTTATCCTTCCACGTTCCCAGGATAGGCCACAACTCACCAAAGACTAGACTAATCATTAAACTTCATGCAGTCAACAACACCGTAACAAAAAAAAAAAGAGAGAGAAGCAAATTAGACAATAACTGTGAAAACTAGATACATGCTAATAATGATAGTTTACTAAATCAATTTACAGCATCACCTTGAACGATTTTCGACTCCCCACTGTGGCATGTAGGTCACCCGTGTCACGTATTCCCACCATATTCTACATCAATTTTTAGCTATTTCACAAGCGGGTGGCTAAAAGTTGATGGAATATGGTTTGGGTGGGCCACGGATCTTGTCGTTCTCTCCGACCCAACTCGAATTAGTATTGTCCCCTTTGGTCTCCAGTCGCGGATCTCGTCGCTCGAATCTGAGACCTCAGGGTTTTGTTGCGTTGAGATGCACGCCTCTCACCACTGAGCTTGGCGTGCGTCTCAACACAACAAAACCCTGAGGTCCCAGGTTCGAGCGACGAGATCCGCGACTAGAGACCAAAAGGGACAATACTAATTCGAGTTGGGTCGGCGAGCACGACAAGATCCGTGCCCATCCAAACCAAAAAGGCACCTTTTT
>JANJEY010000236.1:88737765-88748036 GCA_024703695.1 Erythroxylum cataractarum
AGAGGCGTGCGTCTCAACGCAACAAAACCGTGAGGTCAGGGGATCGAACCCCGGCCAAAGCGGACAATACTAATTTGAGTGGTTGCGGTTCAACGTACAAAATACCGTACCCAACCACTCCAATGCTTATACTCGGACATGTAATAAGAATTGTGTTAATGTAGAATGCCTTGTGGAGAGCTTATTAAAAATTGGTTACGCACCAACTTACGTCAAATGTGGATTATGAAAGATTACATGTGCAGATTCAAATAAACGTAGCTAGAAGAGGCCTGGTGTTGACAGCTAAAGTCAAGATTTAAGTTATGCAGTTTTTCCTTGATTGACTTCGTTAATTTTTTGTATTTCATTTTTATAAACATAAATAACCATTTCCTAGAAGTTGAAAGCTTCTAATCTACTCTTATAGTTGATTAATTATAACCAGGTCTGTTTCTTTTCTATCCACCATTCTGCTTTTTATGTAGCAACTTTTTGTTTTCGTACAATATTTATGGTTTTACATAGTTTCTGACTAGGTATAGCCATTTGACTAAACCAAGTCTTCATTATCTTCAAATTGTAAGTTACACGAATCATTATTATTTTTCTTTCTTTAACCAAGTTCAGTTTAGTTACTCTCCCTTTCATTGCTAGGTCTTACAGGACGAGAATTGGTAAAAGCATGACGCCCTGGATGAAAATTTTCAACTCAGATTATTTCAAGCTGTTTTAAGCTAATGTTAGAAAATTATCAATTTTCAAGAATTAGACAACAAATGTTAAGAGTTCATAACTACTAACTAATTAGGTCACTTGATTTCAGACTTTTCCAAGATATAGAGTTCTCTAGAACAACAAATAGAGACAATAACTAGAGTTCTCAAAGGCATGCTCTAAGGTCTAAAGAAAGGAACAACTATATTTAGAAGTATGCAAATTAAGATGTAGCTCTAAGTATCATATGGAGAACAATTTATACAGATTGAAAAGAGTAGAAGATGATAGACAACCAACTGAGTCACAAAACCTAATAAACCCATTTTTCCTTCTTCGTCTTAAATGAATTTAAGAAAAAATAATATAGGTAGATGAACAATAAAATCATACTTGACATTGAGCAAGACTCATTTACAGTTGAAACATAAAAAACAAATGGTACAAATTATTTGAGAATATACTAGTGGAAGCAATCAAGATCAAATTAATTGGAGTCTATAAAGAAGCAAAATTAACATATGACACAAGATTTTACGTGAAAAACCTGAATGTCGGGAAAAAAACCCGCAAGACGACAAGGAGCAAATTTCACTATCAAATAATAAAGAGAGTGCAAATCCCCAAATTAGTTGATAGGAAGGAAAAGCAAAATAATTTCACTCATAAAGCCTCTCTTTGATATCGTGGAAGTTTGAAAAGCTTAAAAACTCTCTTGGAGTTGCTGTAGAGAAAAAAAATGTTGATTTATATCAATTGTATCTCAAAATTGACCTAACTTAAAATAATTGACTTTAATGCCACGTAACTGAAAGTGGCTTGTCAAATAATAGGGGCAGGTCATGTAGCAAACTGTTATTTGACCCAAAAAATTTGAGGCATTAACCCAACAATCTCCACCTTGGCTTAAATTCGATAATATTCCCCATTGTCATATAAGTCCCGAAGGGCAATCAATTATTGTAGGCCCCACTAAATCCAAGCAATGTTTGAACTTAGTGATAAGAAGTGGCTTAGTAAGCAAATCTATAGGATTCTTTGATGTGTGAACTTTATTTACAACAATTTCACCTGCCTCGATCGTATCTCTGACATAGTGATACTTGACACTGATGTGCTTGGTCTTTGAATGATAAACATCGGTCTTGGTAACATGATTATCACTTTGGATATCTAAATACACAATAGTAGTACCTTGTGCAACACCAAGGTGAAGAACAAGACCACGCAACCATGTAGCCTCCTTCACTCCTTCTATAGCTATAACATTTTTTACCTCTATAGTAGATAAGGCAACAATGAGTTGCAATGATGCCTTCTAATTAATAGCATTAGAACACAAAGTGAAGATGCAGCTGGAGAGAGGCCTTCGTCGATCGAGGTCACCACCATAGTCAAAATCAACAAATCCAACAACATCATTAGATGTAACTTTGTTTATGTCAAATACCAAGCCCAAATTAGAAGTTCCCTTCAAATAACGAAGGATAAACTTGATAGCACTCCAATGATCCTTAACAGGATTGTGCATATACCTACTCACAATGGTAACGACATATGTTAGATTAGGCCTAGTACAAACCATGACTTATATGAGACAACCAACTGTACTAGAATAGGGAACACGTAACATGTATTTAATCTCTTCCTCTATTTTCGGGCAAAGTTTAGAAGACAATTTAAAGTGAGTAGCTAAAGGAGTAGAAATTGGTTTGTAAGTACCCATGTTGAACCTATCGAGAACTTTTTCAATGTACATCTTTTGAGAGAGGTACAACTTACCAACATGTCGATCACTACAAATATCAATGCCTAAAATCTTCTTTGCTGCACCAAGATCCTTTATCTCAAACTCGCTATTAAGTTGAGATTACAACTTGTTGATTAACGACTTATTCTTGGAAGCTATCAACATGTCATCAACATATAACAAGAAGTAAACGAAGGAACCATCTTCAAACTGTCTAAAATACACATAATTATCATGTTTGCTCCTTTTGTAGCCTTGCCCGATTATGAAGGAGTCAAACTTTTTGAACCATTGCCTGAGACCTTGTTTAAGGCCATATAGTGATCTTTTCAAACGACAAACACAACGCTCCTTACCTAGAACAACAAAACCCTCGGGTTGCTTCATGCAGATCTCTTCTTTTAACTCGTCATGAAGAAAAGTTGTGTTAACATCAAGTTGCTCCAACTCCAAATCGAACAGAGTAACGAAGGCAAGAAGCACTGGAACGGAGGTATGACAAACGACAGGAGAGAATACTTTATTAAAGTCAATACCTTCCTTTTGATCATAACCTCAAACAACAAGTTGTGCTTTCCATTTGGCATCTTAAATCCCAAGTATACCATATTTTCGTTTGTAGATCCACTTACAAGTCAATGAGCGACAACTTTTAGGAAGCTCAACCAAGTCCCAAGTTTCATTCTTATAGAGACTTTAGATCTCTTTGTTCATTGCCACGAGCCATTGTGAAGAATTAGGACAAGAAATAGCCTCGGAGTAAGATGAAGGTTCAACATCGTCAGGAATTTCTTCTGCAACCGTAGAGCATAAGCGAACATATTGTCATCTTCTTTAATGAGACATCGGGTTTTCAAATTTCCCTCTTTGGTCTATCGCGAGTAATAGAATAATTATCATGTTTTGGCTAGACAGGACTAATGGTACCATGATCATGTTCATCAACATGACTATCATTGCCAGACTACAAGATTGAGGAAGAGGAAGGAGTCACATCATGAGTTTTGGTTCCTACTTCCAACTCCACCTTCTCATTGGCACTCTGTTGATTACTTGTACCAGAAGAAGATACATAAGAATCTTTGCCAGAAGATAACATTGCATTTTCATTAAAAGTAACATCTCTACTCAAAATAATCTTCTTAGAATTAGGACACCATATACGATATCCTTTAGACTCATAATCATAATCAAGGAAAATGCATTTAACATATAAATCCAAATTCACCATATAAATGTGGTTTTTGCTAAAGTGTGATTTTGTCCAAAGCATTAATCCAAAATAACTTCTAGAATTATTTTTTGAATGGAAAGTTGGTTTGTGATCACTAAAGTGATGAAGCCAAAATGATGAAAATGTTATGTATAAAAAATCATTAATTCATGACACTCATAAAATGTTAATTAAGAAAATTTATGAATAAATGACGTTTATTGATTATTAGAACTTTAGGATTTGCCCAAAGGAAAATCATTTATTCTATAATCAGTGAGCATAATTGGAGAGATTAAATTTTATAAATCAAATATATTTTGTTTTTCCAAAGATGACATATGTGTTTGGTTAAGAATTTCAATTTCTTGTTAATGAGAAAAAAGTGACATTTATTTACGATTGTGTGTTGTGTAGTATTTACCTAAAGTTTTTTTTATAATATACCAGGATGTTTGATCTGAATCTATAATATAATTAATTATGAGTATCTATATTTTATTTGCAACAATTTCGCTTCATTCGCAAGCTTCTTCTATTACTATATTTAATGGTTTGAATTTCTCTGAATGGGATGAACAAATCAATTTCCAGTTAGGTGTGCTAGATCTTGACTTGGCACTTTTGGAAGAAGAACTTGCTACTATTACTGAGTTAAGCAGTGAGGAAAAGAAGTCCAAATATAATTCTTGGATATGGTCTAACTGATTGAGCCTTATGTATATGCGAATGACTATAGCCAATAATATCAAGAATACTATTCCCTAGATAAAAAACTAAAAAGAAAACCTAAAGTTTGTGGAAGAACGCTTTTGTTCTATAGATAAGTCACTTGTTAGTACGCTAATGACACAACTCATGACCATTGAGATGACTAATATTGCAACAAGATTGAAGATAGTATGGTTGTAGATGACTCCTTTCTGGTTTAGTTTATCCTGAACTCACTGCCACCTGAATATGGTGCTTTTTAAATTAACTATAACACAATTATGTAAAAGTAGAATGCTAATGAATTGACTGGCAAGCTTATTCAAGAGGAAAATAGACTAACGAATATGGGAAGTCATTCAGTCAACCTCACATTTAGTTAGTGAGTCACCAAAGGTAAAAGCCAAAAGTTTTAAGAAAAATAAAAGGCCTGCTAAAACACCTCAAGTTGAAAAGAAGGAACAAAATAATTATAGGTGTCGGTTCTGTAAAAAAGGACACTATTAAAAAGATTGTCTTAAACTTAAGGCATGGTTCGAAAATAAAGGTATATCTAAGACTTTTGTATGTTTCCATTCTAATTTAATTGATGTTAGACTTTTGTATGTTTCGAATCTAATTTAATTTATGTTCCTCATAATGCTTGGTGGCTTGATTGTGGAGCTATTACTCATGTATCCAATACAATGTAAGGATTCCTTACGATCCAAACCACAAGCTAAATTGAGAATTTCATATATATGGGAAATTGTAATAAGGCACGAAATGAAGGCTTAGGAACTTATCATTTGGTCTTAGATACTAGTTATTATTTAGACCTATTAAAGACTCTTTATGTACCTTCAATTTCTAGGAATCTAATTTTTGTTTCAAAGTTGGATGATTGTGGTATTAATTTTACTATTGGACATGGTTGTTTCAGTTTATATAAGAATTCTAGACTTACTGGTTATGGTAGTCTTGTTGAAATTGAAAGTTAATGATCAATTTTCTGAATCCTTACTTACTATACATCAAAATATTGGAATCAAGCGTAGTATGCTTAATGAAAATTCAACTTTTTGTGGCATAAACGTTTGGGTCATATATCCCAAAAAATATTAGAAAGATTAGTAAAGAATGAGATTCTACAAAATCTAGATTTTAGTAATCTTGGTTTATGTGTAAACTTCATTAAAGGAAAGCAAACTAAACATAACAAGAAATAGGCCACAAGAATCACTCAGCTTCTTGAAATTATACACACCGATGTATGTGGGCCTTTTGATACTTCATTTTTTGGTGGAGAAAAATATCTTATCACCTTTATTGGTCATTTTTCACATTATGGATATGTTTGTTTGCTTAAAAAGATCTCAAGTAGTGAATACTTTTGAAGTATACATTAATAAGGTTGAAAGACAAGTAGACAAGAAAGTGAAAATTGTAAGATACGATAGATGTAGTGAATATTATGAAAAATATGATGAAACAGGACAATTTCTAGGTCCATTTGCTAAACTTCTTGAAAGACGTGTCATATGTGCACAATACACTATGCCATACACACCTCAACAAAATGGTGTAGCAGAAAGATGTAATAGAATGATGATGGATATGGTTAGGAGCATGATGAGTAATTCATCACTGCCCAAATTCTTGTGGATGTTTGCACTAAAAACAACCATATACCTACTGAATAGGGTTCTTAATAAGGTAGTTTCCAAAACTCCTTTTGAGTTATGGATAAATAGGAAACCTAGTTTAAAGTATCTACATGTTTGAGGTTGCCTAGCAAAAGGAAGAGTTTATAGTCCATACGAAAAAGTTAGATTTTCAAACTATTAGTGGTTACTTTATTGGGTATCCAAAGAAATATAAAGGGTATATATTTTATTGTCTAAACCATAGTCCAAGAATAATGAAAACTAATAGTGCAAAATTTATTGAAAATAGTGAAGTTAGTGGGAGTGAGGAACAATGAATTGTGGACATAAAGGAAGTAAAGACAAATGTTCCTTTATCTGTATGTATTCATTTGTCCATTGATGTTCCAATTGTTCAAGAATGTATTGACAACAATGAAAATGTTTGAATGATGAAATATCTATTGAACAAACTAACTCACACAGATCTGAATCAAATGAGTCAAAAGAAATACCTTTAAAAAGATCTTAAAGAACAAGGAAATTAGCTATTTCAAGTGACCATGAAATTTATTTGCAAGAATCAGATCTTGATATTGGCATTAATAAAGATCCAGTTTCATTTTCACAAGACATAGAATGTGCTGGGTCAAAAAAAATGGATTGATGCTATGAAGGAAGAGTTAAAATCCATGAATGATAACAACGTCTGGGATATCGTTGAATTGCTTGAAAGTTCCAAACGAGTTGGGTGTAAATAGATTTTCAAGACCAAGCTTGACTCGAATGGAAACATATAAGGCTAGACTTATTACTAAAGGATATACTCAAAAGGATGACATTGATTATAAAGAGACATTTTCACCTGTCTTAAAGAAAGACTCATTACGTATTATTATGACACTGGTAGCTCATTTTGATTCAAAGTTACACCTAATGGATGTGAAAACAATCTTTCTGAATGAAAATCTTGAAGAGGAAGTTTATATGGGTCAACTTGAAGATTTTTCAATTGAAGGTAAAGGTTATATAGTGTGTAAACTTAAGAAATGAATACATGGACTCAAACAAGCTTCTAGACTATGATATATTAAGTTTAATGATATCATCATCTCTTTCAATTTTGAAGAAAATCTTCTTGATTGATGTATATACAGAAAGATCAGTGGGAGCAAAATTTTATTTTTAGTCATATATGTTAATGATATCCTGCTTGCTACTAATGATTTGGGTATGTTGCATGAGACAAAAAATTATCTCTCAAAGAATTTTGAAATGAAAGATATAGGAGAGGCATCTTATAAGATAAGAATTGAAATATTCCGTGATAGATGACAAAGACTATTGGGAATTTCTCAAAAAGCCTATATTGAAATAATTCTAGAAAGATTTAATATGCATAAATGTTCTTCTGGAACTGTTTTAGTTAAAAAAAGGATATAAGTTTAGTCTTATGCAATATGCTTCTATTATGGGAAATCTAATGTATGTACAAACCTGTACAAGATCAGATATTAGTTCTATAGTTGGAATACTAGGCAAGTACCAAAGTAACCCTGGAAATCATTGGAAAGTTGCAAATAAAGTTTTAAGATATCTTCAAGAAACAAAGAATTATATGTTCATGTATAGAAGATCTAATCACCTGAAAGAGATTGGATACTCTAATTCAGATTTTGTTAGATGCGCAGAAAATCAACCTATAATTAGTTGTTCTTTCTTGTCGAAGGAACAATATCATGGAAAAATGTTAAACAAATTGTCACTGCCTCATCTACTATGGAAGCAGAATTTGTGGCATGTTTTAAAGCCACAATACATGCATTATAGTTGCGGAACTTTATTTTAGGATATGGTATTATCGACACCATTACTAAACCGCTGAAAATTTATTGTGATAATTATGCAGCAATGTTCTTCTCCAAAAATGACGCACACTCAAGAGATGCCAAATATGTGGAGCTAAAGTATTTTGTCGTTAAGGAGGAGGTTCATAAGCAGAGAATGTCTATTGAACATATTAGACAGATCTTATGATAACATATCCATTAATTAAAGGTTTAAAACTAAAAACATTTAAAGAAAATGTACAAAGAATGGGTCTTTGTTGTCCTTTTGAATAATGTATCTAGCTAATGAACTTGACACTTTGATCTCATTGATGTGTTTATGATATACACTATTTATTGTTTTTAGTTTATAATGGCATATAATTGTATCATGACATGTCATAACTTGAATTTACTGGAAACATTAATGTGAACCATGATTAAATTTATGTCATTTATAGATTACAAATTGATACTTGATGGACATATCAGATTAAAAAGAAAGATACACATACAATTGGTTCTCTTTCTGTCCTAATATATATGTTTAAGATAAAACTTATACATACATAAAAACAAAACGTATAATTCAAGAAAGGGAGGAGGGGAGAGAAACCATATTTTCTCAATAGAGAAAGGTACTTGTCATCAAGATTAAACATCATGTCTTCTTCATCAAATCTAAGCATGTCAAGATTCTTTATAATGTAGTAAAATCAGTTTCTACTAACAAGAATCAGTAATACTCAGATAATACCTATACTCTGACATGTAATAAAAATTAAGTGTGGATGTGAAGAGAGCTTATTAAAAATCAGTTGATTGCTCCTCCTTACCCACCAACTTACCGTAAATATGGATTATGAAAGATTACATGCACATTCAAGCAAGCGTAGCTAGAAGTGGCCTGGTATTGAGATGCCAAAGTCAAAGATTGAACTATGCAGTTTTTCCTTGATTGACTTCGTTAATTTTTCTGTATTTCATTTTTATAAACATAATTAACTATTTACTAGAAGTTGAATGCTTCTAATCTACTTTTATAGTTGATTAATTATGATCACGTCTCTTTCTTTCCTATCTTCCACTGTTTTTTTTTTTTTTTCAACTTTTATGTTTTCATCCCTAATATTTATGGTTTTACATAGTTTATGGCTAGTTATAGGCGTTTGACTAAACTGAGCATTCATTACCCTCAAATTGTAAATTACACGAAACATTATTGTTTAACCAATTCTGATTTTGTAACTCTCGCTTTCGTTGCTAAGTCTCACCTAGCTTTCATTGCTAAGTCTCACGGGAGAATTGGTAAAAGCGTGAAGTTCTAGATGAAATTCTATAACTAAGATTATTATAACATGCTTTGACATCATCTCTTTTATTAGTTCAAAACATGTATTAATCATAGTTGATTCATGCATTAATTTTAGAAAAAGAAAATCTTTAAGGTTCTTTAATTTTGATAGTGACATGTACCCTTCTTCTTTTTTTTTTACCAATTCAATCTTTAAACTTTATTGTTCTTTCACGGAACAGGAAATTAGCAAATTCCCAATTCTTTCGAAGGAAATACTGAAGGTCACACTTTGCACTATAAAAAAAGAACTTGGTCTACATATGGCAGCTTCCGGTATTTCATACAAATGCTGCAAGCAGATAATTTTGAGTTACAGCTCTAGATATGAGAAGAACTTGTCACTTACAATCTGAGACTAATGAAGAATGAAGAGAAAAGTTGTCTAATCCAATCGTATCTTGGAGGGGTCAGGAGTGTTCTAACTTCTAACTAAGCAGCCTCATTAGCTTTTCTTCCAAACAACTGGAAACTCGAAGTTAGAAGACAACACGTGTATGTTGCACTTCTGCCCATAAAGTAACCACCTGGAGCTCGTTTCAGTGTAGTCGTCATCGTCAAATTCCAGTGGACTTAATGGTTTGATCTCTTGTTTTGCTTCCTTTGGTCCTGTTGAAGCTCTTCTCCCCTTTTGTCTCCCCATTCAAAATTCACATTGAGGGCTTATCAATATGAAAAAAGAAAAATATGGAAGATATAAATGTAAATTTCTAAGACTAATTGGAAGTAAATATGAAAATGTCATTCAAGCTTATCTAGCAAGGAAGACGTAATATTTTGGGTAACTGCTGTACAATCGCAAATCCAAGCCCTCGGCCATTTACGGTGCAAACTAAAAGGTAGAATGGAAAGTACAGGGGTGACTAAAATGACACAATTAAGTACAAAAATTGTCAGTACAACTTAGCACTTATTCAAGTTGCTTTGTCCAATCAAAAGGCTCCCAATCTCGTGCAAAACTAGCTACTGCCTGCTTTTGTGCCTCCACAGACTCATGCCTCCGGCGACGATACATATCTTCCTCTGGCAAACGCAGCATGCCTCTAATTACGTTGAGGCCAAGGCTACTCTTAAACTGCTGCTCGTCATCAAT
>JANJEY010000236.1:88748136-88769560 GCA_024703695.1 Erythroxylum cataractarum
ACAATTACATATACCCACATTAGTCATTCTCACATAAACCTCATGTCTTAACACATATCATTACAAATTCTATTTATACACTAAGTCATCTGCATAGGTCCCATTTGTGAAGGCATAACTTTTTATACATAGGTCCAATGCTTTTCAAACTTTCTAGACCCCCATTTAACACATAAATTCACATTTCTTCTTTTATTACCATGTTCTAATTCGGTCATTAAGGAATCCAAATCTCCCATTCACAATCAGTCTTAATATTCAGTCATGAGTTGGACCCTTCCTATCTCAAAACCTTATAACTTTTTCATTTCTAATCCAATTAAGGTGATTCAAAACTTAATTTTCAATAAACTCATATTGCTATCACATAGCCAAAGATAGATAAAAAATGATGTAAATTGGATTTATTGTGATTTTTATAATCCTGTCCTGATTCTGTTCTCTTTTGTGTCACTAAGTTTAGTAACACCCTTCACTTATTCAGCCATATCTTACAGAATACTCATCCAATTAAACTGTCCTTTATATAGATCTCATATGACACATTTTTTAGCATTTCTTAAGAAGAACTCATTACCCAATTCTAACTCTAAAGTCTTCAAACAATCAACTTTCATTTCAAGTTTCAATCCCACTAGTATTCTAAACCAGTTTCACTTCTGGGCCTTTTTCACTTGTTTGGCTCACCCTAAATTCAGGGAAATAGTAGACATCTGTATCTACATCTTATATGTTTTGCGTTTCTCCAAATTCACACGTTAAACAACTCAAAACAAAGGTACAAAGAGGACATACGAATCTGTCTCCATTGACAGCTTAAATTTCAAAACCCTAGGTTTTGATTTAGCCTCCCAAATCACCATAAAAACGAAATTTCTTCATGTTAATGTGTCGTTAGACATCAAAGAACAAAAACCCATTATCCAAAACATCAAACCCATACATTTCATCAAGTAGGTTTCACAAAAGAAGAGAAAAACTAAGCTTAAATTGGTATAACTAAGCATTGGAATGGAGGCTTACCTTTTTATGTTGATAAAATGGCTTGATTCTCCTTCCCAAACTTGTTACAAGGGTTGGAAAACTTGGAGAGGAGCTCCCATGGTGGTTTTCGTGAAAGAGGGAGGAGGAAGAAGATAAGTTTTGTCTTATTATCCAACTTAGCTTCTTATATAAGCTTCATGTCCACTTATTTACAAAAATGTCATTATTACACTGGTTCTTCAACATCTGCTGGTACAATTTTCTATGACCACCAAAAAATGTCATACATCATTAATTTGATGTCACTATAAATTATTATTCACTATTCTGTGATTTTAATGACATCAGTCTCAAATACCGATTTATTTTAGTGTACCGGGTAAACTAGATACCGGGTGTTACATTTTTCTTCACTGTGCATGTAAATATGTGTGTGTGTGTGTGTTTACATGGGAAAGTGAAAGCTTTAAGGATGATCAAGAAAATGGTCTTTGAGTTAAAGAGTAGTTGTAAAATGATGGTCTGAGATGGGAATGAGTGTTTAAATGGAAGTTAAGAGGAAACATGGAGATTGAGAATGAAAGTTGGAAATGCAGAAAGTTGGCAGAGCATGAATATGTTGAATATGAATTTTTGGCTTTTAATGATTTTTTATTTTAACTTATATATTTTGAAGTAGTATGAATTTATGGTGAATGAGTTGTTTGAAATGGAGTAGAAAAAATAAGAAATAAAAATTTGAAGTGTTCAGTTTTAGAGAATGAAGTCTGGAAATTTTCTGGGAATGAATAGTAACAGTGTTGAGTTTTGATCTGAAACTTCCGTGAATTTACTGTATTGATTTAGGCAGATTTTGACAAAATTGTCTCATGAAAGTTGTAGATCTTTCTTTTAGCTTTTCATTGATATAAAGCATGAAATTTTTGGACATTGGAGTTGAGAAATATGATATTTAGAAGTTTGTGATATTACATGGGATGGACATTTGGGATAGCTGCATTGATTGGAAATTTAAACCCTTTTGGAGGTAAAATATCTTTTCGGAGTCTTCATGGAAATTGTAGTTCTAGAAGTTCTCTTTGAAATGGTTTTTGAATGACCTTAATTTGATATTTTTAGTGAAATTTATGCCCATTTTACCAAACAGGTATGAAAAAGAAGAGAAAAGGGAGGAGGAGGCAAGTCGATTGTGACTTTCGCGGTCGCGCGTAGGTCGCGATCGTGCTTCACGACGCACAGGTCCTCCCCCAAACTCAACATGATCTACTATTTTGGACATAACTTTGTCATCCGACCTCCAAATGACCTAATTTTTAAAGCATTAGATTTATAACACATTCCTCTATCTCTCTATAAAAATTTATAGCTTTTGGTTTTGACTTGAAAAATATTGATCGAATCAAAGTAAGGATATCGGTTGGAAGAGCATGAACTAGATATTTTACTGAACATGTTTTAATATTTTGATGATATCTTGATCTGTAGGATTCCAAATAAGATATTTTTATTTTGGAGTAAACTAGAGATATAGACCTATAAATTGTTTGAAGAATTCAAATTTTTATTCTTTCTCTAAGATATTGAATTTCTAGATGGAAGTTGTACATAGAACATTGTTTTTGAATGTGAACAACCCGATAATGTTAGAAGTATATCTTCCAAATTACTAAACTAAATTGAGTGATTTTGGTGTCAATGGAAAGATAATACATTAAAGAAAAAATAATTTTCTAGAAGAGAGTATGACCAAATTACATTAGTTTCGCTTTCTAATTGAATGTAAACAGAAGACCTGAAAGTGTGACTTAGAAAAATATGAAGTGAGTCAATGAGAAAGGAATAGAGATTTTAATGGTTTTAGTAAGGCATAAACCTAAGTATAAATTACACTTAGATGAGTTTTGACATGAGATTAATTTTGTGATGAAATTGATGGATAAATACCTGGGATTATCATGAACATGCATTGTACATAATTCATTTCATACATGTGCATTATTGAACAATTATAATTGTGCATGTTGTGATATATGTGTATGTTGTTTAATATAAAGGATTGAATTGAGCACCATCCTCCAGATGTTGTCAGGACTTCGAGGCAATAGCTTCGGGAGCAAGTGCTACTTGAATGTGAATGTGAAGACCTAAGTGCTTTATAATGTAAGTGATTGTGGTACATGTAGCCCATACATGAATGCATAATCAGATAATGGTTGTTGTGACCAGAGTAGCCACCGATCAGAGCTTAAAGCTCAACGAGTGAAAATGAGTCTCGAGCTCAAAAGTGATTATGAGCCTAAGGCTTACTATGTTAAATTGGTCATGTATCTCCTAAGTAGATAAGGGACAGTTATTAATGAGCTCGGTATCCAAAATGGATACGGGACAGTTCAGGCACTCGATCACAATAATGTAATAATTGGAAAGTGTCGCATGAGCACCTCATATGCACATTGTTAAGTATATTTGTTGAAATGAAATGCCTATGCTTAAGTGAAAATGTTAAATTTATGTAAAGTGCACTATGTGATTAGATGTTATGTGAATTGTTGTGATGAATGAATTGAGTGAACCATTGATGATGGTTACCTTATTAAGTTCACAAAACTCACCAAAATTACAACGTTATCTTTTCAGGATCGAGAGATGACTCTAGCTACTGAGAGGCTCTACCAGCCATGTAGATTGTGAATGGCAAGAGAAGTCATGGTTCAAAGGTCGGTCAGCTGGAATTTTTGGACAGATTAGTTAGATTGTGTATATTTTCCTATTTTATGTAGTACTTTTGTATTAGGTTTTATTGATGTACATATAGAAAATGTTGAAAGACACAATGTAGACTTTCAGTTTTGTGAAGTGAAATGAGGAAAAAGTTGGTTTTTAAAATATTATAGTTTTTCTATTGATGTTTTATAAGTGAATATTGATATGATGTCATGTGAAGTGAATATAGTGATCAAACATAGCTCGCCCTTATTGTAGGTTATGTACCGAAATAAGCTCCAGGTGTTCTAGTGTGTACCCTGCAGTATGGGGGCACTACACTAATATTCAATATATATATGCCCCTTCAGTATATACGTAGCTTAAGTCCTCCAACCTATATTATATCTCTACACTTTCGACGATCGTGCAATTCTAGCTGATTCTTCAGTGTCACGATCGTGCACACATGATAGGCATTAATTAAGTGTCACTGTGACAATGATACTTTTTTGTTTCTTAATTAAATATACTTAAAGTATAGTTAATTAGTTAATTTTGATATAATTAATAAATTAAAATGTAATGAATTCATTGATTTATTAAATTATACTTTATTTATAAATTAGTTATTTCTCATTAATTGTTAGGTTTATTCAATTATAATTAAAAATTATTGATATTTAACCAATTAATTGATGTATTAAAATATAATTGATAGCTTAAGTAGTTAATCTTAATATTTAATATATATGTTAGTCATGACCTTACATTATTGATTGTTAATTTTGATTAATTATTATATACGAATATTCAGGATATATGTAACTCTTTAAATGTTAAGTAATCACAGGCGAGATTGTCATGCATATTATTTGTTTTTTGTGATAGCAATTAATTAACACCTATATGATGTTATAACATCTTTCATTAAATAGTTTGTTAATTAATTAAAATATTATTAATTTGTTGATTAATTATAACATAATTAATTGATTGATAAATTATAATATACTTAACACGTATGAAAATATAATTAATTAATTAAAATATAAATAATTACTTAATTAACTAATTAATTAATTTTGCTAAAAATAATAATAATTAAGATACAATAAATTAACTTATTTATTCAATATAATTTACTTATAAATTAATTATCCATGATGAATTATTAATTTTATCCAGTTATAATTAGTCATAATTTATATAAAATTAAATAATTGATGCATTAAAATATAATTAATTAATTAAGTAGTACATGTTAATATTTAGGATAAATATTAGTAATGACATGCATTATTAATTGTTAATTATTATATATTAATATTCACTATACGTATACCTTTTCAGCATATACATACCTTAAGTACTCCCATCTGTATTATATATCTCTACACTAAGCACGATCGTGCAATTTCAGCTGATTATTCGGTGTCATGATCGTGCTTTTCCCGATATCTCTTCATTGTCATGATCAAGCTTGTACACGATCTTACAAATCTTCTAAGAGTTACTCTGTCACGATCATGCTTTTGCACGATCATGCAACTCTTCTGAGCATCCCTCTTTGTTCTTCATCTCTTTTTCTTAATCTATGATTTATAACTTATGTCTTCACTATTTCCTCTTTGTTTTTACTTCCATTTTACCTCAACTCATTCCAATACAAATCCAAATCTATCACTGATTAAATTTGAAATTAATCTAAAACCATAAAAATAATTTCACTTAATGTTTAAAATTTACTATATAAATAAAACTTTATTAAATATATCTATAGATAACTAATTTATAATTAAAAGATTGATTACTTATTGATATTAAGTTAATTAACTGTAAATTCATAGGCGTTAATTAAGTGTCACTGTGACAATGATATTTTTCATTTCTTAATTAAATATATTTAAAGCATATTAATTAATTAATTTTGGTATAATTAATACTAATTAAAATGTAATGAATTCATTGATTTATTATATTATGCTTTATTTATAAATCCATTATTTATCATTAATTGTTAAGTTTATTCAGTTATAATTAAAAATTATTAATATCTAATTAATTAGTTGATGTATTAAATTATAATTAATAGATTAAGTGGTTAATGTTAATATTTAATATATATGTTTGCCATTACAGTGCATTATTAATTGTTAATTTTTATTAATTATTATATACTAATATTCACTATATATGTAAATCTTCAAATGTTAAGTAGTCATGCCTGTGCCTTAATAGTCACAGGCGTGGCTGTCATGATTATTACTTGATTTTTCTTGTTAGTCGTTAATTAACACCTGTATTTAATTAATTAAAATATTATTAGTATGTTATTAATTATAACATAATTAATTGATTAATTAATTAATTATAATATAATTGCTAAATAAATTAACATAATTAATTGATTAATTAATTATAATATAATTGCTAAATAAATTAACTAATTAATTAATTTTGTTGAAATTAATAATTATTAAGATATAATAAATTAACTTATTCATTCAAATATATTCTATTTATAAATTAATTATTCATAAATAACTGTTAATTTTATTCAGTTATAATTAATCACAATTTATATATAATTAATTAATTGATGCATTAAAATATAATTAATTGATTAAGTAGTACATGTTAATATTTAGTATAAATATTAGTGATGACTTACATTATTAATTGTTAACTATTATTAATTATTATATACTAATATTCACCATATATATATACCTTTTCAGTATATACATACCTTAAGCACTCCCATTTGTATTACATATCTCTACACTAAGCATGATCGTACAATTTTAGTTGATTCTTCGATGTCACGATCGCAACTGATATCTCCTTAATTTCATGATCGTACTTGTGCACAATCGTGCAAATCCTCTAAGGGTTACTATGTGAAGAAAGTGTTTCTGAAGGATCATGCAGCTTTTCTGAACATCCCTCTTTGTTCTTCCTTTATTTTGTTTAATCTACATTTTCTAACTTATTTATTCACTATTTCCTCTTCATTTTTACTTCCATTTCACCTCAACTAATTCTATTACAATCAAAATCTATTATTGATTTAATTTTAAATTAATCTAAAAATTTATAAAAACAATTACACTTAATGATTAAAAATTACTATATAAATAAAACTTAATTAAATATAACTAATTTATAAGTAATAGATTGATTACTTATTATTATTAAGTTAATTAACTCTAAATTCATAGGGGTTAATTAAGTGTCACTATGATAAAAATAATTTTTCATTTTTTAATTAAATATATTTAAAGCATAGTTAATTAATTAATTTTGATAATTAATGATAATTAAAATGTAATGAATTCACTGATTTATTAAATTATACTTTATTTATAAATTATTTATTTATTGATTTATTAAATTATACCTTATTTATAAATTAACTATTTATCATTAACTGTTAAGTCTATTTAGTTATAACAAAAAATTATTAAAATCTAATTAATTAATTGATGTATTTAAATATAATTAATAGAATAATTTGTTAATGTTAATATTTTTATTAGTTATTATATACTAATATTTAGTGTATATATAACTCTTCAAATGTTAAGTAGTTATGCTTGTGACTTAATAGTCGCAGGCGTGACTCTCATGCATATTATTTGGTTTTTTAGTTAGCAGTTAATTAACATCTATATGATGTTATAACATCTTTTATTAAATAGTTAGTTAATTAATTAAAATAATATTATTTTCTTGATTAATTATAACATAATCAATTGATTAATTAATTATAATATACTTAACACATATAAAAATATAATTAACTTATAATTAAATAATTAACTAATTAATTAATTATGCTGAAACTAATAATATTTAAGATATAATAAATTAAATTACTTATTCAAATATAATTTATTTATAAATTAATTATCCATGTTTAACCTTTAATTTTATTCAGTTATAATTAATCATAATTTATATAATTAATTAATTGATGAATTAAAATATAATTAATTTTTTAAGTAGAACATGTTAATATTTAGGATAAATATTACTCATGACCTGCATTATTAATTGTTAATTATTATACACTAATATTCAGTATATATTATACCTCTTAAGTATATATATATAGCTTAAGTACTCCCGCATGTATTATATATCTCCACACTCTCCTTGTCATGCACGATCATGCAATTCCAGCTGATTCTTTGGTGTCATGATTGTGCTTTTCCCAATATTTCCTCAATGTCACGATCGTGCAAATCCTTTGAGGGTTATTATGTGTTGTGTAGCTCTTCTTAATATCCCTCTTTGTTCTTCCTCTCTTTTGCTTAATCTATGATTTCTAACTTATGTCTTCACTATTTTCTCTTCATTTTTACTTCTATTTCACCTCGACTCATTCCAATACAAAGCAAAATCTATCACTGACTTAATTTGAAATTAATCTAAATTTCATAAAAATTACACTTAATGATTAATAATTACTAAATAAATAAAACTTTATTAAATGTAATGAAATATAATTTATGTATAATTAATTTACCAATTAATTTATAATTGATTGATTGATTAATTATTATTATTAAGTTAATTAACTATAAATTCATAGTCATTAATTAAGGGCCACTGTGACAGATATTTTTTGTTTCTTAATTAAATATATTTAAAGTATAGTTAATTAATTAAATTTGATATAATTATTAATAATTAAAATATAATGAATTCATTGATTTATTAAATTATACTTTATTTATAAATTAATTATTATAATTAAAAACTATTAATGTCTAACTAATTAATTATTGTATTAAAATATAATAGATAGATTAAGTAGTTAATGTTAATATTTAATATATATGTTAGTCATCAGTCTGCATTATCAATTATTAACTTTTATGAATTATTATACTAAAATATTCAGTACATATGTAACTCTTCAAATGTTAAGTAGTCACATTTGTGACTTGATAGTCACAGGCATGACTGTCATGCACGGTTGTTTTCTTGTTATCAATTAATTAACACCTATATGATGTTATAGCATCTTTTATTAAATAGTTAATTAATTAAAATATTATTAGTTTGTTGATCAATTATAACATAATTAATTAATTAATTATAATATACTTAACACATATAAAAATATAATTAATTAATTAAAATATAACTAATTAATTAATTTTATTAATATTAATATTAATTAAGATATAATAAATTTATTTATTTATTCAAATATAACTTATTTATAAAATAATTATTCAAGATTAACTGTTAATTTTGTTATGTTATAATTAATCATAACTAATATATAATTAATTAGTTATGCATTAAAATATAATTAATTGATTACGTAGTTTATGTTAATATTTAGTATAAATATTAGTCATGACTTGCATTATTAATTATTAATTATTGTTAAATATTATATACTAATATTCACCATATATATATATATATATGTTTTCAATATATACATACCTTACGTGTTCTCACCTATATTATATATCTCTACACTATTGCTGTCATGATCGTACTTACACATCACTATCGTGCTTTTCCCAATATCTCCTCAATGTTACGATCATTCTTGTGCACGATTGTGCAAATCCTCTAAGGATGACTCTGTTACGATTGTGCTTATACACGATTGTGCACTCTTCTGAACCTCCCTCTTTGCTCTTCCTCTCTTTTGCTTAATCTACAATTTTTAACTTATGTCTTCACTATTTCCTTGTAATTTTTACTTCCATTTCACTTCAACTCATTTCAATACAATTCATCTATCATCACTATTTTAATTTGAAATTAATCTAAATTTCATAAAAAAAATTACACTTAATGATTAATAATTATTGGATAAATAAAAATTTATTAAATATAATAAAATATAATATATATATATATATAATTTAATTACTAATTAAATTATTATAATTAATTACTAATTAAATTATTATAATTAATAGATTGATTACTTATTATTATTAAGTTAATTAAGTGTAAATTCACAGACTTGAATTAAATGTCACTGTGACAAATATTTTTTATTTCTTAATTTAATATATCTAAAATATAGTTTATTAATTAATTTTGATATAATTAATAATAATTAAAATGTAATGAATTCATTGCTTTATTAAATTATACTTTATTTATAAATTATTTATTTGTCATTAACTGTTAAGTTTATTTGGTTATAATTAAAAATTATTAATATCTAACTAATTAATTGATGTGTTAAAATATAATCGATATGTTAAGCAATTAATGTTAATATTAATATATACGTTAGTCATGACCCTACACTAATATATAATTAATTGATTAAGTAATAATGTTAATATTTAGTTTAAATACGACTCATGAACAGCATTATTAATTCTTGATTTTTCTTAATTATTATATACTAATATTTTGTATATATGTAACTCTTCAAATCTTAATTAGTCACGTCAATGACTTAATAGTCACAGGCGTCACTGTCTTGCATATTATTTTATTTTTCTTGTTAGCACTTAATTAACACCTATATGATGTTATAACATCTTTTATTAAATAGTTAATTAATTAATTCAAAGATTATAAGTTTGTCGATTAATTATAAAATAATTAATTGATTAATTAATTATAATATACTTAATACGTATAAAAACATAATTAGTTAATTAAAATATAATTAATTTATTAATTAATTAATTTTGCTGAAATTGATAATAATTAAGATATAATAAATTAAATTATTTATTCAAATATAATTTATTTATAAATTAATTATCCATGATTAACTGTTAATTTTATTCAGATATAATTAATAATAATTTACATATAATTAATTAATTGATGCATTAAAATATAATTAATTGATTAAGTAGTACATGTTAATATTTTATTTAAACATTACTCATGACCTGCATTATTAATTGTTAATTATTATATACTAATATACAATATATATTAATTGTTAATTATTATATACTAATATACAATATATATATACCTCTTCAGTATATACATAGTTTAAGTACTTCCACCTGTATTATATATCTCTACACTCCCGCTGTCATAATCGTGATTGAGCAATTCTAGCTGATTTTTCTATGTCAAGTACGATCGTGTTTTTCCTAACATCTCCTCAATGCCATGATCGTGCAAATCTTCTGATAGTTACTTTATCATGATCATGCTTCTATATGATCATGCGGCTCTTCTGAACATCCATCTTTATTCTTCCTCTCTTTTGCTTAATCTGCAATTTCTAACTTATTTCTTCACTATTTCCTCTTCATTTTTATATCCATTTTATCTCAACTCATTCAAATACAAATCAAAATCTATCACTGATTTAAGTTGAAATTAATCTAAATTTCATAAAAATAATTACACTTAATGATTAATAATTACTAGATAAATAAAACTTTAATAAATGTAATTAAATATAATTTATATATAATTAATTTACTTGTTAATTTATTATTAATAGATTGATTACTTATTATTATTAGGTTAATTAAATGTAAATTTACAGGTATTAATTAAGTGTCACTTTGACAAAGATATATTTTTGTATCTTAATTAAACATATTTAAAGCATTGTTAATTAATTAATTTTGATATAATTAATAACAATTAAAATGTAATGAATTCATTGATTTATTAAATTATACTTTATTTATAAATTAATTATTTATCATTAACTTTTAAGTTAATTCAGTTATAATTAATAATAATTAATATATTTTTAATAATTTGGTGTATTAAAATATAATTAATAGATTAAATAGTCAATATTAGTATTTAATATATATATATATGTTAGTCATAACCCAGCATTATTAATTGTTAATTATTATTAATTATTATACACTAATATTAAGTATATATGTATATTAAAATGTTAATATTCAAATGTTAAGTAGTCATGCTTGTGACTTAATAGTCACATGTGTGCCTGTCATGCATATTACTTAGTTTTTCTTGTTAGCAGTTAATTAACACCTATATGATGTTATAACATCTTTTATTAAATAGTTAGTTGATTAGTTAAAATATTATTAGATTGTTGGTTAGTTATAACATAATTAATTGATTAGTTAATTATAATATACCTAAAATGTATAAAAATATAGTTAATTAATTAAAATATAATTGATAAATAAATTAACTAATTAATTAATTTTTTTGAAATTAATAATAATTAAGATATACCAAATTAACTAATTTATTCAAATATAATCTATTTATAAATTAATTATCCTTGGTTAACAGTTAATTTTATTTAGTTATAATTAATCATAATTTATACATAATTAATTAATTCATGCATTAAAATATAATTAATTGATTAAGTAGTACATGTTAATATTTAGTATAAATATTAGTCATGACCTGGATTATTAATTGTTAATTATCATTAATTGTTATAAACTAATATTCACCATAAATATACCTTTTTAGTATATATAAACCTTTGGTACTCTCGTCTGTATTATATATCTTTACACTAAGCACGATCGTGCAATTTCAGCTGATTCTTCGGTGTCACGATCGCACCCAATAACTCCTTAATTTCACGATCATGCACTCTAGGGGTTACTCTGTCACGAATGTGCTTCTGAACGATTGTGCAACTCTTCTGAACATCACTCTTTGTTCTTCCTCTATTTTGCTTAATCTACGATTTCTAACTTATGTCTTTACTATTTCCTTTTCATTTTTACTTCCATTTCACCTCAGATAATTCCAATACAAATCAAAATGTATTACTGATTTAATTTGAAATTAATCTAAAAATTTATAAATATAATTACACTTAAGGATTAAAAACTACTATATAAATAAAACTTTATTAAATATAATTAATTTATAATTAATAGATTGATTACTTATTATTATTAATTTAATTAACTGTAAATTCATAGGTGTTAATTAAGTGTCAGTGTGACAAAGATATTTTTTCATTTCTTACTTAAATATATTTAAAGTATAATTAATTAATTAATTTTGGTATAGTTAATGATAATTAAAATGTAATGAATTCATTGATTTAGTAAATTATACTTTATTGATAAATTAATTATTTATCATTAACTATTAAGTTTGTTCAGTTATAACTAAAATTATTAATATCTAATTAATTAATTGATGTATTTAAATATAATTAATAGATTAAGCTGTTAATGTTAATATTTTTATTAGTTATTATATACTAATATTTAGTATATATGTAACCTTCCAACGTTAAGGAGTCACGCCTGTGACTTAATAGTCACAGGCGTGACTATCGTTCGTATTATTTGGTTTTTTTTATTAGCAGTTAATTAACATCTATATGATGTTATAACATCTTTTATTAAATAGTTAGTTAATTAATTAAAATATTATTAGTTTCTTGATTAACTATAATGTAATTAATTGATTAATTAATTATAATATACTTAACATGTATAAAAATATAATTAATTAATTAACTAATTAATTAATTTTGTTGAAAATAATAATATTTAAGATATAATAAATTAACTTATTTATTTAAATATAATTTATTTTTAAATTAATTATAAATGATTAACTATTAATTTTAATAAGTTATAATTAATCTTAATTTTATATAATTAATTAATTGAAGCATTAAAATATAATTAATTGATTAAGTAGTACATGTTAATATTTAATATAAATATTATTCATGACTTGCATTACTAATTGCTAATTATTATTAATTATTATATACTAATATTCAGTATATATATACCTCTTCAGTGTATACATAGCTTAGGTACTCCCACATGTATTATATATCTCCACGATCATGCTGTCATGCACGATCGTGCAATGCAGTTGACACTTCGATGTCACGATTGTGCTTTTCCCGATATCTCCTCAATGTTGTGATCATGCAAAACCTTTGAGGGTACTATGTCTCGTGTAGCTTTTTTGAACATCCCCCTTTGTTCTTCCTCTCTTTTGCCTTATCTACGATTTCTAACTTATGTCTTATATCAAATTAAAGCCATAAAAATGAAATAGTTAATAGTATAAAAAGAATGTATATGAAGAACAAAACATCGACCCATTCCAAAACAAGATATCAAATTAATACATTTTACTAAAGGCTCCAAAATATGTTTAACGATATAAAAGATTACTTGTAATTATAAGTACCTTCCAACGAAGACCACAACACAAAGCAAGACGGTGATAGTGACAGACAACAATACCAAAAAGGCAAAGATGACGACAATGACCCAACTCAAGATCTCAACTTCGACGGAGATTCAAACAATTGAATTTTTCACCACAGAACACGAAGAAGAAGATGATAGAACAGGCATAGGTTGAAACAGGCGTAATTTCAACTTATATATTTTTAATAATTCTATCATAATTCCTTTCTTAAAAAACATTTAAAATTTAAATATTTATATTATGCAATTATTAATTATTATTACTATTAACTATAAACTATCGCATGCACAGTTATGACTAAACAAGTCACAACCATGCATGTTATTATTATTTACTAAATATTATTAATTAATTATTGATTAATTTTTATTTGACTATTAATTATGATATTATTCATTATTCTCTCTATTTTTTATAATCTCCTTATCAAGTAAGATGTATGGAACTATATAGTTAAGAATAACAATAATTAGTAATTAATTAATCAATTAATAATAGGAATTAATAAAAAACATGTAATAATTTATAATTAATAATAAAATAACAATTAATCAATAATTGATTAATACTGAATTAATTAATAAAGACTTAACATATATTCTTATTCAAATGGGTAAGAGAAACCTGGGTAGATTGATTTCCTAAACACATTGTTAACAACAAAAATGAAGGAAATGAATTTAAGAAGATTGTATGTTATAGGTGTGACATGTTAAGTCACCTCGTGACACCTTTTCATAGGAGTGGCTTAACATGTCATGCCTGTGAATTTTTTCAAGATAACATATAGTATTAATATTAACTACTGAATTTGTTAATTATATTTAAATACATCAATCAATTAGCTATATTAATTATTTTTAATTATAATTGAATAAATTTAACAGTTAATGATAAATAATTAATTTATAAATAAAGTATAATTTAATAGATCAATGAATTTATTATATTTTAATTATTATTAATTATATCAAAATTAATTAATTAACTATACTTTAAATATATTAAATTAAGAAATGAAAAAAATATGTTTGTCATAGTGACACTTAATTCACGCATATAAATTTATACTTAATAAACTTAATAATAATAAATAATCAATCTATTAATTATAATCTAATTAGTAAATTATCTATATATAAATTAGATTTAATTAGATTTAATAAAATTTTATTTATCTAGTAATTATTAATCATTAATTGCAATAGTTTTTATGAATTTTAGATTAATTTCAAATTAAATCAGTCATAAATTTTGATTTGTATTGGAATGAGATGAGATAAAATGGAAGAAAAAATGAAGAGAAAATAGTGAAGAAATAAGTTAGAAATCGTAGATAAAGCAAAAGAGAGGAAGAAGTCATGAAAAATGTTTTTTGGTAAAAATCTTCAAAAGAGTTACGCGATAGTGCAGAAGCACGATCGTGACAGAGTAACCCTTAGAGAATTTGCGCAATTGTGACATGGAAGAGATATCAAAAAAAGCATGATCGTGCAACTGAAATTGCACGATCGTGCCTAACAGAAAGAGCGTAGAGATATATAATAGTTTTGAACATCCTTCGACTCCAATTCGTTTGAAATTTGGAGTATCAACTTATCACACATTTTTTTTCTCTCTACCAAATTTCATGAGCATCTCAATTCATAAGGAAAGTATAAACTATTTAATTATAACACAATTAATTAATTATAATATATTTGATACATATCAAAAATGAATTAATTTAAATACAATTATTTAATTAACTAATTAATTAATTTTGATATAATTAATAATAATTAAAATATAATAAATCAACTTATTTATGAAAATAAAATTTATTTATAAATTAATTATTAATCATTAACTGCTAACTTTATTCAGTTATAATTAATAATAATTAATATATAATTAAACAGTAGATGTATTAAAATATAATTAATTGATTAAGTAGTAGATGTTAACATTTACTATATATGTTAGTCATATTAATTATTATATACTAAGATTTAGTATATATATAGGTACTTAGGATATATATATAGCTTAAGTAATCACGCCTGTATATATAGCTTAAGTATATATATAGGTATCTAAAGACATCTAAAGGGTATATATTTTATTGTCTAAACTATAGTCCAAGAATGGTGAAAACTGGTAATGCAAAATTTATTGAAAATGGTGTGGGAGTGAGGAACAATGAACGTGGACATAAAGGAAGTAAAAATAAATGTTCCTTTATTTGTAAGTGTTCCTTTGTCCATTGATGTTCCGAGTGTTGTTCCAGTTGTTCAAGAACGTATTGACAACAATGAAAATGTTTGAATGATGAAATATCCCTTGAAGAAACTAACTCACACATATTTGAAACAAATGAGTCACAAAAAAATCTTTAAGAAGATCTTAAAGAATAAAGAAATCAGCTATTTCAAGTGATTATAAGTTTATTTCCAAGAATTAGATCTTGATAATGGCATTAATAAAGATCCAGTTTGATTTTCATAAGACATAGAATGTGTTGAGTCAAAGAAGTGGATTGACGTCATGAAGGAAGAGTTAAAATTCATGAATGATAACGTTTGGGATATCGTTGAATTGCTAGAAAGTTCCAAACGAGTTGGGTGCAAATGGGTTTTCAAGACTAAACTTGACTCGAATGGCAACGATATAAGGCTAGACTTGTTACTAAAGGATATACTCAAAAGGATGACATTGATTATAAAGAGACATTTTCACTTGTCTCAAAGAAAGACTCATTGCGTATTATTATGACACTGGTAGCTCATAATAATACACCAATTGGATGTGAAAACAACATTTCTGAATAGAAATCATGTAGAGAAAGTTTATACGGATCAACCTGAAGATTTTTAAATTGAAGGAAAAGGTCATATAGTGTGTAAACTTAATAAATGAATATATGGACTCAAACAAGCTTCTAGGCAATGATATATTAAGTTTAATGATACCATCACCTCTTTCGGTTTTGAAGAAAATCTTATTGATTGTTGTATATATAGAAAGATTAGTGGGAGCCAAATTTTATTTTTAGTCATATATGTTGATGATATCTTGCTTGGTACTAATGATTTGGGTATGTTGCATGAGACAAAAAATTATCTATCAAAGAATTTTGAAATGAAAGATATGGGATAAGCATCCTATGTGAGGCCCACATTAGTTGGAGAGGGAAACGAAGTACGCCTTATAAGGGTATGAAAACCTCTTCCTCAAAGACACATCTTCCTTAGTGTGGAAAAAGCAAAATCGTGAGAGACTTGGAGCCCAAAGCGGACAATATCTACAGACGAGTGATCTGGGTTGTTACATCCTATATGATAGGAATTGAAATATTCCGTGATAGATCACAAAAACTATTGGGATCGTCTCAAAAAGCCTATACTGAAAGAATTCTAGAGAGATTTAATATGCATAAATGTTCTTCTGGAACTGTTCTAGTTCAAAAAGGAGATAAATTTAGTCTTATGCAAATATCCAAAGAATGATATAGAACGAAAAAAAATGGAATCAATTCCTTATGTTTCTATTGTGGGAAGTCTAATGTATGTACAAACCTGTACAAGATCGGATATTAGTTTTGTAGTTGGAATACTAGGCAAGTATCAAAGTAACCCCGAAATCGATCATTGGAAGCTGCAAATAAAGTTTTAAGATATCTTCAAGAAACAAAGAATTACATGTTCATGTATAGAAGATCTAATCACTTGGAAGCGATTGGATACTCAGATTCAAATTTTGATAGATGCATTGACAATAGAAAATCAATCGATGGTTAGTTGTTCTTCTTGTCGAAGGAGCAATATCATGAAAAAGTGTTAAACAATCTATCATTACCTCGTCCACCATGGAAGCAGAATTTGTGGCATGATTTGAAGCCACAATACATGCATTATAGTTGTGGAACTTTATTTCAAGACTTGGTACTATCGACACCATTACTAAGCCACTAAAAATCTATTGTGATAATTATGCAACAATGTTTTTCTCCAAAAACGACAAATACTCAAGAGGTGCCAAACATATGGAGCTAAAGTATTTTGTCATTAAGGAGGAGGTTCAAAAACAAAGAACGTCTATTGAACATATTAGAACATATCTTATGATACCATATCTGTTAACTAAAGGTTTACAACCAAAGACATTTAAAGAAAATGTACAAAGAATGGGTCTTTGTTGTCCTTTTGAACGATATTTCTAATGAACTTGACACTTTGAGCTCATTGATGCATTTATGAGATACACTATTTATTGATTTTAGTTATAACGTCTAGGTAATTGTATCATGACATGTCATAACTTGAATTTACTAAAAACATTACCGTGGACCGTGATGAAATTTATGTGTCATTTATAGATCTAGTATGACACAACAATCGTGTTTTTGGTATATGAAAGGGAGTATGATATGTAATAAATATACACCCACATTTAGTGTTTTTATCATATTTAGATAATTATGATATTTTAAGGTTGAGTTTTGGTGCTTAATTATAAATGCATCATACTCACACATTCCTTGCATACAATTTTAGGCCAAGTGGAAGAATGTTAGAAGCTACTGTAAGGCAATTTTATCAAGTGGCCTAAAAATTAGGGATTAAGGCTAGTAACTTTCCATTTAGATATAACTACTTAATCTGATGTTATTAGAGAAATTATTAATATAGAAAATTCTCGTCCGTTCATTAATTACATATTGATACTTGATGGATGTATCAAATTAAAACGGAAGATATACATACAATCGGTCCTCCCTCAGCCCTAATATATACGTTTAAGATAAAACTTATGCATTCATAAAAACAAAACACATAATTCAAGAAAGGAAGAAGAGGAGAGAAACCAAAATTTCTAAACACAGAAAGGTACTTGTCATCAAGATCAAACATCATGTCTTCTTCATCAAATCCAAGTATGTGAAAATTATCGGTTTCCAAGATTCTTTGTAATGTAGTGAAATCAATTTCTACTAACAAGAAACAGTAATACTCAGATAATACATATACTCTGACATTTAATAAAAATTAAGTGAGAATGTGAAGAGAGCTTATTAAAAATCAGTTGATTGCTCCTTACCCACCAATTTACAGTAAATATGGAGTATGAAAGATTACATGCATATTCAAGTTGGCGTAGCTAGAAGTGGCATGGTAAATATGAACATGTCATTCAAGCTTATCTACCAAGGTTCCTTACTAAAATTTTAGCAAGGAAGACGTACTACTTTGGGTAACTGCTGTACAAGCGCTAATCCAAGCCCTCAGCCATTTACGGTGCAAACTAAAAGGTAGAATGGAAAGTACAGGGGTGACTAAAATGACACATTTAAGTACAAAAATTGTCAGTACAACTTAGCACTTATTCAAGTTGCTTTGTCCAATCAAAAGGCTCCCAATCTCGCGCAAAACTTGCTACTGCCTGCTTTTGTGCCTCCACAGACTCACGCCTCCGGCGACGATACATGTCTTCCTCTGGCAAACGCAGCATGCCTCTAATTACGTTGAGGCCAAGGCTACTCTTAAACTGCTGCTCGTCATCAATCACATGCACAAATCCAGAATTTAAACCGAATTCAACATGAAAATAAGGAAAATTCTTGGGAATTGAACCACGCAACCCTTTCACACTCGTATCAATAAGCTTTTTTGCATCATGTTGGCTCCACTCATCTTCGGCTTCATCAATTGCCTGAAAAAAATCACCTTGAGAAATTTTCCAGATGGTAAAGTTTAATATACATTCATAAAACTCATAATTGCAAGCTTCTGAGCAGCAAATATGTCTGAATTCAACAACAGTTACAGGCTTTATATCTTCAACTTGGATAAATACCACTGCTGAAAGGAAAACAAAAGCCCTCTTTGGTATGACAGGTTAGGCTATGTTATCCAATTGTCCCCGAGTAATTTAATTTTTAATACTAGAATACCATATTCCAGATTAAACCAGTATCCTCTTTTGCATATTAATACAGTTTCTCCACCTATCATCTGTTTAAAACATCTTGTAGATAAATTAGGGGAGATGTAAAGCACTTATTGGAAAGAAATTTTCCCAATAGTTTACTCTTCCGTATTTAGTCCTTTTTTTCTACCTTTTGATAAGCAAATGGATGGGAATCAGGTATTTTTATTGATATATAGCTATAGTCTCGTAGTATATTCCACAAGAGCTAAGCTACCAGCCTAATGGCCCTTTCAACATCAGCCGAATACAATGCAAGTTCACCGATACCCCCTGCACTACCCTCCTCATCCTTACATATAGCTCTCTCTCTCTCTTCTAACTAACATTGCTAACCATTTGCTAACTCACCCCTCCCTGCCTTAGTGAATCTCCTAGAGTATGTAATCATGGGCCTAGGATTCATATTCAAACCCTTCTCCCTCTTTCTCCTAGAGTATGTCAATATGGGTTTAGGATCCATATTGCTATCAATTCCACCCCTACAGAATCTGCCTTGTCCTCAAGGCGGAAGGAAGGAAACTACTGCTGGATTTGGACAGCTGCTGTCCATGTAGCTTCTTCAATAGGTCTACCCTTCCACAGAACAAGCCACTCAACTGTTTGCTCCTGATCTTTCTGAACAGTCCACTCTGTAAGGATGGCTTCAGGTGCTAATGGTTCTGTGGAATCTACCTCCAAACCAGAAGGGAAATTGGGTTCAGGCATATGAGTCCCAATCATCTTCTTAAGCTGAGAAATGTGGAACACCGGATGAATTCTTGAAGTTTCCGGAAGAGCTAGCTTGTAGGCCACAGCACCCACCTTAGATAACACTTGAAAAGGGCCATAAAATCGGGCTGAAAGTTTAGGACAAATCCGCCTAGCCAAGGATGTCTGTCGGTGGGGTCTGAGCTTGACATAGACCCAATCGCCTACCTCCAAATGGACATCCCTGTGTTTCCTATCAGTTGCAGATTTCATCCGTTGTTGAGATCGAACAAGGTGGAATTTGAGCTGTCTCAAGGCTTCATCCCTATCAATCAACACTCCATTAACAGCATCAATGGGTGACTCTCCAATGAGGAAGTGAGGAACCTTAGGTGGGGGTCGACCATACATCACCTCAAAAGGAGTACGGCAGTGGCGGAATGAAACGAGGTGTTATAAAATTCAGCCCAAGAAAGCCAAATATGCCACTGCTTAGGTTGCTCAGATACAAAACACCGGAGATAAGTTTCAAGAAACTTATTGACCACCTCGGTTTGACCATCCGTTTCCGGATGATAGGAGGTACTCATGCGAAGAACCGTTCCCTGCATCTTCCAAATTTCCTGCCAAAAGCGACTAACAAAAATGGGATCTCGATCACTTACAATTGACTTCGGAATGCCATGGAGTTTAACCACTTCCTTGACAAAACAGTCAGCCACACTCTTGGCTGTGAAAGGATGTTTGAGAGGGATGAAGTGGGCATACTTCGACAACTGGTCCACCACGACCATAATTACCTCAAATCCTTGGCTTTTGGGCAATCCGGTTATAAAGTCCATCGAGATATCCTCCCAAACTGAGTTGGGAATAGGAAGAGGTTGAAGTAACCCGGCTGGAGCAA
>JANJEY010000236.1:88805094-88818607 GCA_024703695.1 Erythroxylum cataractarum
AGGTAATTTATATTCTTTAATATTGTTATCATTTACTTTTTTCATTATTTTATGAATTTATGATTCATGTTGGTATACTTTTTCATGATAGATTCATTTATGTGCCAACACTGCATACAAGTGAAAATTTGGTAAAGAAAGACTATTTGATGGATTTGAACGTCGACAACAAAGTATCCTCCATCACAGTCGATAATTGTGGCACAAATGATACTATGATTCAAAAGTTGAAGGGTAAAATGCGGGTTAGGAGCTTATTGGTTAGAGATAAATTATTTCATATGCATTGTTTTGCGCATATTATTAAGTTGATTGTGAAGAATGGGTTAGAGATGATAAAGGAAGCAATAGAGTGTATTCGGAATAGTGTTTTATATTGGAGTGTAACTCCTAACAGAGTTGAAACTTTTGAAATGGTGCACAAATTTTATGCATTCCAAATTCAAAGAAGTTAGTTTTGGATTATCTTACCAGATGGAACTCAACCTTTAAGATATTGGAGTTGGCAATCTCATATGCTCAGTTGTTTATTATACTAGCCGAAAAGGATTCTCAGTATATCTGTGTACCATCAGAGGATCGATGGGACTTGGCTAGAGAACTTTGTTTATAGTTGAAATTATTCAATAATTGGATTGAATTATTCTCAGGAACAAAATATCCAACTTCACATTGTATCTTTAGCACTATGTCCAACATAAACCATGTTTTATCATTGTGGATGCTTAAGTCCAATGTAGTGATTCGAACTGTGGTGGAGTGGATGGTAGAGAAGTTTAATTCTTATTAGTCTAAGATTGGAGATATTTTGCAGTATTATAAATGTTGGACCTGAGATACAAAATGGATGGGTTGAATATATTTATAACGCATTGTACAGTGGTGAAGCTCAAGAGCGTCTACATACCATGAAACAATTATGGTATCAATTGTTTCATGATTATGAAGTCAGAATACAACAAACTCATGATCGGTATGCATGCAGTTTAACTCAGATTCAGTCTCAAGATTGACCTTTTTTTCCTTCTGATTCATTATTGACATATTCTCTTTTAAATTTTTTGAAAGAGAAAAGGGCTAAGATTTCTTACAATACAATGGATTTAGATAAATATTTTTCTGTAGATTGTGCTCATGAAACTAAAGGTGGGTCGTTCGATATATTGTCATAGTGGAAGACGTCTATACAGAATTATCTGATCTTGCAAAACATTGCACAGGATATGTTAGTTATTCCATCATCCACCGTTGCTACAAAATCTACATTTAGTATTAATGATCGAGTCATTACTTCTCATTGCTATCGACATCATTATCGCACTATAAAAGCCCTTATATATGCTCAAAGTTAGTTAAATAATGAAGATATTGATGATAAATTCTTTCTTTTTTAATATATTTATTTTATCTATCTTTATATTATCTTACCTAATATTGTGTTTTTTATTTTTTTTACAGCCACAAGTATTAATGCGGAGGGGACTAGTGAAATTAATCGACCAATTGAAGATTATTTTAATCAAATATATGAAGATGAAAGTATTTTTTATTTAATATTACATCACTAAATGTTGTTTTTTTATTTTAATATTATATTACTAAATGTAATGTTTGTACATACAAATTATTCGATCCACATCCAAACTGTTGATGGTCTTACCAACAAGTATAATTAGTCTATTAGATGATGCTCTCTCAGTCTCCACTCTCTAGTCTATCCAGCCTGATGATATCTTAATTTTGTAAATTATATCATTTCTTATAAAATGATTTAGATAATCATTCGTGTACAACAACTTTTTTCATAGTTAATGAATTTGTTTTTATCAATTCTCTGTTATAATGATTATTAAATATTTAAGTAAATTTAAAATTTGCAATTAATTGAATTGAAATTCTTAACTATAACTATTGACTTGATGACTTTCATACAAATATCTAATTAATTGAATTAAAATTCCTAATTAATCATACCAATAAATACATCTCAAGGTTTTAATTTTAAAATTTATTTTCTTATTAATGAAATGCAAATATATGTAGCACCCTACAATCTAAACTTGACTTAATAGCTTTTAACACAAATTGTGTTAATATTTAACTCATTATACTTAAAATATTACTTAAAACATTAAGAAGTTAGTGGTTTTACGATTTCATTTAATGACTTCTAGTTTTATTCAAATGAAATATTAAATAGTTTAACATTTAAAGATATAAATATTTTGTAATTTAATATTTGATAAAATTATTATTTATTATATCATAATTATATGTTGTTATAATTTAAAGTTGTGACATAATATATATATTAAAAAGAAAAAAGTTGAAAATAAAATTTTATGAAATATGATATGCTTATAATACTCTAAAGACGAGAAGGATTTAAAGTAAAACATATATCAAGGTTTCGAGTAAGAAATTACTCTTAGCAAACTTTTGATTAGAGTGACTTAGGAATGAATCGTTTAAAATTAGAATTTAGAAAGGAGAAAAAATTATGATTATAAATTTAGAATAATTAGAATATAATGAGTTTTTTTAACAAAAGTAAAAGAATTATTTTCAAAAGTAATAAAAATAACAATTTATAAAAACATATTAAAAGTATTTATAAAATGTATTCTATTTTTAATAAATAATAGCTTTTTTCAATATAATATACTATACGTATTTGTTTTTATATTTCAATTACTTATATATTGTTTTGGAATTGATACATTAAGATTAATAAAGTGATTAATTCATTTAAAGATTAATAGATACTTATATATTGTTTTGGAATTGATATTTTAGGATTAATAAAGTGACCGATTCATTTTAAGATTAATATAAATACATATATGCATAATGTATATATTGTGTAAATAAGATTAATCATAATATTAAGTCCTACTACATATTTCTTTTAATATGCATAATAAAAATATAAAATTTTACAATAATTATTTAATAATAGATATAATATGAATAGACAACAATATTTATATAACTATACAAGTAAAAAATCCACAATAACTAAAAATACAATTACTACATCAATTAAGAGTTTTGTACATAATTTATAAAAACATTAAAAAGTTTGAAAATATTATATTATAAACTTAATAAACTTATTTTTTTAAGAAAATAATATTAAAAAAGAAATATAATAATTTATTAAATACTTAAAAATAATATTTGAAATAAATTTATTGTACTTAGATAATAACTTTTTAAATTTACACTGTAATTAATCGCTATAATAAAATTAAAAATTAAAATTAAATTCTTTTATTTATAGAAAATAATTATGACAACATTATCATTGCTACATATTTTTAATAAATATTTATTGGTTCATATTTTATATTTTATTTTAAATAAATATTTTTATGTAATTTATGGGTAATTTCATCCTGTACTTTACTATAAATAGGTATGTTATAGTTTATAATTTATGAATTTTAAAAAATACAATTACAACCTTTTCAAATTGTTTTAAAATAAATATATAAAAAATTTTAAAAATATATTAAACGACTAAACCAACTGAGACCTAATGGGCTGACCGGTTGGCTTCGGCCCGCCCACTAGCCATGGGCACTTTTCGGCTTGTCCGAAAATTCTTTTGCCCAGACTGAACGTAGGCCTTTGTGACCGAAGACAATGGAGTCTATATTAAAAAAAGGGCGACGAAACGGGGAAAAAAAAAGCGAAAGAGAAAGTGAAGGACTACTCTTAATCCTATTATTAATTAATCATTCTGCTAAATAATGATGATAGAGATGTTTTTATCATGTCATGTAACTTCTGAGACAAATTTAGACTGTACCAACTTCGGGACATTTATTATAAAATAATTATAATTAGAAAATAATAATTTGTGCTCATTTAATGAGGCGAAGGCAATAAGATCGTTCGGAGTTCTAATGTTCTTGTCTCAGAAGGTGGATTGCTCACTTAAGGTGTCTCCACACTTCGGTCTGATAGAGTAGTGAGGGGATAATTCACGATCTGATCTCAGTCAGTTTTTTAACAAGGCGACCCACTCCTCTTCTTGCCAAAATTCGAACTCTGATCCTTGTTCAGGTTAATCTTGCCATTGATCAACTGAGTTTTCCGTAGGTTTTCCGTAGGGGCGAATTCTAATGTTCTTGAAAGGGCTTGCCGTAAATTCTACTGTTACAATGGCCAGAAATTCACTTTTATACGGTCCTTATGAATTTTCTTCAAAAAATTGTACTGTTGTGTAGACTGTAGTGAATCCTCACTTTTCTCGAAAATGAGAGGTGAAAATGTAACAAATCGTACCGTAAAGAGATCCAAGTATTTTCTCTCTTTTTTTTTTCAATTTTCGCCATAATTATGAGAGGCAAATAATTTGATTAACAGCATTAGAGAAGAAGGAAGAATCATGGTAAAGATGGAATCTTTTATATAAAAATTTGCATTCACCAGCTGTCTTACGATTGTTGGTTTTGCTCCATCTTTCTAAATTGGAAGCAGAAGTCCAATGGCATCAGAAGCGTATACTTTGATGCCACTAGTTCTGGTTACACTGTTGAAAGCAAGACAAGCCAACGATAGTTCTCTCTTACACGACAGCCAAATGTCAACTGAAGAGTTAAGTGTGTCGTAATTGTTGAAACCTGTGCATTAGCTGCCAACAATTTCAACGCTCCTTATCTCTATCTATAGTTCTTTTACCTTGATCTTCTTTTTTCTTTTTCCCACTTACAGTGGATCCACAAAACAGACAAGATACGCTCCCCCACAAGGCCACCACTATCGAGACCCACGTGATCTTGACGTAGATGGATCAATAAGGGATAATCCCAATTCCCATTTCTTGAAACCACTGTCACTGTATAGTCCATAAACGAAAGAAAGGTCAATCTTTGGATTACATGATGTCTTCTTGCTTACTAAACCTCAAGATGAACTAGGTACGGAGTGAAACTTCCCTTTTTAATCACTTTTGTTTTCTTTATCAGTTGTATGATATCTTATGGTTTTCTTGTCTGTTCGTGGATAACATTGTTTAATGTTAATTATTAAAGAATCATTATCTGCCAATTGGGGTCTGTCCCAGATCTGTACGCTTTGTGGCATGGTAATTCATTTTCTTGTTCTTTAAGGATCCCCAAGTTTGGTTCCACCAAAAAATGGCGGTAAACAGATGTTGAGAGTTCCAGTTTGTTCTTTCACTGTGGTTAGTCATCAATTTTGGGGTTTGAATAGCCATGAATGGAAGATATGCAACTGGTGATACATGAATTTGGGTGTGTTTGATCGGTTGGAAGAATTCAAACAAGGTTTCTGGCAAAATCATAAACTTTGGTCTTGGTGGTAAACAGCCAAAATTTTTGGTTTGAGATTTTCAAACTTCAAGATTTTGGTATCATAGACAGCAAGTAGGAGCTTCTTGCAAAGACTACGATCTTTCCTGGTTCTGAACCGATCAGCTGATCTTGTTTGACTGTTGATACTAGGAAGGATAATTTCTCATATGATCTTAATCTCTGCACCGGAACTAAGATATGGAGTGGCAACTTAATTAGATCTCATGAGATTTAAGGCTACAGCTTTATCCTAAAATCTGAGATTTTTCTATTATGGGTAGTAATAAGACTGTAGTTTGGTTTAGGCGGGATCTTAGAATTGAGGACAATCCTGCATTAACTGCTGCAGCAAGGGATGGTTCTGTGTTTGCTGTTTATATATGGTGTCCTAAAGAAGAAGGTCAGTTCTACCCTGGTCGAGTATCAAGGTGGTGGCTCAAACAGTCTCTTGTCCACTTGGGACATTCTTTGAAATCTCTTGGGGTTGAACTTGTGCTCATGAAGTCTCAAAGCACACTTGCTGCACTTCTGGATTGCATCAACTCCGTTGGAGCAACGAGGGTAGTATTCAATCATCTGTATGGTATGTGCTCTCTGCTTATAGTGCTCTCGTTGTTTCTACTCAAGAGATGTTTCCTTAATGAGTTTTTCTTTCGTTTTCCTTTTCTGTGCCAGATCCAGTGTCCCTTGTTCGTGATCACAGCATCAAAGAAAAGCTTGTGGAGCTGGGCATTTCTGTGGAGAGCTATAATGGAGATTTGCTGTATGAACCATGGGAAATATATGATGAAAAAGGACACACTTTTACAAAGTTTGATGCATACTGGAGAAAGTGCCTGCGCATGCAAATGGTACCAGTATCACATCTTCTGCCATGGAGGATAACAGCAGCTACAGGTACTTTTAGTTGGAATTTCTAAACATTTCTTATTATTTTTACATAAGTTTATGATTGTGTATCACAGGGAAAGTTAAAAAATGTTCAGTTGAGGAATTGGGACTTGAAAATGAAACAGAAAAGGCTAGCAATTCCTTGTTAGGAAGAGGGTGGTCTCCAGGTTGGGTTAATGCAGACAAGGTACTAAGTGAATTTGTTGAAGAGCATCTAATTGATTATTCAAAGAACAGGCTGAGAGTTGGAGGGAATTCCACCTCACTCTTATCCCCATACCTGCATTTTGGAGAACTTAGTGTGAGGAAGGTCTTCCAATGTGTAAGAATGAAACACATACTCTGGACCAAAGAAGAGAATTCTGTTGGGATAGAAAGTGTGACCCTGTTTCTTAGGTCCATCGGGCTAAGGGAGTATTCCCGATATCTTTGTTTCAACTTTCCATTCACTCATGAGAGATCATTGCTAAGCAACCTGAGGCACTTTCCTTGGCACGCTAGTCAGGATCATTTCAAGGCTTGGAGACAGGGAAGGACTGGTTATCCATTGGTCGATGCAGGAATGCGTGAACTGTGGGCAACTGGTTGGTTACATAATAGGATAAGAGTGATCGTTTCAAGTTTTGCTGTAAAAGTTCTGCTTCTACCATGGAGATGGGGAATGAAGTATTTTTGGGACACGCTTTTGGATGCAGACTTGGAAAGTGATATTCTTGGTTGGCAGTATATCTCAGGAAGCTTACCAGATGGTCACGAACTTGAACGTTTGGATAGCCCAGAGGTAAAATATCATACTTTTGTGCATTCCGTCTTTCAAGAGTGCTCAGTTATGAGCTAGACTCATAATCTCATTACTTGAAAGGAAAGAATAATCTTAGGATGTATCTGCATAAATATGACTGAGCCTTAGACATGAACAAGAAAAATCATCCCTTGCAGGGATAACAATCTTCTTTAGGGATTCACTGAGAATCAATTATCTGATTGGGCAGACTCATCTTGTGTCAGGTTCAAGGTTCCAAATATGATCCTGAGGGTGAATATGTAAGGCAGTGGCTACCTGAGCTAGCAAGAATGCCAACCGAGTGGATCCATAATCCTTGGAATGCACCCAGTAATGTGCTTAAAGCTGCAGGAGTGGAGCTGGGACTAAACTATCCGAAACCAATAATTGATATCGACTTGGCTAAAGAACGTCTAACCGAAGCTATATTTAAAATGTGGGAAGCAGAAGCAGCTGCAAGGTCTTCAAACTCGAGTGAAAAGCTTGAAGTGGTTGTGGATAATGCAGATAGTGCAGAAAATTCTTCTATTCCAAAAGTTGACATAAAGCAAAAGGCTCCATGTCCTACCATTTCATCTAACGATCAGAAGGTTCCCACGATCCAGAATTGCCAGAACAATCCAGCTTTTAGAAAGAGACCGAAATCCATGGAAGAGGAAAGACCTGAACCTGAAAAGCCTAATGGTTATAACAACTTAGTGGCAACCTCGAGAGCAGTTGAAGACTTGTGCTCTACAGCTGAATCTTCAGCAGCTAAGAAGCAGACCACAAGTAGATTTTCATTTTCTGTTCCCCAGTTTTGTCCTATATCTGAGAATCAATCGTCGCAGGAATGCCAGTCATCGGAAGTCAGACAGCCATGGCAGCTCAAAATGGACATGGACCACAGTTGAAGCAAAAATGGTAATATCACAATTTTCTATTTATTGTTGAAGCTTGCTTTGGTTCCTTGTATTAGAATTTTTAATACATGTAGAGCGCCTATTAATAAGAATTAACCTTGGTCAATCAATGTCAAAATGACTAGAACTAGTCATTTAGATAATTGACCCTTATCACTTATAAACCCTTTAACATTTTCATATTTAGTCAATATGAGATATTATAACACTTCTCCTCAAGTATAACTGGGATTGAACATCCAATTGTTACTTAAAATAAACACAATAATAATCATTGACTGGACTTTTGGGATTGGACATTTAGACGGACAACTATTAGCTCTAATACTATATTAAAATTTTTAATATGAACAAAATGTAGAATCTATGAACAAAAATTAAGCTTGGGTCAACTATTGTAAAAAAGAATAGAACTAATCACGTAAATAATTGAGCTTTGCTAATTATAAACTCATTAATATTTTTATGTTTAGCCACTGTAGAATCTCTAATTCCTTCCAGCGTCATTATTCTTGATTCTAGTTCATTGTCTTGTTACTTTCCATCAACCAACTTTGCAGTAACTGCAGGGCCTTGATTCTCGTATCAAATACACTTAAATGGGTTTTGGATGTGGCGTATACGGAGGAAGTTTATATATTTGCCCAGTGTTTGGCACGATTGACGTTGACTTGTAACTTGGTTTTCGTCTCGGCTGATCATCTCTTCCTTCAAGAGCTCATTGTTGGGAATATCCTTAATCATGCATACATATGTAATGTCTACTCGTTCGTTCTTTCTAGTATATCTCATGATCGATGTTCCACTTGTAATATCTTGTAGTGTGTCAAGAGTTCTGTCACTCTGATGTTAGCTCTCTCCTCGTATGTACAGCTGAATCATATGTCTATATTATCTTTAATTTAAAAAATTTCAAGATACTAACTTTGCTATTTATAATTATTTCATTGTAGTTAAATATAGTTATTATTTGATTTATATTACATTTATTTTATTGTTCAACATGTCCGTATAACAATTGCTTCAATATTCTATGAAAAAAAAAAATTGTTAGGCAACATGGTATTTTAGAAAATTGAAGGGAACGATCAAATTCAGCTGTACTTTTTCTATGGAATATAAAATGTATACTCATCATCAACACATTGAAATGTAAATTATATTTTCAGGATAAGGTTTTGAAATTAATTGAAAGTAAATTGTTTATTAAGTTAGAAAATCAACTCCCGTTGCAATAAATATAGTTTTGTTAAGAAAAATTGTTTTTTTTAATTAAAAGGGAAAAGACACATTACATAATGAATCGAGGAAAACAGAGTCTTGACTGATCCTTCAAGAGGAAACCATGGCACCTAATGGATGTAGTGTCAAAATAAGTGGTACTTGGCTCAAAGTGTTTAGCATAGGACGCTAACCAGTCAGCAAATCGGTTGTCCTCGTGATAGATATGCCGGTGCACCACAGTCCAGTTCCTCGTGAACAGTTCATTGATCCCTGTGATTATGAAATTGTGGGTCTCAGACCGTTGGGGAGAAGAGGAAAGAAGATTAAGTGTCACTTCCGAGTCTACCTCAAGTTCAAGCCATCGATAGCCTAAGTTCCATGCCAACATGAGTCCAATATACACTCCCCAGAGTTATGCGGAGACCGGAGAACACCATTCGAGGTTCTGGACAAAGCCTCCAAGCCAATTTCCCATGCTGGCCCAGAGAAGGAATCCAACGATGACGGAATAGGAGGAAGGATTGCAAGCGTCGTCGGTGTGTAACTTGACCCACCCGGTAGGAGGTAGTCGCCATCCTATGAGATGTGTTTGACGGAGCTGTTGTCCCGTATCCTCGCATTGTGGCCAATCGATCGACTTTGAGATCTGATCTATAAAAGACAAAATAACATAAATAAGTGAGGAGGGCTACAAAAACTGAGCGTAAAAAATAAACTTATTACGCCAACCCCAAAGTAGCCAGCATGTGACACCAAATAAAGTCGACCAATCCTGTCCAAACATTTGTTGATGTGTTTGGAGATTGGTAAGAATCCACTGGCACGTTGACATGATGAAAAAAACACTATTTACAAGGTGTGGAGGAAACGTGGCCCACACTTGGCGGGCTTTGACGCAATCCCACATGATGTGTTGCGAGGATTCTTCAAGATCGCAGTGAGGGCAAGATCCATCCGTAGTAAGGTGTTGCCAGGCACGGTGTTGGTTAGTGAGGAGACCATCTTGAGCGAGGAGCTAGAGAAAGGATCTGATACATTGTAGACCAGGCCAGGTCTAGATAGCCTTCCAAAATCTAGTGCCTACAGTGTCTTCGTGATCCATTATCATGGAGTAGGTGGAAGCGATGGTGAATTGTCTAGAATCGGATGGTCCCCAAACTAACTTGTCTGATCCTAGGTACAATTACGATGGAAAGGTTCCTGCGATGGCCAGAGAGACCTTGATCGGGAGGGCGTCACAAATGTCACTCCATTTTCAATTCCCGGTGCTGTCCACAAAGTGCTGAACACTAAGGTTGGTAGTCAGATCAGGGATGGGGGTGAGAGCGTGGTTGATAAATGGTCTCATTCCTTTAACCCAAGAATCTAGCTAGAATCAAGTCGAGCACCATTTCCAAGCATCGATGTCAACCCCTGGAGTACTAAACGCCAAGTAGCTTTTATGCCCTTCAAGATCATGGAGCCACCCCTATTGTCTAAAGTGGTGGGTAGGGTGGTGCCATCAAATTTGTATTTCACAGATAACTCCTGAACCCATAGAGCATGTGGCTTGACAACCAGAGTCCATCCTAATTTGGCCAAGAAGGCATCATTGGTTTCGCGAATTTTGCGAATGCCAAGGTCCCACTACTCCTTCGATTGACAGACTTTATCCCAGTTAACTAAGTGAATCGACTTGTATCCATTAGACGAACCCCATAAAAATTGTCGTATAGTCTTTTCCAGGTCGTCACATAGACAGCGAGGCAACCGGACTATTTGCATAGTATAGCTAGGCAGCGCCGCTAGGACTGATTGAACTAAGGTGAGGCGACCCACGAAGGATAACAGCTTGGCAGATCAACCCACAAGTCATTGCTGAACCTTATCTAGGATGTGTTGGTAAGTGCGCTTGTTAACGCGTTCATGGAGAAGCGGAACTCCGAGGTACCGTCCTAGGTCACTGGTCCGGTTAAACCCCAAAGCTTGGCTTAAACTGTGGGATGACAAAATCGGGACATTCTTGGAGAAATAACACCGAGGTTTAACCTTACCAATTTGTTGTCCAGAAGCAGCACAGAAAGAAGTGAGGGTGTCTCCAATCACATCGACTTGAGTTCTGGAGGCTTCAAAGAAGAGGATGAGGTCGTCAGCGAAGAACAAATGAAACAGAGGTGGCCCATCCGTACTCAATTTGATAGGCCGCCAGTGACCTTGTGTCACAGCTTGCGTAATAGTGTGTCTTAAGCGTTCCATGCATAGGACGAAGAGGTAGGGTGACAAGTGGTCTCCCTGACGAATTCCCCGAGAAGGATGAAAAGTGTCACTCAGGTCTCCGTGCCATCGAACTTGAAGGGAGACCGAAGATATGCACTTTATGATGAGATTGATAAGCGAAGTAGAGAGGTCAACATCAAATAAAGTATCTTGGATGAAATCCCAAGACAACCGGTCGTATGCTTTCTCAAGATCGACCTTGATGGCCATGATTCCTTTGCGTCAAGTTTTTTCGTTTTATGGTGTGAATAACTTCTTGGGCGATTATGATATTATCTGTAATCGAGTGGCCAGGGGCGAATCTACATTGGGTAGGAGTAACCAGACCGTCGAGATAGGGTTTGAGTCGATTAACAATAATTTTGGAAATGATTTTGTAGAGCACATAGCAAAGGGCAATGGGCCTGTACTGGGTAATAGAAGTAGGAGAGGGAATCTTTGGTATCATCACCATAATGGTGCGGTTAAGTTCAGATTCCTAGGTTTCGTGCCTAAAAACCCTTTGAAAGAAAGTACTTAGCGTATGTTCCATTGTCTCCCATTGGGATTGGTAGAATAACGTGGGTAGGCCATCAAAACCTGGGGCCTTGTTAGGTGTCATACTGAAAATCGCCAATTTGATCTCATCAGGATGGAGAGGATGGTCCAACTCTTAGATGTCAGACAGGGAAAGACGAGGAAATTGACCATGTATCAGCGAATCCATGGAATGGTGGCTCTCTTTGGTGTAAAGTCTCGCGAGGAAGTTCTGCGCGAGTTGTCTGATGTTTTGAGGACCTAACCACATAATCTCATTCTCATCTTTTAGGAAGGTGACCGACGCTTGTCTCTTTTTGGTCATGGAGATGGCATGATAGTATTTGCTATTTCGGTTACCCTGACTAAGTCATTGGCTCCGGAATCGTTGATGCCAATAAGGTTCATCTTGATAAAGAACCTGCTCCAACTTCATTCGGAGGTGTTCCTCGAGGTCACAATGCTGAGGTTGGTATTGGAGGGAGTCCAATTAGCAGCGACAAATCGACTAAAATCCGAGTGAGTCAACCAAGCTTATTGAAAATGGAAAGCTTTGATCGTAGGCGTTGGTTGCTCACGACGGTTAAGAGTCATTAAGAGCGGCCTATGGTCCAATTTAAGGAAAGGTAAATGAGAAACCGTGGTGTGGGAGAAAGTTGAGTGCCAAACATGAGAGCAAAAGGCCCGGTCCAGTCGAGCGAGGATTGAACCTCGCCTTCAGGTGAATCTGAAACCAGAAAAGCCTAAGTTCTGGAGTTGACAACTTTGCACACAATCCCTAAAGGAGGTGTTTACCACCGGTTGGGTACGAGACCCACAACGCTTGTCAATACTCTCTAATTTTGCATTGAAATCGCCCCCCACAAGCCAAGGCCTGTCTGTAATCCTGGCGATGCTCTGCAAATAATGCCACAGATACTTCTGGAGAGAGTATGTAGGGTTAGCATACATAGCTGTGAAATTGAATGACACTATCCCCCACACAATTCGTGCGTGCTTGAATTGACGATGAGCTAACTGAATACGAACTCGATGTCAGTTTTTTAGAGGAGCCAGAATCCACCCAAGTAACCCTCTACTTCAACCTGAAAAGATTGGGTAAAACCCAAACTCCTAATAACTGTCGTCGCTCGTGTCTTGCTAATACGAGGTTCCACTAAAACAATAAGACTCGGCTTATGGGTTCTAATATGGTGTTTTAGTGTGGACTTAAAGGATCAGCCTCCAACCCCTTGGCAGTTCCATATTAATATGGACATGGAGATCAAAAAACTGGAATTTAATCAACTGACAAGCTTGTAGGGCTCGTGTCCAACGCCTGTCCTTGACTGGGCAGGAGGGCCGATGTAGACTCCACCATGAGGTCATTAGTTGGACCAGGTATTTCCATAATTGAAGTTCAACAGTGCTCGGGGTCGAGAGGTTATGGTGGGGGTATTGCTTGTAGTTAGGCCACCAAAGTCGAGCTAGTGTGGGTAGGGTCCTCTTGCGCCATACCCTGGTAGCTGTCAATCCCATTATTGTCCAGTTGAATAGTAGTATTGTAAGGTCCGTGAACTAGGGCCACGCGACCCCACCCTGTAGGATCCATGGACTCTGGCCATGCGACCCCCAGT
>JANJEY010000236.1:88829777-88840376 GCA_024703695.1 Erythroxylum cataractarum
GGGTTCGTGGGGCGGGTACGGGGGATGGCATACCCGCCCCGTTGCCATCCCTATTAATAACTAGATGTTAATTTTGGACTTGTATTGTGTTGATTTAAATGATCTAGGACCAAAATGGTACAATAGTTTAATAAATCTTTAGAATGTAATTCATGTACATCTTGACCCATACAAGTTTTTAAAGATGTCAATAGTCCTGAATGTTTTAAATTATTTGTGCACATTGCTAACTAATGCATATAAAAAAAAATGCAATAACTTCATATTTACATTACACCGAGTACATTATAAAGTGTTTTAAATAAATTAACTTGAAAATGACAATGATTTTATCTAAAAATATAAATTTATTTAAATGTTAAATTTGGTAAATTAATGAAGAGAAATATATGAGTTTTGTTATAAAGTTAAATTTTCTCAAGTTAGTTAATGAAATCTTCAATTTTTATGGTACATTATATAAAATTTTCAATTTAATTTTTTTTTTAAAAAAAACTAAGCATAAATGTGATATGTTTATACAAATTAGAGTATATTAACTTTTAATTAGTGCCTAATTCAAGTAACTATGAAATAAATTAATTTAAATTTAAGAAACAATATCGCGGAAGAAATAAAATACTTTGATAATATTATGATTTTACAGACTTGTTATGTAAAAGTATTTCTTTTATGAAATTAAGAAAAGGCTTTTTTATTATATAATTATCACTAATGAGATGCATTCTTTTGGTTTGTCACTTTCGGTGATCTGAACTTGCCTTTAACCATACTTTAATGAAAAGCATGTTCCACCATCAGTCTGATCATTAAATCTTCTTGTACCAAGAGGAATAAAATGTTTGTTCTAGACAGGGTTTTAAAACTCGGATCAGACCGGCCGGTCCGATCGGTCCGATTGGTGACCGGTCGGTGGTTCGGTCCGGTTCATACCCTAAAATTGGTCTTCAATTGGACCGGTGTGAACCGGTCAAAATCGGTCAATTGACCAGTTTTGACCGGTTGGACCGGTTCGCTAATTTTTTTATTTATTTTTTTTTGAATTTTTTTTAAATATTTTTAATATTATATATAATTAAATATAATTATTGCATAATTATTGCATCACACCGGTTCGACCGGTAGTTAAACCGGTCGAACCGGTCAAACCGGCAACTAGTAAGGCCACCGATTCGATGACCGGTTCGATTTTTAAAACATTGATTCTAGATGAGCACCAAATAATCCAAGCACATTCGCAGGGCCCATCTTGCTTCTTTAACTGAAAAATCAAGTTTATGTAGTAAATAAGGCTATAAGCTCAAATTTAATATGAAATTTTGGGGTGGGTGAGGTTGCTGCTGACTTGGCATTGAAAAGTATGTGCAAGTGAGATCGGACAAAACTTCCCCCACCCAATGTGGCCTAGTCTAGTGGTTGTTTGGCACGGTGCAACTCAGAAGCTAATTGATGGTGACTGCGGGTAAGAGAAGAACTAAGGTCCGGTAGTTTTGCAGTTATAATCTGTGGAACTATAAATAAAACCCCACACAGAACATACACATTAATTATTCATGTCAGGATGCTTCCATAGCCAGAGCGAACATGAATACTCATGACACGAAGGACAATCCTGTAAGTTGCATGTTATCCTGTCAATCAACGCAACATCTAGTGCTGTACAGAGCATTGATAGTTTGTGCTCTATATCTTATAAACCTCTTCAAGGACATTTGTGGCTTTGAAATTTGGAAATTGGAATCCTACCAATTTAGCACCAAAAATAGCTTTTTTGAAACAGGTTTTGGCTGTAGAATGTAATGTCCAGGAAGAACCAAGTGGTAGTGGTTCCAAGCAAGTGAAGTCCACGGCGGCCAGCGAACATGAATACAAGGTAGTGTAGCTGACTAGAGGGCAGTTTCTGGCATTGTCATGCGCCCGTAACAACAGCTGGGATTGCACCAAACATCAAAATAATTCTCCAAACATAAACAAGCTTTTGGATCATCCTGGAAAGTAGGAACAGGAAACTTGGCCTTAATCCCACCAGTCAATATTCCAAACCCTTGCTTGAATGAAAGCTCCACGATTCTTCTTATTCAGATATGATTGCAGCAGAAAGTGGGTAGTCACCACCAATCCCAAAACCAAGCCAGAATCGGAAGAAGCAAAGAGTTGTACATAACAGTAGTTGCACCTTGCCAAAAGCGAGTCCTAACGCAACTGAACAAAGGAAAATAAGCATTAACGTATTACCATACACATTCTTTCCATCTAGTTTGTCACCGAGCCAACCAAAGAAGAGCTGGCCTGCAATAGTACCACAGGATGCAATGCACTAATTTATATCTCATCTTTCTATCTTTGTTTTTATTTTCAAATTGTTTGTTTCAATTTTTGTTTCTTCATTTTCAAAATTATGAAAGCATAAAAATTTAGCTTTTGTTTTCATTTTTTCATAATTTGATTTAATATCAACTAAATGTATGTTATTTAATTATTTAATACATTGATTGGTAATAAGGATTATGAATAATGTAATTTAATATTATATATTTAAATACTTAAATTTAATTATTAATAATTTTACTTAATAATTTTATTTAATTTTTGTAATAAAATAAAATGAAATAATTGCTAATAAATATATTAAACTTAAAATATCTTCAATATTTGAAATACATATTAATTTATAAATAAAAATTTAAAATTTCAATTATTTATTTAATAAAATAAATAATTTTATTAATATTTTGTTAATAAATATTATATAAGAGATTAAAATAAATTTATTTAATTAAAAATAATTGATCTTTAAATTTAATCTAATATGTAATTATTATCAAGTACAAGAAGTAGAACTAAACCATCCGTTAGTTTACTATTATGTTTTTTGGTTTTATATGAGATTTTGATTTCAACAAAGAAGGGTTTACATTAGAGAATATTTCAAGTTCTCATTCCCATGTTAATTTTGGTGTGGTAATTTATGAACTAACTCGTTTTGTCCGAGATCACTCATTCATTGTAGTTTACGCTTTACAAGATTCAACTTCAATCTGTTGTATTACTTTTTCTTTTTTTTTCCCTTGAAATGTAAATTTTCACGTGATATTCACCGAGTGATACATGCCAATAATCTAGGGGATAAGTTGGAAATTTCACTATTTGCTCTTCTATCTCAACAAATTTTTTAGTTGAGTATCTTTCTTTACTCGAAATGTGCACAATCTCCGTTTAAGTTTGCCTTGACTAGTTATGTAACCTGAGATATACCGATATTTTGAAAAGATTTAAAGATTACTGTTGAACAGTTATTGAATTAAATTGGTAAAAAGATGAATAGAAATTATAATGAGATTTAAGAACATTAAATTACATTCAATACTTTCTTACTCTGCTTAGAAATTTAAGAGAGAAAAAATATATCTTTCATGTAAAATGCTTCAAATATGTCACATATTAAACTATTCTTGTTCAAACAAGGCTATTAATTAGTTTAAATAAAAATATTAAAATATTTTTAAAATAATGAGAATATTTTAAAAATATTCTCATTATTTTATTGCAGAGTAAGGATGAGACTTTTAAGTTGAGAGGAATGTGATTCTTCACCCGAGAGTTTTGGATAAGAGAACTGGAGTCAGCCCAACTATCATAGTAGAGCCAAGTATGTGCACTATTGCCAACTTTGTGTTTGATACAAGAATAAACCACAAGCTTATCATCTGTATTAGTATTTTGCACAAGGAGCTTGTCAAAAAAAAAAAAAAGCATCTTTGATTTTGAGCGTCTTCTCCTTTACAATCATTAACGTGACAATTTAATAAAAAATTCACGATTAACGTTCAAATTTATACTTGTTTGATTAGCCTTAATCAATTCGTCTACATCTAGTAAATTTATCAAGTAATTATTAAGTGATGCTTTGTAGTTTTTGTTCTAAATATTATTATTATTTAAACAATTATCTAAAATTAATATTACAATATTTACGTCAACATTCAAACAATTGAATATGTATTTAATATTAGTGAAATTTAAGAAAGTGGATAGAATTTTGATTAGTCTTCAATAATCAAAATTTTACTTTTTGTTAATTTAGAGAAAAATTTCACATTTTAGCCACAGATAATATTCTTTTAGCTTTTTTCCTTAAATTTGAGATACTTATAAATGTTAAAAAGTTAAAAACGTACGCCCCCTAAATTTTTTAGGAATCAAACTGGGAAGGTGATCCTTTTTACATACGAAAAGAAGAAAAGAGAAGAGTACATAGAGCTTCACTTTTCAAACGAAATACACGCTAAATATGATTATCTTGGAGAACCAAAGAGGATTACAAGATATATCGACCACTCATAACCGGGCTCAAATTAAAGCAGAGAAGCGATTATCTACGTTATTGCATCAATCAAACAGTAATAAAATATGTAGCAAACCCACAATTTGGAATCATCAGAGAAGTTTGATGACGTCCTAGAATTCGGTTAAAATCCTGCCGGAGCAGTCCTAGCAGTAGGAGGCTTCATCTCCTCATCATTTTCACCTGACAACTCTTCCAGGGATTTGCCCTTTGACTCGGGCACCAGCAGAGTGAAAACCATGCCAAGGAAATTAATAACGCCAAGTGCAAGTAGCGCGTTCTTGACACCAATACCAGGACGATAGCCTGCGTCGGTCTTGTGGGGGTCTGTTGGTTGAGCAGCATATAAGAAACCAAATGCACCAACTATGGCACCTGCTTTCCCTGCTGCTGCTGATATTCCGTGGCATGTCGATCTCAATCTGGCTGGGAAAATCTCTGCTGGTACAACAAATGTAGTCGCGTTTGGTCCGAAATTAGCGAAGAAAAATGTTAACGAGTACATGATGACAAAACCAATTCTGTTTGGCCTTAAGGTCCAGTGGTGATAAGGAATGGCCAGTGCAAACATGAACACCGTCATGAAGAAGAACCCCATCAATTGGATTGCAAACCTTCCCATATAGTCAATGAAGAACACTGTAAACCAATATCCTGGAACAGTACTGCAAAGGGCTATAAGGGTTTGAGCCTTTGCAATCCTGAAAACCTCATAGATAGCATTCATCTCTCCAGGAGCAGGAATCCATTTAATTGCTAAGAAGACGTCCTTCTGAAAAAGATTTTGGCTGTAGAAGGCGATGTCTAAGAGGAACCAAGTAGTAGTGGTTCCCAGCAAGTGAAGACCATGGCGTTTAGCGAATTCCCGGGAGAAGAGGCCAAATGAATTGTTTGGATCCTCGACTAGCTTCTCTATCCTTTCTTCTTCAGCTTCAAGATCAACTTGCAAGACTTTAGACATATCTTTCGCAGCTTGTTTAGCATTCTTTGCAACTAGCGCAGTGTATCGTGCTGTTTCAGGCATTTTCATACGCCAATAGAATGTAACAGCAGCAGGAACAGCACCAAACATCAGGATTATGCGCCAAACGTAGTCGGCTTGAGGAACAAGTGAATCTTTTTTGTTAAAATTGTATGAAGGAGCCTCGAACGCGTTATTGAATGCACCGGACACAATAAGAGCTACAATTCCACCAGCCAAAATCCCAAATCCTTGCATAGCAAACACAGCAGCTATAAACGCACCACGAGTCTTCTTATTGGCATATTCAGACATGATAGTGGCTGATAGAGGGTAATCTCCACCAATGCCAAAACCAAGCCAGAACCTGAAGAAGCAAAGAGTGGCTATTACAGATTCTGGTTTACTGCCAAAGGATAGCCCCGATGCAATTGAGCAAAGAACCATAAGAATAAGGGTTATTCCATAAACTTTCTTGCGTCCCAATTTGTCACCAAGCCATCCAAAGAAAAGCTGACCAGCTAGAGTGCCGCAAAGTGCGACGCCATTAACCGCAGCTGCAATTTTTGGTGGTAATGTTCCTGGCTTAGGTGCAGTGGGATGGCTGTAGTATATGCGGCCAAGCAATTTGGTGACCAAGGATATGCAAAAAAGATCGTATGCATCAGTGAAGAATCCCATTCCAGCGATCACAATTGCAGTGAAATGATATAATTGTGTCTTGGCCACATCCAGTGCGTTGAGCACTCCCATTTGTGAGTTTTGGTTAGACATGGTTAATTACTCCCACCTACGCAGAAGCAGAAACTCCGTCCCGCACAAGAACCTGAAGACAAAAATACACCCATGAAATAATTTAGGATACCAAGACTTGTGTAGATTTCTGAGGCAATTAATATCTACAAAATATCTTCGTGACCACTTGTTACGTAGGTTTATTTGTCTATAAGCATACTGAAGACTTTTCCAAGGAGAGAAGTTAAAAGAAAGGAAAAACGGTGTCATAAGTCTATTCATCGAGGAAAATGGTGTCGTACCTCGTTCTCTCAGACAGCCATGGAAAAGTCTACCAATGGAGATAGATTAAGAAAATATAGCAACCCACACCAAACTACAGCTAGCTCCAGTAGGTTACAAATTCTTTTTATTGATTAACCAGTAAGTTTCGAGTCAACTTGTATTCCGCAAAAAAGTAGATAGGACTGAGGAATCTATTATTTCAGAAAAAAAGAGAAAGGAAAGAGCAAGAAAACATAATTTCTTTCTTACAGAGGATAAAAGAACGAAACTAATCCTGAAATCAGAAACTTAAACCTCTGCGCCACAGGGAAGGAAACAAAAAAGTGCACTTCATATTTCCAGTTGGTGTTTGGTTGTGGTGCTGGTAGGAAACATGAGGAAGTCAAAGTAAGAGCTAAGCAGGCTTAATTTCTCTATCCATGGATTTATTGACCACTAAGGACCTCACTCACTTAGTTCAAAAAGCACAAAAGAAATCACCAAACCCCATGAGAGTACCCTAAAGACAAGATCATTTCAAATGAATATGTTTCCAAGCTTCGTTCTACTAATTAAACCGTTTCCAAGATAAAAGAAAATTCAGCCGAGTACTGTTTCCTACTATGAAAGAAAGAAAAGTAGATAGATGGATGGAGAGAAAGAGAGAGAGTTTACTTGGTGATAATTGAAGCTACTTACACACTTGTTCAATTTCCTTCCGAGCAGAAAAGAAAGAGTAGAGCAGGTAACTAAAGGAGAGAGAGAGATGAGCGACTATGTACAAGGTGGTCGGCTATATAATGTGTCAGTAAGTTGGAATTAAAAGGGCATCAAGAGGATCTAAAATTAAATATTAGAGTCAAACTCGTTCATTTGCTCTTGCTTCTTCTATGAATTCTTCCTCTAAATTAACTACCAACTCGTTCTTTATTGGATGAACATATGGGACATCATTTTACTATAAAATTTTGTTTTTAAACTTTGTAGTGAAAACAATAACATACCATAATTAAAATCAAGAACATCATCATAGAATTAATCATCTTTCCAGGAACCTAAATTACTGTCATGGATGGCATGGCACCACTCTGTCCATTTTACGAGGTTTATGGATATTCGCAACCTCGTTATGTATAAATTAGGCGGTATAGACGATATGGAGATTAATAAGCACTTGGGTTTATATGTGATTCCTTCATTAGACAGCAACATACACCCTTGTCATCTCCGTTCTTATGTTAATATATTTTAACGTTAAACACGATGGAACTGACTATAATTACTTCCGAGCAGAAGTTTTTTGTGCAGTGACTTTGATGACTCCTCCTATATAAGAGAATATCTTATATGCGGGTATCCTTTCCGTGTCTCCAGGACTTGTCACCAAATTGCCTTGGGTACGAGCAATTATCCTTTACAACTGTCCTTAGATGAACGAAGATGAAAAGCAGAATCTTACAAGGCAATCACTGACGTAATACTCGAAGACATGGAAAAACAAGCAGAATTATCTTTCAAGGGCGTAGATTACAGTACCGAGTGGATCAGTTCCGGCTTGTAAATATTAGCTACTAAGTTAAGAATTGAAAATTATGTTATGTTTGAAATAAGCAAAAAGATGTTTCGTGTAATTTTTCAAATAACAGCTGACGGAAAGAGGTTCAGTAAATAGAGATAAGATCTTCTTTCCAATATTACCCTGTCTTATTATGTCTCATAAAATCTTAACTATTTATTTTGCGGGATCTACGCAGGACCCACGTAGGACTCACATAAATAAATGACTGAGATTTATTGGACACAATAAGACACCATAATATTGGACAAAGGATCTGGACTCCAGTAAATGAAGACGAGAAACAAGAACATAGATTTAAGTGCATTGGCGTCCGCATCACATTATTGAAGTTGCATATTTTAAATGGATTGTTCACATTTAGTAGCTGTAATCAAATGATCAAGTTAATTAGTTAGTTTGAACGCAAGGAACTTATAACCCGACAAATCATATTTCTGAGTCACCCTAGCTTAATATGTGTATGATCCAAATAAATCGACTACTTTTAATTTATCCAGTAAAAGATTGGAAATTACTTTTCCCACCTTCAAATTGTCTTTAATACGACAGGAGACGAGCATTACTAATTTATAATCCTGTACCGTGACATTGTGAGATATATTTGAAGGCCGGCAAGGGAATATGCAGAGGAAAAAGCTAGGAAATGACAGGGGACCATACACGAAAATAAGGAGGAATTGCATCCTAATTAATAACGTACACATCATATCAATCAATTTTAATGAATTTAATCTTCCATATAATTCGCTGCTGACAATTAAAATTCTTAGATGTAACCATCGGCTGTGGATTTTAGTGAATTGGCAGGTAGCCCTTACGTGACCCATGTTTTAATTCTTTCCATTTGTTTGGTACGTACTCTTGACGGGTTGATTACGTGTGACGTGAAGTGCTTGATTTTGAGGAGGAAGTTGCTTGATAACTTCGTCAGTTATAGATTTAGATGGTAAAGAAGCTATGGTAAAGAAGCTATCAAGTGCATCATATGGTGCCAGTTCCAAAGAAGGAAACTTAATGAATAAAATTAGTTATTCTAAAGTTGAATTAAGTGAATGATTGAAAGGGAAACATTCTCACATTTCAAATGATGAGAGTAATTGACTACTAAATTATATCACCAGAATTCCACTTACTCGTAAAATATAACGTCAGACGAATGATGTACAGTTCATTTCCTAAGGCAAGAAAAATGCTGAAATCATATTTCAATAAACAAATACATTAAAACTCTTAACGTTGGTCAAACCACAATATTAGCATAATTTGAGGTCGTATTTAACTCATGAGATCATATGACACAGGTTGTGAGTTATCTCGCTTTTAGTCTAAAGTCAATTTTATTGAATTTTGAGTTAATTTAAATTCAAATTTGATAAGTTTAACTTTTGAAACTCAATTCGACTTAAATTTAATTTAAGCATAATGGGATTTTTTTTCTAACTTCAAAATTAGATATCTATAATTAATCATGATTCATTTTTGTATAAGAAATTTGAATAAATTAACTAAACTTTCTTAATAAAATTTGAATATTAAGATTAGGCTTGACAAAAAAACCAAATACCTGATTTGACCGGATTGTTTGGTCCGACATGATTCAAAGTTTGAAATTTTTTGAAAGGATGGCGTCATTTTATATAAATCGACATCGATTTTCAAATCTTAAATTTTCAAAAAATTTCAAACTTTGAATCATTTTATATAAATTGCTTCTGGTCAAAATTTTTGAGCTAAATTTGAGTCTGGAGGTCTATTGTTGTCCCTATTTAAGATAATAAAATATAAGTAATTAATATGATATACCATTTAGTTTTTTTTTTGACTGAATGATATACCATTTAGTTGTTAATTTATTCCAGTTAAGTAAATACACTAAAAGACTCCAAAATTCATATCCAAGCTCAATTTATTACGAAATTGCATAAGACAAAACTTGACCTAATTCATCTTTATCCAATCTCATGTCTTAACGAGTTTTGAATTAAATTAGAACTAAATTTGATAAGTTTAGTGTTTTGTAGACAAAACTCAATTTAAGTATAATTGAATTTTTCTTAATTTTATAATTAGTTATTTATAATTAAATTTATGTAAGCATTAATAAACATGATTCATTTATTTCAATAGTAAATTTAAATAACCTAATTAGACATTAATGATAATGTTTGGCATTTAAGACAATGAAATATAAGTAATTAATATGTGACATACCGCTTAGTTGTTAATTTAAGAAGTTAATAACTACTGATAATCATGCTTGGCATATAGTCATGCTTAGCATATAGTTGTATAGGCTTTAACCATAATAATCTTATAAAGCTAATTAGTGAATGTTGTTGCTTGTAATTAAATACGAAAAAAATGAACTTCCTGCAACACAATTTAATGTAGTAGTGGAAAATAGAAACCGTTCTCACCAAGAATTCAAATGTTAGTAGTTACGCAATAAAATGGAGGTTTTAAATTGTGAATTAAATAGAATTTAATTGGAATACGAAATTGAAAAATAACTAATAACAAAACAATGATAATTTAACAATCAATAGGAATAAATCTTGGTTTTCAATCTCTTTCATTATTGAATTTGAGTTGATCATCGACACTAAAAATAATGACAAAATTGCTGTAGCGACCCCTATGTTATACGAAAGTAGCTAATTAAACCATGAGATATAAAATGTTACTCTATTAACCTTATGTTTTCAATTTTGCTGC
>JANJEY010000236.1:88920218-88932816 GCA_024703695.1 Erythroxylum cataractarum
GTATGATTTTGGGAAAATATATTGTTAATTGATATGAGAATTTGATTGAAGTGTTTAGAACTAAGATTGCGTTTGTTTGCTGGTGTTTGGATTCCGGACGAGAGAGTCCGATGATTCTGGATTTTGTGATATTAGAAGTGTGTTTTTATCATTGCAGGAATTTTTTGGGCTGTCAAAATATAGCCGTTATGCTGCCCGATTTTCGGTAAAAATCGGGTTAAGATAAGAATAAGAATTAAGAAGTTAGTATGAAAAATTTGAGATTTGTATATGGATGAATTTCCAATGTGGGAATTATGTGTATTTGATTCAAAGCTTTGTATGAGTTTGATAAATGAATATAAGAAAAAGAAAAGAAAAGAAAAAAAATTATACCGGTTTCGGATGGTTAGTCTAGGAATTCCAACGCGACGCTTTACTCTGTTCGTTGTTTTTCTGTTCTTTGTTCTCGGATGTCAGATTCGTTTTGTTAAGTTTTTGTTCCGCTTTCGTATATTCGATTTGTTTTCTATTTTTCGGTTGGGATCCGGTTTCCGGATTGGGTCCCAACATGTCCGATGTGGAATTCTTGACAGTTTAGGTCTTAAATTCGACATTATTAAAATATTACGAGTTACACCACATTAAAAAGAGTAAATAAGAAAGTGATTTGGAAACTAAAAAAAATTACTTCAATTTCTGAAAATGATATAAAATAATTGTTAGATATTTTTGTCCTTAGGGACATTTTTGTCTTTTTCCTATTAAGTGGACAATTATTAATTATAATTTTATCTTTTAATAAAGTATCAGTTAAGTTACATAATTTGATCCAAATAAGGGCAATAAAGTGACCTAATAAATGATCTAAATTAATGGGTTGAAGCCTAAGTGAAAATATATTTCTTTTAGTGTGAACCTAGTCCATATCGACCTTATGATGAGGAAGCCCGATATAGAAGCTATATAAAGGTTAAAGTCTCTTAAAGTTGCTTATATCAATTGTAAGCATACGGTTCTCTGACCTGTTAAGAGAGTGTATGTATTGAGAAAACTGTAGAAATGCCTAAAATAAGTGTCCGTGAACAACTTCCTCAACTGTCTCGAAAAGATTAGAGCTCCTTTTGACATCAAAAATTGCTTTGGAACTCTGAATGGAATCAAAAATAGGTATTCTACATTTATTTCCTTTTTATCCTTTCATATATGATCTTGAGTATGTAATAAGATCTGTACTACGTATTATAATAATATCTTCTTATATACGAGTCCCATTTAAAATTTAGCTTAAATGCTCTTGGAAAACTCTAATTGTAATTTCATATAAATATCTTACACAACACCTGATTGATTTTTAATTAATAAAGTTTTATCTTAAATTATTAGGAAAAAAAGATTTAATTAAAAACTGTTAAAAATCTATTGGTGTGGACCTACCTACATTATATAAGAAACCATAAGAGCTAATCATAGTTTGCAATAGTGTTTTTGTTACTTTTAAAGTTTAATTTGAAAGAGTTGGATCCTAGTCAGCATGAGTCAATATGATAAATTAAAATATGTAGAAAGAATGACACTTGCACTGAGTGTACAGGGACTCAAAACTTTATATAAAAAATGTTCAATTGATGGAGGTTTTTCATAACCACAAAGATCACATCAATGTCTCCCAAACACTTGGTTGTATTTCTTGGTATAGTGCTTGTCCCACTGACGCCTGCTGACGTCAGCACAGTTAACACTACAGTACTGTTGACATCAATATGACGTCAATAAGCATAAAAAAAGGGAAGAGGTTTATGAGGTACAAGAGCCTATGTAGTGGCACAGACCCACCAGATAGAGGCAACCGGTTATTTCAATAGATTACGTAGTCTATTTAGGTGAACAAGACTATGATATAGGACATGTTGTGGATTCAGTTACTTTTACAGAAGTCATTTCTGGACTCCATGTAGATATGTGGTGGGAAGCAAAGAAGGATGAGATGCATTCTATGTGTATAATAAGGTATGAGAGCTTGTTGATTTACCTCAATATTGCAGGCCTGTCAGTTGCAGATGGCTATTTAAGACCAATAAGAGGACACACAGTTAAGTTGAGCAGTTTAAGACGCATGTAGTTGCCAGGGGATTCACTCAAAGAGAAGGAATTGATTTCAATGTTACCTTCTCTCTTGTATCCTCGAATGATGCATTTAGAGTGATTATAGAAATAGTAGCTCATCATGACATGGAGCTGCATAAAATGGATGTTAAGATTACTTTCCTAAACAGTGACCTTTATGAGGAAGTTTATATGGAGCAACCTGAAGGATTTTAGGATCAGGATGCAACTAACAAGCCACAAGTTGAATAAATCAATATATGGTTTGAAGCAAGCTTCCAGAAAATGGTACCTAAAATTTGATGAGGTTCTGACCTCATTCGGCTTTGTGGAGAACAAAGTCGAAAGATGTTTATATTATAAGTTTAAGGGGAGCAAGGTCATCTTCATAATATTGTATGTTGATGATATCTTGCTTGCATCAAATGATTTGACCATGTTGCATGAAGTAAAGCAACTTTTGGCCAAACATTTTGACATAAAGGATTTGGGTGAAGCATCTCTTGTCCTTGGTATGCAGATTCACTAGGACAAATCTCAGCAGTCCCTGACCCTCTCACAAAGAGTATACATTAAGCGAGTGCTACAAAAGGTTTAATATGACTGATTGTAAACCTGTTGTAGCACCTTTCTCTCATGGTGAGAGATTATCTTTGGCACAGTGTCCAAAGAATAAAGTTGACAGAGAGACTTTAAAGTTGAGAGAGAGACTATAAGGAATGTCCCATGCTCTAGTGTAGTTGGTAGCCAGTATGCCCAGATGTGTGCTAGACCGGACATTACATTTGTTATTGGATTGCTTGGTCAATATGTAGCCAACCCAAGTATGGGCCAATGGAATGAAGTTAAGCAAGTGTTGAGATGCCTAAGGGGTATCAAGAATTATACGTTGACATACAGAAAAGTCAACAATTTAAAACTCATAGGGTATACATCCTCTGATTTCTCTATGTGTCCAGATGATCACAAATCCACATCTAGGTACATTTTTATATTGGCAGACGGTGCAGTATCATGGAAGAGTGTCAAGCAAACACTGGTATCTTCCTTGACTATGCATGCATGCATGCAAAGTTTATTGCATGTTGTGGAGTTGTTACACAGGTGATTTGGCTTAGAAATTTGATTTCTAAGTTGTCTGTGGTGGATTCAATAGCTAGACCCATTTGGATGTATTGTGATAATCTTGCTATAGCGTTGTTCAATAACAACAACAAGAATATCTCAAAGTCTAAGCATTTGGAGGTCCAGTACTTGACCATAGAGGAGTTGATTCAGAAGGGTGACGTTGAAGTGGAGCATATCAGGAATGAGGAGATATTAGCTTATCCTTTAACTAAAGGACTTCGCCCATTAGTGTTTGTTAGACATGTATCTAGTATGGGCAAGTTAAAGTCCTTAGATAGCAGTAGTTAGGGATCACTATATTTGCTCCGTAAAAGTTTGTACATTTTGATGTATTATGACATTATGGTTATTTATTAATAAAGATGATCATGTTCTTTTATCTTCAGTAATAAATGTTTTTTTGTATATAGTCATAATACATACAAAATCCTTAAGATTTGTGTTGATCTTAAGCATTTTAAAGGTCATTAGGCATTTATAAAGATTGACCTTGAGTCTATTTCATTAAACACATAAAGTTTATGTGGATATCCTTAAAGTTTCAAATGACATAAAGGGATATAAGGTATTAATCCTATAAAGGTTCTCTAATGTAGTTCTACATTTAGTTGGAGAACATAAAGGTTTTCTCTAATGCTATTTAGCATTTGGTAAGAAAAAACATGATTTCTCTACTACAGTTTAGCACATGCAGTTTAGCATAAAGTTGGAGAAATCAAGACCTACAAACGAAGATGATACATTTTAGATCATAGATGTATCATCTTAGTTTGTGACACTCCTTTTCTCTATTTATGTTAGTGAGGTATTAGATATTCGTGATTATATTGAACTTGTGTCACACATGACATATGTGTTTGATATTTTTCAGTATCGAAAGCCTTGTAGGACGGAATGTAAAACTTTCATTACCTTTGGATCAAATGTTTTTTTAAATTTGATACCAATACAGTAATGTGATTTAACTGAGTTTTTAAACTATTTTGAACTTGACAAAAATGGTAATTAATAATTGTCCAAGGAGGAGAATGTTAGACATTTTTGTCCTTAGGGACAAATTTGTCTTTTTCCTATTAAGTGGACAATTATTAATTGTAATTTTGATTTTTAAATAAAATATAAGTTAAGTTTCATAATTTGATCCAAATAAGGGCAATAAAGTACTCCAATAAATGATCTAAATTAATGGGGTAAAAAATAGATCCTTTTTAGTATGGATCTGGTCCATATCGGCCTTATGATAGAAAAGCCCGATATAAAGGCTATATAAAGTTTAAGGTCTCCTAGTTGCTCATATTAAACATATGGTTCTCTGACCCATTAAAGAGAGCTTACGTATTGAAAAAACTATAGAAAGGCCTAAACCGTGTAACGGTGAACAACTTCCTCAACTGTTCCGGAAAGATCGAAGCTTGTTTCGACATCAAAAACTGTTTTAGAACTCTAAATGGAACCGAAATCAGGTATTCCGCTTTTCTTTCGTTTTTACCCTTTCATGTATGATCCGGGATCTGTACTGCGTATTACAATAATATCTTCTTATTTACGAGTCCCATTTAAAATTTAGCTCAAATGCTCTTGGAAAACTCTAATTGTAATTTAATATAAATATCTTACACAACGCCTGATTGATTTTTAATTAATAAAGTTTGTCTTAAATTATTAGGAAAAAAAGTTTAATTAAAAACTGTTAAAAAGCTATTGGTGTGGACCTACCTACATTATTGGAAGAAACCAGAAGAGCTAATTATAGTTTGCAATAATGCTTTTGTTACGTTTAAAGTTTAATTTGAAAGAGTTGGATCGCAGACGCAAGTGATAGCAAGCACCATGGAGTCTTTTTGTTTAGCCTCAAGTCAGAAAGTTAGTACTGCCAAAACTAGGATCTTTTTCTCTAAGAACATTTCTAGAGAAACTGCACGTCGACTTAGTCACGATCCATATATTACATGTACGACTAATCTTGGAAAGTATTTAGGGGTTCCCTTTATTCATGAGCGTACGACGAGAAGCACCTATCAACACATCCTATATGATGCTCAAAAAAAACTTGCAGGATGGCGTGTAAGGATGTTGTCACTAGCGAGCGAGTTACCTTAAACCAATCAGTAATTTCATCTCTACCAATTTTCACGATGCAAATGGTATGAATTTCGCGACAACTTTGTGACGATTTAGAGAACCTCATGAGAGATTTTATATGGGGTTCAACGAACAATCATCAGAAAATGCATTTAGTTAACTGGGCAACCATGTGTCAGCCAAAAAACGCAGGGGGCTGGGCATTAAACACATTCGTTCTACCAATGATACGATACTGTCTAAGTTAGGATGGAATTTGCTTACTAAACCCACAGCTTTATGGTTCCAGATCCTACGAGATAAATATCGTCTAGATGTTTCTCAAAAACAATAGTTAGGATAGGGGCTTCGGTAATTTGGAGGGAGATATCGGCAATATGGCATATTGTACGCCAAGGTATCAAATGGACTCTGGGTAATGGGAGGCGAATTTTATTCTAGCTGGATAATTGGGTGGATGGATGGGGACCACTAATCCTCGTGGCGATCTCTCAAATTCCTGAAAGTATTTTTTACGCTACGATTCCATATTTTACTAATGAGGCCAGAAACTGGTACTGGAATGTGTTCCAAACAATATCTTCCTTCTACAGTATGTATGGATCTTGCGAATATCTACCCTACTAGTGAAGACATAGCGGAGGACAGATCGGAGTGGGGATCATCTAATCACGGGGGGTTCATAGTGACGTCAGCTTATTAATTATTTGAAGGACTCACCACGGACATTAATCACAGGCTTTGGGCAGCAATATGGAAATGGGCAGGACCTTCGCAGATTAGGTCGTTCATTTGGCTTTTGGCTAAGAGAAAACTACTGACAAATCAAAAATGAGTGGCTCATCATATCGACACGAATAGTCGATGTCACTTTTGTGGGCATGAAGAGTCATCACTACATGCGATACGAGATTGTCTGAGAGTGAAAACTTTTTGGTGCCCCTGAGGTGGTTGATACGGGCTTTTTTCAGCAAGACGAGAGGACGTGGATGAAGTCCAACCTTACAAAGCATTCACAAGTGAAGCAGGTAGAGAGCTTGCTGGTTCTTATAGAAATGGAGGAATAGTAGCCTTTTTGAGGTTGGATTTGAATGGCCGAAAGACGGTACCAGAATCATTATGGATTACGTAGACTGGATAGCCCGAGCAAGAGTTATGAAAAATTGTGTGTTTCCAGCACAGGGCTTGCCTGTGGATAATTTAGTGGGCTGGATTAAACCGTTGGAGGGTTGAGTTAAATTAAATACAGATGGTGCAGTTAAATAAGGGCTTGCTGCAGTGCTATTACTCATTGTGGCCTCTCTCGCTGATCCCTATGAGTCTAAAAAGGGATCCCGCATTGGTAAACATCCTCGTCATCCACATACTAAAGATGATTCCATAGATGCAGACTCGATCAGCAAAGCAACTGGACCTGGAAGAAAGACAAATCCTTCAACAAAGGGGACAGGACGTCGACCAAGGTTCCCTAAATGTTCTAAATTTGAAGCAGTTGATGATGAGAAGAACCATAACCCATTAGGTGGTAAACCTTTAACGTCAAGGAGCAAAACCAACCCATGACCTTAGAAGAAACCACATGCCTCGACATAGCCCAATTAATATCTTTGGATTTGGACAGGCACCTAGAGGGCTTATAAATATTTATATATGTGTATGCGTGTGTACGAAAAAATAAGATTTTTTCATGTTACGCCTTCTAAAGATGGGTGATATACTTATGCATAGGACCTGATCCTGTATCTGTTTGGAATGTGAATAAATCATCGTGTTTGTATTAGTCTTAAACCAACTTTCTGTATTTTATGCAGCAATTCTAAACACCGATAGAAGAATTACACAACATATCAACCTTATAGACATACTCCATAATTTTGTACTAAAATCACCATAAAAATTTATTTATTCATGATAAATAAGTAATTACGATTTCTTAATTGTACATTTTTTTACTCAAGTTACAATTATTTCCAAAACAGTTAGTCGTATGATATGTTAATTTTTATAATTTAAGGTTAAGATACCATTTTAATTCAATGACAATTTATCTTTATTTTTTTGTTCTTATTCTTTTTCATATACTAGTCTAGATTGTTTAGCTGAAGTTGAGAATGCAACTACAATACCTCAGTTAAGATAATTTGGCTAATTAAACATGGGCAAATTTGTAATACATAACGGGACCTTAGTTATGTATTACTGATCGAACATGATAAGGAAATAAACAAAGAAATGGGTAGAAAATACCAAATGTCAATTTCATAACTTCAAACGGGTTTTCTGAAGCTGAAACGAGCGTGAATTCACCGCCGTCTTATAGGAGCTGCTCACCCGGACACATTCAAGCCTTTCTATAGTTTCCTCAAAATGTAAGCTCTCTTAACGGATCAAAGAATTCTTATTCTTATGAATGAAATGATCTACTGCAGGAGATCTTAATCTTTATACATAACATCTAAATTGGGCTTCCCCATCATAGGCCCGATATGGGTCCAGTCTACACTGATCGGGATCTATTTTCCTTCGATACTTCGATCTATTGATTTAGATAATTTATTGTCCGAATCAAATTACGTAACTTAACCAATAAGTTATTGAAAAATCGAAAAATTCAATTAAATGTTGTCTAACTTTATGGGAATTAAAAAAATATTAACTCATGTTTTAAAACAAATTAAAAATCCGGTTAAGTCATGCTTTTGTATGGTTAACCAAGTTTAAAAAACAAAACATTTGATCCAAAGATAACGAAAATCCGACATTCTGTCTTGCAAGGCTTTCTATACCGAAAAGTATCAAATACATGTGTTATGAGTGACACAGATCTAATACAATCACGCATATCTAATACCTCATTAACATGAATAGAAAAATGGAGTTTGGTAAACTAAGATGATATCCATATGATCTAAATTATATCACCTTCGTTTGTAGGTCTTGATTTCTTTAAACTTTATGCTAAATTGTATATGTGAAATTGCATTAAGGAAATTTTGTTTTCTCTCACCAAATGTTAAACAACATTAGAGAAAACTTGTTTCCTCTTACTAAATGCTAAACAACATCAAAGAAAACTTTTATATTCTTTAACTAAACGCTAAACTACATTAGAGAACCTTTATAGGATTAAAAACTTATATCCTCCTATGTCATGTCAAACTTTATGGATATTTGTATAAAACTGTATGCGTCTAAATGACATAGGCTCAAGGTCAATCTGTACATATACCCAATGACCTTTAAATGCTTAAGATTGACACAAATCTTAAGACTTTCATACTTATTATGGAAATGTATGATAACACTATTACTGAGAATAAATGATGACTATCTTTATTGATAAATCACCGTATTGTCATAATACATCAAAATTGTACATATATACAAATGTACTTGGAGCAAACATAACGATACCCTAACTAGCAGTGTCTAAGGACTTTAAAATACCCATAATGTATACTTATCTCACAATCGCAAGTGAGTGAAGTCCTTTAGTTAAAGGATCGACTAACATTTCCTCAATCCTTAAATGCTCCAAACCTTAATGTCACCTTTTCGTATCAACTCCTTTATGGTTTGGACTTCAAATGCTAAGACCCTGTGATATTCTTTTTTATTAATAAACAACTTAGTAACCAGATTATCACAGTACAATTGAATGGGTCTAGCCACTAAATCATGCATATACAATTCAAAAATCAAGTTTTTAAGCCAAAAAGCCTATGAAGCAGTCCTATAGCATGCACTTTGCATGTATGGTTGAGGAAGTCACCCATTTCTAGTTGACACTCTTCTGCGACATTGTACTATTTGCAAACATAAAAATGTTACCTTAAGTGGACCTTCATTTATTCAGACACATAGCTAAAATTTGAATCTGGATTCCCTATGAGGTTTTGACTATTGACTTCTCTATATGTCAACATATTATCCTTAGTTCCCTTTAAGTATCTCAACACTTGCTGTACTACATTCCAGTGGTCAATATCAGGGTTAACTAGATATTAACCAAACAGTCTAACAGTAACTGCAATGTCCCGCTTTGTACTTACTCAAGCATACATCAGGCTATAAACTATATTAGAATATGAAACATTTCTCGTAACCTCTCTTTTTACTTTATTTTCGGACACTGTGCCAAAGATTATCGCTCACTATGAGAGATAGGTGCTACGTATAATAGGTTTACATATAACTATATAAAACCTTTGTAGCACATACTTGATGTATGCAATTTGTGAGAGGCCTAATGAGTGTTGAGATCTATCTTGGTAAATCTACAAACCTAGGACAAAAGATGCTTCACTAAGGTCCTTCATGTCAAAGTGCTTAGCCAAAAGTTGCTTAACTTTATGCACATGGTCAAGTCATTTGACACTAGCAATATATCATCCACATACAACAATAGGAAGATAACTTTGGTCCCCTTGACCTTATAGTATAGGCATCTTTAAACTGTATTTTTCATGAAGCTAAAAGAGGTCACAACCTCATCAAATATAAGGTATGATTTTTGGGAGATTTGATGTAAATCATATATTGATCTGCTTAATGTGCAACCCATGTTAGTTCTATCTGGATCCTGAAATTCTTCAAGTTGTTCCATATAGACCTCTTTATTAAGGTCTTTATTAAGGAAAGCGGTTTTGACACCCATTTAATATAACTCTATATCATCATGAGCTATAACTGTCATAATGACTCAAAATGTATCCTTCGAGGATATGAGATAAAAGGTAACATCTAAGTTAATCTTTCTCCCTGAGTGAACCATCAGGCAACTGAGTGCCATAAATAGCTGAACTTTATCCCAAAATTCTTTAGGTCTTTAAACTTATTTACAACTGATGGGTTTGCGATTCTGTTGCAAATTAACTAGCTCCTTGACCTCACTATGCTTCATAGATTGTATCTCATCACTCATCACATCCCACCATAAATCCGCATTGAGTCCAGAAATAGCTTTTGTAAAAGTAACTGGATTTGCAACATGTATAACATCATAGTCCTGTTCACCAAATAGACTACGTAATCAAATGGAATAGCAAGTCGTCTCACTTTAGTGGATTAACGCAACTGTATTAGATCTTGTACCCTCAGGAGCCATTATGTGTATAGATATGGATTCTTGTTCCTGTACAAGCACGATACTAAAACCTAGATCTACCAGATCTAACTATATAAGTGGTAGGTACGTAATAATTGTAGTGTTCGTCCTGCTATCATCTGAAGGGTCAAAGGACCTACCATCATTATAGATCTCGTATTTCAGAAACTTAGTTGTTTGTAATTCCACTATTCTGGTCCCTCATTCTTTACAGTAAAATCCAAGATTTTAAAAACCATATTGGACCAACCTGAAATAGTCTGAACTGGTCTGTTGTTCGATTCAATTTTATCTAATAACCTTTTAAGGTAAATAGTCTGAACCAGACTGTTGATAAAAGAATGGCTAATCTTGTTTTGTTCAGACCAAATGCTCTTCTCGCCAGGTTCACTCTCTCTTCAGTCACCATGTCTCACCTTCTTCCATTTATGTCCATCTTTGCTAGATCTAGTCGTCATCTTCCATTTCTGGCCATCTACCATTTTTGCTAGATCTCTTAAAAACGAAACTCTCTCTGTTCACTGCTACTCTCTTCTCTTTGTCGTTCTCTTCATAGATCTCATCGCCTCCATCTTTCGTAGATAAATTTCTTGTCTATGGTTGGTTTTGCCTTTGCTTTCTTTTAAGGGTATTGCTAATTCTTTTTTGTGTCTGAGGTTTGGATTTGTTACAACAATATATGAAACGAATTTGAAGAATTTGGCTTGTGCAATCCTTAGAATTTATTTTGGAACTCAGCAAAATGAGTCAAATTCCATGAAATGAGTTTTGGAATTAGCAAGTGATTAATTCCGCAAAGATCCAACTCCCCAATTGAAACAATCCTTTGTCCCATTTGGAATGAGAAAGGATTGAGATTATTCTCTGAACATTATAATTGTCTCTATGATGAGTTAATATACTTTAAGCGGACATGGGCAAAAGTTTCTCAAAATTCATACCGTGATTATGATGATGAGAGTCAAGTTTTTAGGGTTTAATCTAAAAGTGTTCTTGATCATAGAATCATCAAATAAGGATTTTAATGATCTGGTTAGATCAATATGTATGTAATAATATCTATTAGATGTATATTAGTAGATCTTATTTACTAAGTTACATATATAGATGATGCATATGGAGATATTATCATTGAACTGACCAAACTGATAATTCCCAATGGTTAATATTTCCTATGAACAGTCAAGTGGGATATTCTCATAAGAATTTAAATATATATTTTTTCTTTGATATGAGATTATTATATTAATCAATAGGTCACTTATTATGTTTTGATGTCGGACACCTAGTATGTAAAAAAAAGGCTAGTTGAATAATTATTTGATATAATTAAGTATCTATCTGATTAGTGGTGAGTCAAGATGAGATCCACCAACTCTAGGTAATAAGTTTGAGTTCTATATTATTATTGTTCTTAATGATTATTTCAAGATCTTAGATAGGATGATTGAATGAGTGAGGAAAAGGGAGTTTCTTAAATCATTCACCAATCATTAATGAACGGTATGTAACATGTATAGTTGGTTGTTTTATAGGGTTTGATAGTTAAACCATACCCTAGGATAATCCGGAGTTGTAATGATAGGAGGTAATAATATATTATCCTTAACTAGCTAGGTTCATTCTTTGTAAGGTTATTATTTCACACTATCCGGTCGTTGAGAAGTATTGTTAAATGTCAATCTTAATTAGTAATTAATTGGATTAATTCCTATTGACTTAGTGATGAACTTAAGTAGTTACACATTTATAAGTGTAATATTTCCTATTTATAATTATTTAATTTATTATGAGATAATTTATTAGATAATTTATATGACTTATTATTATATTTTTTGTTAGCATAAAAATACAATTAATATTAGAATTTTTTTGTACAAAATAAATGATGTAAATAAGCTTTATTTTATTCATTTTATAAATAATAATTATTATTTAAAAAATGACAAAGAAGGCGTCAGATGGTGACTTTGCCACCGGTAGTTTTTTTTTTTGGGCTATACATTTAAACCAAGAAACGAACCGATGGTTGTGTGTAGTTTTTTAAGTTTATTTAATTAAAAACGTTAAAAAGTTATGGGTGTGGACCTACCTACATTATGGAAGAGCTAATTATAGTTTGCAATAGAGCTTTTGTTACTTTAATTTGAAAGAGATGGATCGTAGTCAATATGAGTCAATATGATAAATTAAAAT
>JANJEY010000236.1:88948518-88960388 GCA_024703695.1 Erythroxylum cataractarum
GTGCAGAATGATCATCGATAAAGGTAATGAAGTATACGAAACTACGTTTAGTATGTATGGACATCGCACTACGTACATTAGTATGTATTAGATCTAAAAGTCCACTAGCTAATTCACCCTTTCCCTTAAAGGGTAACTTAGTCATCTTGCCTAATAAGAAAGGTTCATATGTGTCATATGATTCATAATCAAATGACCATAAACTACCACACTTGTGTAGTTTAGTCATGTATCTCTAACTTATGTGGCCAAGGTGACAATGCCATAAGTAAGACAATTTTACATTATTTCATTTTATTCTTTTGTTAGACAATTTTACATTATTTCATTTTATTCTTTTGTTATTATTGATATTTAGAACTAGATTATATATATCCAATATGTATATACCATTGCACAATGTACCCAAAGCATGTAACATTCCATTCAAATAAATTGAATAATCATTGTTTTTTACATTTAAATGGAATATAACTTTATTAAGACTAGAAACATATATTAAATTTTTATTAAAATCAGGTACATCAAAATAATTGTCCAATTATAATACAAGCTCACTAGAGAGCTCAATACATATGTGCCCACAGCTAATGCATCAACTCTTGCTCCATTGCCTACTCGCAAGTCTTACTCTCCCTTATTGACTTATCTACTATTTTTGTCAGTACAGATGTGTGAGCCACAACCGGTATCTGATACCTATATGTTGTTATCAGAAACAATATGAATATTAATAATATAGATACTTGAAGTAGATGGGGCATCAGATGCCTTCTTCTACTTCAAGGACTCCAAATAGGCCTTGCGGTTTCTCTTCCAGTGGCCATCCTTGCTATAATGGAAGCAAGTTCTCTTTGAGCCAGTCTTTTTTACTTTCTTCACACCTCCTTTAGGCCCTGAGGACTTTTTCTTCTTTTGGCTCTTTTACTTTGAACTAGAAGAGTCCACTAGCATCATAACCTTGTTCTTGTGGACAAATGACTCAACTGCCTTGAGCATGTTGACTAGCTCGGGAAATGTGCTGGATATATTGCTCATCTGGTAGTTAAGCATATTAGTAACTATCATTTAATCCCATCAAAATTAAGTCAATACTTAATTTATGACCCAAAAGAAAACCTAAGAAGGCCAACTGCTCGAAGTAGCCATTCATCTTCAGTGCGTACTACACTGGGGATATCCCCTCAACCATCTTAGAGTGGAAAAGCAATCGTGAATTCTCAAACCTTTCGGACCTTGCTGCTCATCAAAGAGCTCCTTAAGATTACAGACTATAGTACAAGCATTCATAGGCTCGTGTTGCTTTTGCAACTCCGGTGATATAGTGGCTAGCATAATGCAACTAGCCATCTCGTTATCATTAAGATGCATCCTATATGCCCTCTAATCATCATTAGAAGCATTATCAGCAAGGGGATCAGGAAGTGGTTCTTCCAAGACATAACCAGCTTCTCGGACTTAAGAACTATTCTCAAGTTCTTGAGCCAGGTAAGGAAGTTTGGTCTAGTAAACTTGTTAGCTTCCATCAGTGACCTTAGATTCACGCTAGTAATCATGGTGTTAACTCGGGCAATAGCAACCTCTTATTAAAGAGAGAAATATTACAATGTACTTAAATGCATGTCTGTAAGGATTTTAATAACACACATTATGGCTCCTATTATTTTTGACGAATTCATAACTCTTAATATAAATCCGAGAGAACTCATAGAGAAATTCTTCAAGTGGGTCGATATCCAATATCCCTAATAATAACCTTGGGTTTGCCTAACAAGCTATCTTAGTTCAATCGATAGGCATCGATCATACCAATTGCATCTCTAATGTAACTATCGAATCTAGTGCTATCAACTGTTAATGTGTGCACACTCATTAGGCTATCAATTCTTGACACGTATAGTTATAGTTGGTTCTCGCTATATTACAGGAAGACATTGATTTTAATATTCTAAGTGAGGGGTTTGACTAAGGTCTCATCTAACTTAGATGGTCTTATATATATAATTAGAATATTAAAACTAATGTCTTCCTTTAATATGGCGAGAACCAGAGTCCTTTTAAAATTATGATTATTGGGCAAACCCAAACCCACTTTACACTGATATGTTCGAACCATGGAAATAGAATTTTAGGATTAATGGGTTGGTTTTAACTAGAAGACTATTTTCCAAAAATTGTAAGATCTATTTTATTTAATTTTTTTGTATGTTTATATTTCAGTTCTAGAGCCTTGAAAATATTTTTATGTCATAATAATGTGTTAATTTGATGTTTTATGAATGCTTAAATGATTTTCCTCAAATTTGTTTTCTAGAAAAACTTTAGAAGTCATATTTGTCGTTTTTGGTATCTTATCGGTGTTTCAGTGAACATAATAATTTTTGGGTGATTCTTAAATTATTTTGATTGTTATGAAATGACCTAGAGATGTTTGGAATGATGATTTGATGTTCAGGAAATTTTGAAAAATTATAGAAATTAATTTTGAATTAATTTTAGTAGAGTAGTAGATTTTCTAATAAGACTAGAAAATTTAGCATGTGTGACAAAATTGAAATTGTTTAATTTTAGACATCAAATAATTATTTTAAGGTAAATTAATTATTAATTAATTTCTGAAATTAGGATTTCATGTTAATTAGATTAATATTAATTCCAAATGAAATAACATATAATAGTAATTTTAGCCAAGTTAGTAAAAGTAAAATAGTAAATCCAAGCATTGGATTAGGCTTTTCATGTTAGGACCCATAAGATGTCATAACCAAAATGGCATGATTACATATATGCATTCTCTAATGCATAGTTAGAAGAATATGTGGGCTTGTATGATGGTTGGTTATGGCCTTAGGCCCAATTTTATTGGGTTGTCCATATTATGTCGGGCTTGCATAGATGGTTATAGGCTTAGGCTCAATTTTATTGGGTAGTCCATATCATGCCAACATTCTCCTAACCATGCATTAGAGAATGCATATATGTAATCACATAATTTTGGTTATGACATCTTATGGATCCTAACATGAAAGGCCTAATCCAACATTTGGATTTATTATTTTCCTTGTACTAACTTGGCTAAAATTATTATTGTATATTATTTCATTTTGAATTAATATTAATCTAATTAAAATGAATTTCTAATTCTAAAAATTAATTCATAATAAAAATTAAACAACTTCAATTTTGTCATACATGTCAAATTTTCTAATCTTACTAGAAAATCTATTGCTCTATTAAAATTAATATCTATAATTTCCCAAAATTTCTAGAACATCAAATCACCATTCAAAGCATCTTTAGGTCATTTCATAATGATCATAATATTTTTTGGGTGATCCAAAATAATTTAGGAATCACCCAAAAATTATTATGATCACCAATAAGACACAAAAAATGACAAATATGACTTCTAAAATTTTTCTGGAAATCAAATTTTGAGCAAAATCATTTAAGCATACATAAAAAATTAAATTAACACATTGTTATGACATAACAATATTTTTCAAGTTTTGGAACTGAAATAAAAACATTCAAAAAAATCAAACAAAATTGATCCTACAACTTTTGGAAAACTATCCAGATCCGGAAAATTGTTTGATAAAATTATTAAAACATTTTTAATAATTCTAAAAAAATTACAGAGGCATAAACACATCCCAAATATGTTCAAATAATTTTTTCATAACCAAATTCTATGAAAATTATGTGTAACCTCATCAGTTTAGCCAATAGACATCATATGTCTAACAGAAAGATAGATTTCATTCATGTTCTAACAAATTCAAAATTAAATATTTTATTCAAATTAAAATTATTTTCATTCACACTTAATCATTCAAGTACATCTTATGAACAAATTGGTGAAATAAAATTGTGAAAATTTTCCTATAATTAATTTCGAACAAAACATTACAGGACCCTAAGCTGTTATAACCATGAAAACAGTTTTCACATGTCATGTATTCTATGTCTAACAATGCACAAGATATCTCTGATACTATTGTAAGGTTCCGATCATGCATCTCACACATAATATATGTCAAATATATGCATCAAGAAATAAAACGAAACCTCAAAAACCAGACCTACTCATACATATAGATATAGAAAACAAAAACATGAAATGTAAGATGATTACATACCTTTCCTACGATCTCTTCGTTCTTTAATCTTCTTCGCGTTGGGTTATCGTAAACCACAACGATCAACGTAGACTGTCTCTAGTGAAAATCTACACAAAGATAGAAGGATGAAGCCTCACTAGGAGATGAGTAAAATTCTTTCTTTATCCTAGCAAAGACAAGAACTCTTATGAGAGTTAGCGAGAAAAAGAGATCGTGTGTAAGAAAAGAACCTTTCTTTTCACTTGTGTCTTACACAAGATGCACAAAAGTCATCTCTATTTTCTTCACCATTTAGCCTTTCATAACCTCCATCACTAATGGAGAGTTATGAGAAGTTAATGGTCATGAATAGCATACATTGATGGAAGTTATGGGAAGTTAATGACCATGAATAGCATGCATTAATGAAAGTATGAGAAGTTAATGGACAAATTGGCAGCCAACGACACTTGTTTCTAATCCATTACATGTAAAGTTTTCTACCATGATCACATTGCGATATAATCCTGAAACACTCTCTCATATCTTGAATCACCATTCAAGATCATTTTACTCATCCTTCATATCTCCTTTATGTGTGTGACATATTAGGTTCTCAGTTATATTAGCCACGTAAATTAACACTTAATCCAAGTAAGTCAATAACGGTATCTAGCAATACGTCATAACCTCCAATTGATCAAAAAGTTATTAGTTTGACTACAAACCCTTCCATATGCAATGTTGCCATGCAATTCATCCTTTCACCATCTATACCCTACTTAGTTTAGAGTATGGTTACATCACATCCCACTAGACTGATTATGTCACATCTAATCCAACTGATATTAGATCTTGTCTTGAGGATCTCATTACTTTATGTATCATTGAAGACTCTCCTCATGACATATATCAGATCTGGCCAGAGACTCCCGAGTAATGAACCCGATAAGAGTTCGTGGGTATCATCTCCTTCTATCAAGAGTGGTGAATACTTGCGCACGATCAGTATTCGAGATATCCTTGAGCACCTCAAGTCAAATGATACTTGGACCATTGCTATGATGAGACTATCATTGACACTGGAATAAAATATCCCTATGATTGTCTCATAATAGGTAAATTCAATGCACTTACTACCCTTAGTAAGCATCCACATGTTAACTCTAAACAACTCATGTCTATAGCTTATGAGATTTACTGCTTGATCCAATCCAAAAGTATAACAAGTGTTAGTCTATCCGAATTAATGATATCTCATCTTATTAATCCTATGACTAGGGAAAGTTTGGATGCTAACATAATTACACATGATAGGAATCTCATTATCATTATCTCATCATGATTTCCTCCATGCTATGTTTTGCATTAAGGACTTCATTAAATCAATTTAATATCAACATCAAATCTATAAATGTATGAACATCAAAATAATGGAAAATGCCTTTATTAATCATAAAATGATATGTACAATAAGTGCTAAAGGTGATTGCCTTTAGAGTACTTCTCTAACATCGGCAACACATCATTTTGTTAAAGACTGCTCAGTATAGTAAACTTAGTCACTATTCCAACCGATTCCATATATCTAGCAAACATACCTTTTCATTTCCTAAAACACTAAGTTTGCCATGATACTCTCCTCCACAGTCAGATCTAACTATCTTGATGAATTTTTCCAATCGGCTCTCAACCTTTAGTCTTTAAGCAAGAACACATAAGTTGTAATGGAAATAATCATCAAAAAATGTCAAAATACATTTGGAATTGCACAATGCAATTGTATTTCTTTTTATGTCCATATGTATTAGACTCAACAAATCAGAAGCATAAGTTAACCTCTTTATCCTTATTTCAGTCAACTTACTCCTGCAGCAGTCAACATATGTTCCTAGATCATCATAATTTAAAATTAAGAGAATGCTTTTCTTAATTAATCTCTTAACCCTAGCTCTGGAAACGTGGCTTAAACTTTTATGCCACACCATGTATTACATATCATTCATCAGGATTCTTCTTTTCATGACTTTTCAACAAGATACGAAGAATTATATATCTAATTTGGGGTCAAACACAATATATACAAATCATATTATAAGAAAGTTGTATCAATATGTTTTGTATCAAAACGAGTTGTACAAAAGTAATATTTAACACAAAACATTAACCTTCTTTTTCCAAAATTGATACAAAGATCACATATAAAATGTGTCATGTAAAACCAAAATGAACCTTACAGTAAGGTTCAGTACATATATCCCCTATAGATATTACATTCGTTTCTTTATTGTTGTCAACCATTAGTTTTTTCCTCCCCTTATTTGACTCTATCATGGATATAAACCCTTGCATCATGGAAGCTCCATGATCAGATGCTCCACTTTATAGCTATCAAGTACTTAATGCGACTATCGCAAATTAGATTCATAAATTGATAAGCCAAGGAGTTACTCAATAGTCTTAGTCTTTCCTTCTAGGCCTTATACTGCTGGCTTCTTTATGTCCATATGACCTTTATCAGCACTAGATTGACCAGTACTAGGATGTAGAGAAGATCTTAACTTTCTATCTTTAAATTTAGTGGGTTTCACCTTTTCCTTCCCTTTAGTTTCTTCGAGGCTGCAGGAGTAGCTAGTTTGATTTTCTCCTCCTCAGTAACACAATGGACAATCAAAGCATTGAAGTCGCATTACTCATCTAGCAAGTAATATGTCGTTACTAGATTACTAAACTCTAAAGGGAGTGTATTCAGATTCTGGTAAATTACGAAGTCATCAGGAAGAGAAATATTAAATATCTTCAGTTTATTGTGAAGATAGGTCATTCTTGATATGTACTCCATCACTCCCCCTTCTCTCGTACACGTTATGGAGAATAATTCTTTCTTCAAGGAACTTATCTTAACATTAAGATAAGATTGTGTACCTTTAGGAGATATTACCAAGAAACTCGTTCCCTGTGCTATGTCTGGAAGTCCACCAAATAGATGGTCAGGTATAGATTTCTTAATGGTCTTCAAACGTAATTTGTTAGACCGATCTCAGGTTGCATAAGCTGCTTTATGAACTCTCAAGCTCATGGATATAGGTGGAGATGGCCTATTTGTCTGTATGGTCATATCAATTTCAACTATCTCCATAGCGTTCAGTACATCCTCTATCTACTTCTTCGTATTGAAACCGATCAGGGTTTTAATAATGACACTATAATTGTTGACTGAAAAAGTGACTACAAAATGACAATGTTATATTCAACATAAATGTAGGATAACAATGATATTTGAAGCCATTAAATAGTTTCTGTATCGAGAATCCGATCACACATATTATAAAACAACTATGGGTTAAATACATGATATATGCAATTAGACCTCCACATAAAAGCAGTCAGAGTACAAAGCATCAACTCTTATGAAATTACCACATTTGGACGAATAAACCACTTGACCAATAACTTTCCTCCATCTAATGACTTTATACACATCACAAAATTTTATGTAAGGCCAACACCTTTAGGCAGAATAACCAAACATAAAACCAAAGACATGCCCTAACATGTAAGCAGAACAATTTAAAATACTAACTTAAAAGGCCACTTTGGTGACTACATCCTCATTAATACTCAAAAGGTCCTTAAACATAAGGGATATATCTTTATGTTATCTTCATATTTTTTATGAGCATATGGTATGTAACAATGTAACATCAATAAATGCTTAACCCAAATGCACAATCTCATTGTCACACACTAGTGTTGAAGACATTCTTTGAAAACTTTATTTGAGACTTTCGTAACGAAAAAATCTCATTAGAGTGACTATCGTGCATCATTGAACACTGAATCGACCATCCGAAATAGGAGAACCTCATGTAACTCCCTTATGGTGCAAAAAAAAAATTCACTCAAAAATGGCTTTAGAATACTTAATTCCTTTTCTGAGTGACTATCATGAAATCTTGAACACTGAACACGAGACCTAAGACACGGAAACTTGAATTATCTCTCTCACGTGATGTCTGAAGCATTAAAATTCATTCAAAATCGGCTTCAAAATGCCTTAATTCCTTTTTTGGAGTTAAACTTTAATTTATTACCAATGTAATAAATCCATAAAAATAAAATTTTCACTTTATGAAATTTTCGGACTCGAAAACTGACCCAAACCAGCCCGAGGTACCCTTAATGGAATCCAAAAATTTTTGGCTTTTTTTCAAAGTTATTGTAGCACTGACGTCAGTATAACCTATGTATATGGAGAAGTGGCGTGTGTGGAACACGTGCCGCAGATCGACGCACCCTTAACTGGTATGACGTGTATGCTGCATGCGCCAAATGTGCACTCATGTGCATCGACATGTGGCTCTCCCTCGTCTACACACTTATTGACCACAATTGCACGTGCCAGATAAACTGCCTTACGGACAGTACTATTCACTTGTCAAGCCACATGCATATGTTGCTTCTTCATCACCTTCGACTAACGGGGTGATTTTCGGCAAGTTCTTGGGTCATTTTTCAAGCTCCTAGGCCAGTGTTCACCTCGTTTCTCAAGACTAAACACTTTTATACAAATTTCATGCAATAATAAGCAAGAAAAAACCGAGAAACAAAACTTTAATCTCCAAGAATCTTATAGAGAAAAACCAAAAAATCTTTATTTTTAATCACTCGATCACGTCATCGCTCTGATACCATGTGTAATACATAACAGAACCTTAGTTACATATCTCAAATTGAACATAATAGGGAAATAAACCAAAAAATGTGAAAATACCTAATTTCGGTTTTATAACTTTAAATGAGATTTCCGAAGCCAAAACGAGTGCGAATCCACCGCCGTCTTCATAGGAACTGCTCACGGGGACGTCATCAAGTCTTTCTACATTTTTCTCAAAACGTAAACTCTCTTAACGGATCAAAAAATCTTTATGCTTTGAATGGCATGAGTCACTGCAGGAGACCTTAACCTTTATACATTACATTTATATCGGGCTTCCTCATCACATGCCTGATATTAGTCTGGTTCACACTAATCGGAACCTTTTTTCTTCTTGAATTTCGATCAATTGATTTAGATAATTTATTGAACCATTTTATTATCTTTATCTGGATTAAATTATGTAACTTATCGATAAGTTATTTAAAATATATTCAATATATTCAATATTATTTATCTGGATTAATATATTCAATATTAAATATCAGACTCGTACATATTAGTTTATATAAGAAAGGTTGCAGCTAATATTGAGTTTTGCAAGTTCAGAGTGGAGTAGTAATTTCAAGAGGAAATCAAAACCTTAGTTACCTGTAAATACTTGTCTAACTTTAACAAGAGCTCAATACCGTGTTATGTTATGTAAAAAATTTTGTTTCTCTGCAACTAAAATAAGGTGGAGAACAAAGATCTCCCTTAATTCCTAATGGACATAATAAGCCATATTCTAAATAATTAGAGAACTCAGGTACTTCGGGCAAACAGAGATTTGATGAGATTATGGCTTTTTGTGGAGCGAAATCAGTTCCCTATCTTTTGCAGACGTCGCGTTCACATTTCCTTCCTAACAAAACTATCATCTATAAATGCTTCTTCTTTGCTTTTCTAAAGCAAGAGGCACATGGGACATAACATGTAATTACTTTGTGCTGTAAGTGGAGATAATAACCAACGGACTGACCAACAGGAAAAATGGATTTATACAACTTTATGTAAACGGTGCTTCATTTATTTTGACATGAACTTTTATGTTAAATTATGCGAAGAAAGTGAGGTGCACTCAGTAGAAAACTTCCAGCATCCTTCCTGAGATTATTTTCGTCTGTACACGGCTCGAATTGTCAAAGATTTCAACCAAACTGGGCCTAATGAAAAGGACGATAGTCATGTCGATTGTAATATAGAACCCAGTGTACTAAAAGCCGAAGGCCCTGGTGACGAGTACTGTGGACCATCTTGTGCGCTATAAAAAGCCCTCAAGACCCTTCAAGATTTGCACCTCCGAAACAACAGCAATCGGATCAAGACAATGTCTCTCAAACACTTGACTTTAGGGGGCGTTTGGTTTGAGGGTTTGGGAATGAAGGAATGGAATAATCGTAAAAAATAGTGTTTATTTTGGAGTTTTCAATTCCAAGGGAATAGATTTATTCCATTAAGTTTGGGAATCTACTAAACCCTCCAAATGGGGTAGGTATTAAGTTTTCATTCCAATCTAGTGGTTACTATTTATACTCCTCTTCCAAATAAGCAATTTTTATTCTTAATTATATTACTCATCACTCATCACTCATCACCCATCATCATCATCTTCATTATTGTTATTATTATTATTATTATTATTATTATTATTATTATTATTATTATTATTATTATTATTAAGTTTTAAACTTATTATTATTATTAATCATTGTTGTTGTTGTTGTTGTTGTTGTTTTTATTATTATTATTATTATTATTATTATTTATTATTATAATTTTTAAACTTAATAATAATAATAATATTATTATTATTAATTATTAATTATTGTTCTTATTATTATTATTATTTATTATAAATTTTAAACTTATTATAATTATTATTACCCTTATTATTATTATTATTATTATTATTATTATTAAGTTTTAAACTTATTATTATTATTAATCATTGTTGTTGTTGTTATTATTATTATTATTATTATTATTATTATTATTATTATTATTATCCTCTTGTTAGATCTGGAGAGCCCACTTACATGGGAGATCTACACCATGGGCCTAGTGATGAAACATATTTGTGGGATTTGACACCACACTTCAACCTAAAATCTTAAGGCATTAGGTTTATAGGTCCTTTCCATTTATATGTCATTCACTAGCTCCATTTCTTTCCAATGTGGGATTCCTACTCACACTTAACTTCCCAACAATCTCCCCCTCAAGTGTGAACTTCCACATTGGGCTTGAACTCCCCTTGAGCGAAAGCCTTGTTACTTAGTAGCTCGAGTATATGGTGTCACCAAGAGCTCTTCTACTCTACTGGTCTGAGTCCACCAGGAGTCTCCTTGCTCTTCTTTGTGGGGAGGCAACCACAGAATCCAACCACCATCTTCATACTCGTCCCTTGTCGAACCATCGGCTCTGATACCACTTGTTAGATCTGGGGAGTCCACTTACATAGGAGATCTACACCATGAGCCTAATGATGAAACATATTTGTGGGCTTTGACACCACACTTTAACCTAAAACTTTAAGACATTAAATTTATGGGTCCTTTCTATTTATATGTTATTCATTAGCTCCATTTCTTTCCAATGTGGGATTCCTACTCACATTTGACTTCCCAACACCTCTGCATATACCACTGCAGATTTTCCTTCAGCAACAGAATTTGACTTACAAATGAGCTGCTTATGAAGTTATCACATGTTGTCTAAATGCAGCAAGAATTTCATTTTTTCGCAAAAAGAGTCCACACCAATGACAGTAGTTAATCCTATTATCGCGACATTGGCTAGAAAGAATCAAGAGCAGACCATAAATTTCCTAAAAAATGGCCTGCTTGTGCAACTGTCTGGAACTCCATGTACAGTTGAGAGAAGAAGGGAATATAACAGTTGGCAGCCTTTTGCTTTCCTCGACATGAGGGTAATCAATGGTGTAGTGAAGCCCACGACTTTCATGCCGAGCAAGAGCACTGCTTACTATTAGATTGACTGTAAATCAGGGATTTGGGATTTGTAAATATCTTCTAGGATTTGTTAGCATCTATTAGAATCATAGTCAT
>JANJEY010000236.1:88997828-89008597 GCA_024703695.1 Erythroxylum cataractarum
GGAAATTTGTTGCATTTATTTGACATTTCGTTGACATTGGGACAAGATTGCGCTCTCATTCCTAGTTTACATTACCTCTGTGCATGTTTCATATTATTGGAGCGGTTTTTCATTGTGTCTTAGTTCTCTTTTATGCTTGAGGACAAGCATCGTTTAAGTGTGGGGAGTAAAGATTAAACGTTCTGTAAACTTAGGGGAAATGAAGGATACTAACTATTAAATCACTTTTTTAAATAAAAATTTTGCATAAATGAGTAATGTTGATAGATCTTGGATATATAGATGATTAACACATGATGGTTTCATTAATCCTGAGTTTATTTACAGAGTTGAAGCTTTTATTCACTATGCATGTTCTTAACCTATATATATGGGTGGCCCAAAGATTATATGTCCATGTAAAAAGTACAAACATATTCGTTTTCTTCCTATTGATGAAGTGAATCTCCATTTGTTAAAAAAATGGTTTTTAATAGGGAGTCATTGATTTATAGATCTTCAAGTGGTAATGACGTAAACTCATCAATAAATATGGATGAGTTTAAAGGGGCACTGAATTTAGAACAAATAATATGGGTGCAACTGAAAATCTTTACATCTAAATGGTTTATGATGCAGCCAATTATATTTTTCAAGAAAATATAGAAAATCTTCAAGAAGAACCAAACCCACATGGAAAACAACTTTTTAACTTATTACAATAAACTGACCAAGAATTATGGCCAAATTATGAGACGATGACTCAATTGTCTTCAATTGCTCGAATATTGAACCTAAAATCTAAAGGGTATATTTCTAATCAAAGTTTTGATAAAATTCGTACTTAGTATAATGAATTATTGCCTCCTGATCATACAATGGTTGATAATTTTTACAATATGAAGAAATTTATTAGGGGTCTTGGTTTGCTAGTTGAAATTTTTAATTGTTGCAAATTGGGATTATGTTGTCTTGAGGAGATGATGTGGAATTATAAGAGTGCAAATTTTGTAGTCAATCTAGGTTCAAACCTATCAAGCGTATTATGAAACAGAAATTAGTACTTTGAAAACGAATATATTATTTCTTGCTAACTTTGAGAATTCAAAGACTACATGCCTATAATGTTACTCTCACATGAGATGGCATAAGGAACATGAATAGGAAGATGGAATAATGAGCCATCCATCAGATGCACTAGCATAGAAATATTTTAATAACACCTATTATGAGTTTGCAGCTAAAAGTCGAAATGTTAGGTTGGGATCGTTGACAAATGGATTCCAACCTTTTGGTCAATTCAACCAACAATATCCATTATGGTCAATTATATTATGCCTTATAATTTACCTCTATGGATGTGTATGAATGAGGCATATATGTTCTTGACAGTGATTGAGCCAGGGTTTAGAAATCAAAAACATAAAATTGATGTATTCTTACAACTATTGGTATCTAAATTGCATCATCTTGGGGAATATGGTGTGGAGACATATGATGTGTCTCTTAAACAAAATTTTATGTTGAGAGCAGCTTTGATATGGACTATTAATGATTTTCTGGCATAAGTTATCTTGTTTGGATGGAGCACAGTTGAGAAATTGGCTTGAACTTATTGTGACAATGATTCTGATGTGTTTTATCTTCCAAACAGGGCCAAAACATCTTATTTTAACAACCACGGGAAATTTCTTCCTCAAGATCATCCATTTAGACACAATAAACAAAACTTCACTAAAAATAGGATGGTATAAACACCCCTCCCCCTCACAAAGTTGGTGAAGAGATATACTAGGAGGTTGATTAATTAGGGTTGCTGAAAGTTACAAAACTTGAAGTTGATGAAGTTAATACAAGCATTAGTAAAAACTTTATGAGAAAACAAAAAATCTTTTAGGATTTGCCATATTGGAAAAATAATTTGATATGTCAAGATCTAGATATGATACATATTGAAAAAAATATTTTTGACAATTTGTTCAATATCATAATGAACACTGAAGGGTAGACAAAGCAAAAATGCAAAATAATGAGCTGATTTGAAGCTTTTTTGTAGAAGGAATGAGTTAGATAAAGACCTTCGCACAGGTAAATATCCAAAAACATATTACACTTTGGACAAAAAACAAAAGGAAATTTTGTGTGAATGGTTGAAAACTCTAAAGTTTCCCAATGGATATGTTTCAAACTTGGCAAGGTATGTGCACATGAGGAAGTACAAATTATTTAGGAAGAAAAGTCATGATTGTCATATATTTATGTAAAGGCTAATTTCAATTATATTTTGGGAGTTGCCACCAAATAAGGTTTGGGAAGCTATAACATAATTAAGTTTGTTTTTCAAAACCTTAACATTATATGAAATAAAGTTGGTTGAAATGAAAAAACTAGAAAAGAAAATTCCAGTAATCTTGTGCAAATTAGAAGGGATTTTTCCTCCCAGCTTCTTTGATTGTATGAAGCATCTACTCGTCCATTTAGCATATGAAGCTAAACTTACTGGTCTAATTTAATATCGATGGATATATCTATTTTGAGAGGTAATTATAGTAAATATTTAAATAGGAGTTATATAGTGTTTTAATTACAGAATTGTAAATCAATAACTATTTGTAATGTAAGTATTTGCACTACTTAAAAAAATGTCAAAAAACAAGGCTAGAGTTGAAGATTTGATAGGTAATGCTTATTTAGTGCGGGAAGTAAGTATATATTGTTCACATTATTTTGAGCCACATGTGGAAACAAGAGAAAGAAAAGTTCCTCGTAATGACAATAAGGGAGGAACAGGTGATGTTGATGGTAACTTATCCATTTTCACATATCCTGGATGAACATATGGACAGTCAATAAGAAGAATGTTAACAGAGGAAGAAATAGAGGCTGCCTATGTTTACATTTTATTAAACTGTCAAGAGGTTCGACCTTTCGTGCAGTAAGTTGAAATTGATTTCAAATTAATTATTTAGGTTTTCGAAGCTAGTTTTGTTCACAAATGAAATATATAATAATGCCTTTCAATTATAATAGAAATGGCTACGCAAGCTAATGCCCCAAAAACCACAGGATGATATCAATAAAGAAGTTGAAAGATACTTTCCTCAAAGGTTCGAGAACTATGTAAATTTTCAATTACAATTATTGAAATAGTTGAATTATCATATCAAAGTGTTCAAATGACATTATACTATTTAGTATGATTTTTTTAGGCCTCAGAAAATCCAATCAAGAACAAATTTATATGTGATCTTGTGAAAGTACCTTTGTGAACTGTTAAATCCTATCAGGTGTATTTCGGTAATAGATACAAATTTTATATAGAATACCATGGTCATAGCATGGCAACAATAAATAGTAGGGTTTGCATACAAAGAGAATTGATGGATTACTATGGTGAAATTATTAAGATACTTGAAATTGTGTACCTATATTGTCAATAAAGCAAAGTGTGATATTTAAGTGTGACTAGTTTGATCCAACTCCTAATGTTGGTACATAAGTGCACAGCTGATACAAACTAGTTGAAATCAACCACCAAAGAAGATTTAGACAATTTGAATCTTTTATGTTGATGATGCAAACGATCCTAGTGTATTATGTCCCTTTTCTCAGCTTACGACGAGATAAGTCAGATTGGTTGGTCGTTTGTAAAGTAAAACATAGAAGTATTTCTGAATTACATGAAAAAGGAGAAAAATAAGAGAATTAAAAGTGAAGCGTTTCAGGAAGATGTTTATGAAATAAATGCATGTGTTATATATGACGAGAATGAACATTTGAACAATCCAAATAATGAATTTATTGACATTTTTACTGGAGAGAATGAGGGGGCAAGAGATCTGAAGAGGATCCTGAGTTTCATTTTAAATCTTCAGAAAAAGATAATGATGATGATTTTGATTTAGAATTAAGTGATCATGATATCAATTAATTTGTGTTTGCAATAAAATATTATATGAAAAAATTTATTATTACATCAACAATTGATTGTTATATATTCAATTTATATTGTTCTATTATTGAAATATTTAATAAAAAAGTGAAATTCAGGTTAAAAATATGTCACCAAAGAGAAAACAGGATATAATGCAACCAAGGTTAAGGTTACCATGATTTAGAGCCAGTTACTTTCCAGGTCAAGTGTCACATTCTGCAGTTGCTACAGATTCAGGTGTTGCACCTCCAACTACTATACATCAAATGAGGCATCACCTTTTGTACCTACTGTTACACCATCCAACAGCCCTGCTACACCATCCATCAGCCCTACACCATCCACCACCTCTATACTAACAGAGATATCAAGGGTAAATGTTTCAGATGAAGGAGACGAGCTCCAAATTGGAGCTAAGGGAGTAGATGGAATAGCCTACGTCATAATTGTCAACAATTTGTGATTGAAAATATGTGCATAATAATACCAAATGTTTATACTGAAGTTATAGGTTTTGATTTGAAAATGATATAAAATTGCTTATATTTTAGGTTGGTTTTGTCTTAAACGTGCTTGTTAAGTTGTCATTTGTATTCATTTAGTATATAAATCTCTCTCATGTGTTGAAATTTTTATTCAAAATTGATGGATTTGTCTCTTAAATATTCTAAGATGATTTTCAACATTGAAGAGATGAAATTGAGTCAAAAAGATGTAAAGTAAACAAAGAAAACCCAAAATTTGCAGATTGGCAACAAATTCAGTGACTAAGCATGGGCACGTGCAAGGATGAAAAATATCTACAGATCTGTTTTCAAATTCAAATATGATTCGTTTGAGATTTTCATAATCTTGGCAGATCAGGTTGCTGGAGATTTGCAACCTGATTACGTGGGAGGTGTGATATGCAAAAGATGATGGAGAATGAAGGGATCGAAAAGGCATAAAAGAAGAAAACACGTTACTGTTCACGTTATCCCTTAAGTTAGCATAGTTTTAGAATTTCTGCAGTATTTTTTCTTTCAATTCAGTTCAATTTACATTTCTACATTTTTCTTCTAGAGATTTTCGTATTCTTTAGGAAAAGACTATGTGTTTTGTTATCTCTTTGATTTTTACTTTCGTTATAAGTAACTAAACCCCTTTTCTTAGTTGAGGGGAACCATGTTATCATCTATTATGTGTAATATGTTGCAATAAAGTTTGTTTTATTGATGAACGTTGAGTGTCTTCCGAATTACATTTTCTAATTGACTTGATTGATTTTTAGGTGCACAACTAGGAATTGATTTGTTTAAAAGCTAGATTAATGAAATATGACGTTCAGTTTTGTTAATCACAATTAGCAATTAGGATTACCTTCTTTACGTTAGAGTAGAAAATTCTAAGAAAATACTCATCTTGATTAAATGCATATTGTACATGTGCTATCTTATTTATTGATTTCTTAGTTCTTAAAGATATTATTTAATTGAACCTACGATCATATCTAGGTTGTTGATTAATAAAAATGCTTAGAATACTTGTTTCTATTCATTTACACTTAAGAGAAAACATCCCCCAATGAATGTTTATTGATGATCTAAATTTTATATCAAGGATCCATTTTAGTATGATAACATCGGTAACCCAAAACTGAGATTTTTTTAATTAAATTTTCATATTCAATTATTTTTGTTAACTTTTGATTTTGTCATTTCTTCACTCTTGAATTTACGTGAATTGGAACCCCCCTCCCCTCGATTACTTTATTTTAATTTTGAACTTGTAAACTCTATATCTTTAAAATTCCTCGTGAGAACGATACCCAATTTCTACTACTATATTAATTTGTATTAACAAAAGTTGATTTCGTTTTGAATTTGGTTGTAGGCGACAACAATACTAATGCTCAAGAAACATGACATCTAAGTTTAAAGAGAAGATTGATGTTGAGGGTTAAATATGGAAGAATATCTCTCAAATGACAAGGGATTTTTATTATCAGGACTTTGAGATACAACAAATATATTCTTTTTTATTTTTTATCTAATTAATTTTATACATTAATTAGATAGTATGTTTTTCTTTTCATTTTAGAAAGAATTTTTTTAAGACTCCAAATTTGGCACAATAATTTATAAAGTATGGGAGAGGCGAGCTCGTACACATTATAGAGAGTTTCTTGGTGCGATACACAAGACTAGTATATGACCTCCTTATATATCTGGAAAAAAATGGAGTCATTGACAACAATATTGGATATCACCTGAGGCAACGTTCATTTCAAAGCTTAATTCTGCTAACAAATGTGAAGGATCGAGGGGTAAGAGTCTTTTCATACATACCAGAGGATCTATTACCCCCTAGGAGCATGTAGAGAATCTTGTAAGTATCTAAGCTTTACATTTATATTTTCACTTTTTTTACTTTGATGTATTTCAATTTAACTTGATGTGTGAATTTTGGAATGAAAATATATGTGTATTATAGAGAATGATAATGTTATAAATGTCTGGTGTCATATATAACTGTGTTGTTGAGTTACTTTCTTTGTTCAACAATGGGTAAATATAATAAAAATAGAGAAAACTCTGTCAAAAATTTTGAAATTTGTAGTTCATATATAACATTTTATTCTGATGTAGGAAAAGTCTATGGACAGGAAGTCTACACTCCGTCAGCTTTTTTTGCATACCCACACTAAAAAGTATGATGGTGTGACCTTCGTCAACACCCGATGATGTGAAATTTATGCTTTAATATTAATTCTTAATAATTATCATTTATTAATATAAACATTGCCTCTTGATAGGATCAAATATAAGAAAACATTCAACGACAGTCTCGATACTCTGAAATTATTGATGAGAGTCAAGCATACCATGATGCAGTGAGTGGTAGAGACCGTCATGGAAGGATCTTTGGCTTATGTTCATTTGCAAATACATGCTATTCGCAATCCTCCATATCCAGTATAGTTGCATCTAGTAGGCGGTTTGCGCCCAATAAGAGAGTTATTCAGCTTGAGAGCACAGTATAGCTGTTGGCAACTCAGTTGCAACAGTTGATGGAGTACATAACCTAGCTCCGAAATGAGATAGATCATTTGAAGGGAAGGAGCAGCACCTCATCGCAGTAGTTAGACCATACACCTACACCAACTGCATAGCTTAGTTTTGCTACTCTCAAGTCGTTTTGTATGAATTACATATTTATTGTTGTAGATAATAATTTTTTATTATCAATTAAGATAATTTTTACTTTATATTATCATTAAACTTATTGTTTAGATAAATTAAATGTAGAAAAATTCAATATATTATCACTAAATAATTGTAGAAATTAAGTATCAATCATAATATTATCAATCAAAATTATATTTACAACTTAAATGTATGAAAAACAAAAAAAAACAATATTGGTGCATTTATAATTCCGTCAGTACATTTAGTATTAAATTTACTGACAGAATAAAAACATTTTTTCGGTAAATAATTTACCGACGAAAAAACTTACTATCACTAGATTTTTCAATGGAACCTCAACACCATGACTGTCGCTAAATTTTCCGACAGAACACAACTTACCGTCGCTAATTTTCTAATAGATATTTAAAACTTTGTCCATCGGTAATATTTAGCAACGGAATAGAAATTTTTCGTTGGTAATGTTACCAACGGATTTTAACATTCCAATGTTGTCAATAAATTACCGACGGAATATATCTATTATGTCGCTAAAAATTACCGACGACCGTTTCTCTCATAATTCATGCGGTCAATAATTTCTGACGAAAAATTCCCTTGCTGATAGAAAACTTCTATATTCCATCGATAATTTTTATCGTTAAATACTCATTTTCTTATAGTGCTAGTAGAAAATGAGAGCCTTGGATACATAATTTGTCCAGATACATTATGTCTATTTGACATCAGTACGTTGATCTTTTGGGTTGTGAAACAACTTGTCTTTTTCAATGTGCTATCCTATTCGTCTATTTGACATCAGTACGTTGATCTTTTGGGTTGTGAAACAACTTGGCTTTTTCAATGTGCTATGCTATTCGTCTATTACAAGGACGAAATTTGTGCCCTTTTCGGAAGTTACGCGTCACGTGGTTAAATGACCTTTTTTTTCTATAGCAAATATCTACTACCTTTAGAATTCGGTGGAGAAAGCCAAGTGTAGCTTGAACCGATGCGGAAAAATAAAAAGGAATGAATGATTGAATGATCTGCTTAATGACTCGAAAATCAATTTGAATCATAATTTAGAAACAAAGAAGAAATTCAACAATTTAAATTTTGGATAAATTTAGATGAAATTCAAGTCAATATTTGAATAAACTAAAATTAACTGTAATTTTCTCGTAATTATAAATTATGAATTATATATATTTAAAAAAATTAGGTTTAACATGTGTTTTAAATTATAATTCGTAACAGTAATTATATAATTTATCAGAATTATATCTGTAACTTTTATAATATTGAATTTGTTTGTAATATAATTCGTGATTTACAATTTAAAATATTGGTTCTAATCCATGTCTCAAAAGTCAAAACAGCATATTCGGATTGCTAACGTTATTTGTTTCAACTCTGTCAATCTAAAACAAACGAACAGTCTTATATTACCGTAACTAATCTTATCTCTTCAAGGTTACAAATGTAAATTCGAGAGACTTATCTACTGGATAGAGTTAAAAATAGATACATGTTGAATTCATAATAAATTTTACCGTAATTAAATTTTACCAACTTAATATTCATTACAAACTACAAAGTCTTTGTAACATTAAGCATCTGAAGAAGACATAAAGAAAAATTGTAAAAATTGGTGAGAAGTTAATATAGTGTAATTTAATTATTGATGTCATATAGAAATAAAACAAATTATGCAATAGTACAAATTTGAAAGGAATGATAATTATGTTCTTTTTTTTTTTTTGAAATTTTCAGCTTGTAGCACGATAAAGTCTCGTGTATTTACAATTTAAAATTGCTCTTCTAAATTCCTTAACACTCATCTAAGTTATTTATTAAATAAAAAATGCACATAATAATATAAACTTTATATCTAACTTAATTTTGTTAAATATTATCTTTCGAACACTATTTACATTTTATTTGATCTTGCAAAATCACTAATCAAAATTGTTTTTATGCATATGCTCATTCTATTGTTAGTAATTTAACGTTTTTAATATATGTAACACTTATTTTTGGTCTATTTCATTTGAATGACAGCACAATCTCAAGATATTGGTATTATATTTAACGTACTTATGATTGCACATATTTTCTTTGAATACCGAGGAAGAAATATAAATTTTCCGTGATCAAGATCATTTTAGTTTCCAAACTCAATTAAATAATAAACATAACTAAAAATAAAACATAAAACATAAAACATAAAACATAAAAGCATATTTTGACATCATACTTCGTTGTATCTTCTGTTACTCTCTTTTTTTTTAAATGTTAAAACGTGTCTGAAGAAAGAAATATGTTAACTTAATTTTCAAAAATATAGTCTAACTATGATAAATTTAAATATTTTATAATTGATCTATAAAATATTTATTTTTTTGTTAAGTTTAAATTGATTTAAAATAATTTGATATCTTTAATTTATTTATATATGTAATGAGTAATGAATATAAATTAACATAAATATTGTTTTAAATTTATAAATTTATTCATTTAGGAATATGTATATTAAATATCAATAAAATGTCAAGAATTTCAATTTGTTGTAAACATATATAATCCACAATTCATCTCCATTAATTTTACTATGAAAATGGATGGCATGGTGTGGCATGTAAATATGAACTCATCTTTTATTTTGACATGATAATATAAATGTGTGTGTGTGTATATATATATATATATAATGAAAATAATATTTTAAAGATAAGTCAAAAAAAAAAAAAAGAGTGAGAAAGGGATTTTGAAGAGGAATTCTCTTTTCTCTTCTCTAAGCGTGATGACGAGGGAAAAGACACAATTTTATTGCATGTGAACGTATGGTAGTTCCGTTTCCTTATACCAACTAATAACTCCATTGAGATGCATGTTTCTTGGTTTGCCTGCTCCTTTACTCCATTTCACCTTTTTATCTTCTCATTGCTTGTTCTGTAATCAAACCAGCTTGATTTTTTTTTTCATAATGTGCATCACTTATAGTGTCTAAAAGACCATTTATTATCACTTTTATGGTTGCTTTGGAAGATAATATAATGATAACAACAACAACAACAATAAAAACAACAATATTGCAATAAAAATTTCATTGTTAGGCGAAGTTTTGAAAGGTTCAATAATACCTAGTCTTATCTTTAACCGATAAAGAAGCTGTTTTTGATAGAGTTATACGAAGAAAAAGATAATAATAATAATAATAATAATAATAATAATAATAATAATAATAATAATAATAAACAACAATGTAAAAATAAAGATATAAAAAAAACTAAAATAAATAATACAATAAATACATAATAAGATAAAGATTAAAAATAAATTATAAAATAATTAAATAAGTACACAAATAACAAATAAGACAAGAAAATAAATAAAACAAAGGGTTTTGTTAGCCTCAGGGCCACGTCTTTTACCACTGAGCTATGTAGCCCAGTGGTAAGAGGCGTGGCCCTGAGGCCAACAAAACTCTTTGGTCAGGGTTTCGAGTCGCAACTTCACCCTGGCAGACTAAAGGGCACAATACTTGGACGGCGGGGGACACCCGCTCCAAAAAGGCGCCTTTTTGGTTTGGGTGGGCCCGCACCGTTGAGTTTTGTCCCGTTTAGTCACACCCACATCCCGTAGGGAGGCGTTGCGCATCCCATGGTGGCAGCGGGAGTCGAACC
>JANJEY010000236.1:89047612-89058199 GCA_024703695.1 Erythroxylum cataractarum
GGACGCCTATGATAGCTGCGCAGTAGTTAAAGAGGCGCCCTGTTTGAAATTTTGAAAACTTATCAGAGGGCACGTGCCGTTGATAATGATTAAATCAAGTGCCCTCACGTGCTCGGTGTCGACATTCAACCGACTGATCTCGGCACGAACTATCATAAACTAAGCATCAATGCCGACCGATCGGGACATTCAACCGATTGATCCTAGCGCGAGCTCTCAGGCACTATGCATTGATGTCCAATCGATCGGGCCTATCACGAGCTGTCTTGCAGACAAGCTGCATGATCCTCATGTACTCCTTCGACTCTTCTCCTTGGTCAGACTCGAGGAGTAGGGGGCCTTATGGTTGTGTCAGTCGTGCTAGGCCCAAACCCAGACGCAAAACGACACATGGGCCGATCGGCCCATGCCTTGGGGATTGACCTAATTCTCCCAGGTAACAATCATATAAATTCATTACCTCATCATGAAAAGTTGCGATGCCCATAACCCTACTTTCACTATTCACTAGCTACAAGAAAAGCTCTCACAAAAAACTAGCTTGAGCGTCGGAGGGGCCTGTCGGCTATCAACCCCCGGCATACCTTGTGCTGTTTTGCAGGTATTCTTTTGCTAAAGACAACCAATCTCATGAATTCAAAAAGCAGTGCTCAACCCCACCAGAATCAGGTAGAACTAGTATCCAAGCCAATTATAATTCTATACTTTGATTAAATTATTTGATTGTTATTGATGTTAAATTTTAAATTGAAATCATAAACCATTAAAATCGGATTTATATCTAATTAATTTTAATCTAAGAGGTTTTCAGATCTAATTCGATTTAAAATTGACCTGTAATATGATTAAGAATTGTTTAAGATTTAAACAATACATTAACATTACATGAAACCCTAAAGCCATGAAGACAAATATTATTCTGAAATTCTGGATAACTTTGGAGTGCTTTTAAAAAGAAAGCACAATTAGTTTCGTTACCAAATGAGAAAGCCAAAATTTGTTTTGGATTCCGTTCTCCTTGTGATGGTTGAAGGTAGTGGATGAGAACCACAAAGACTTTTTGTGTATGCGATTGGTTGTGTCGTGTGAAATTTTTGTCAGCCCACGATTATGGATGCTTCTGGGAGTCTATGGTTGCTGGTAATCGTGGCTGTTGGCGCTGCAAGGAAGCTTCCACCGGCTATATGCTGGCGACATGGTTCATGGCTGGAGAAGTCCATCCATCAACGCTGAGCTGTGTCGTGTTTCCAGCAGTGGTAGCGACAGTTGGTTGCTATAATGGCCTGCTGGAGATGCTAGAGAGGATAACCGCGGCGTTTGGTGGTTGCTGGAGGTGAACGGTGACAGGAGCAAAAAATCAACAAGAGGTGGCGACAAAAATTCCATAAAACTTAATATGAAAAATGATGGGGCACGTATGACAGGCGCCCCATATAGGATGTAGGATCAAAGCATCAGTCAATAGACTCTGCTGGCGCGCCCAACCAACACTGGAGATTGACGACATGCGCCTCGCAGAAAGCATTCGGGCTTGTGCAATACACGCGCTAGACAATTCCTACATTTTATCATTATATATAATTTAGATTAAATTAGTTTCAATCTCTAATATATTTGAAAAATGTTTTTTAATTTTTTGAATTTTTTTCAACGGTTTATTTTATTAGGAATAATTTGAAATTTAGTCTAATTTTTTCAAGGAGTTGAATTATTAAATGAAATTAATTATCCAATCATTAATTAGAATCAAATAAACTTTTAAAAGAGTTATTTTTTCATAATTATATTATGTTATATAATTAGTATAAAGGTGAGTTATTAATTTAATACTAAAGTAAGTATTTTTCTTAATATAATTAAGATTAATTTTTGTATTAATTCCTAATTTAATTTTAGAAAAATAGTTCTTAAAATTAGAATTGATTAGTTTCAATTAGATTGAAATTAATTAATTAGACTCTTTAAAATTAAGAAACGTTTTTTTGATTTTTAGAGAATTATAATTAAATTTATTTAGAAATTTTTTCTTTATTTATGAATAATAAGTTTCTTGATTTATTAGAAAAAGTTAATTTTTGGATTAAAATTTAAAAAGAGTTTTCATTTATTAATTAAGAAAAATGAGATTTCTTAATATTTTTGAAAATAGTTTTCTAATTTATTAAAGAAAGATCTTCTAATTAATTAAGAAATCAATCTCTAGATAAATATTATAAATAAATTTATTAATTAAATTTTAAAGTGTTTTATTTAATTTTGAAAGTAGTTTCCTTTTAATATTAGAAAATAGTTTTCTATAAGGAAAATTAATTTCCAATTAGACTAGAAATAGTTTTCTAGATTACAATGAGTAAGAACAATAATTTATTGAAAATTGTTTTGAATTAAATTTTATTAAAGGAGTCTAGATAATTGGAAATAGTTTCTAATTAGAATTGAAAAATGTTTTCAAAACAAATAATTTTTTTATTTGAAATAGGAATTTAATATATTTAGAATTCAATTAGTTTAATCTGATTTAATTTTTGCAAAGAATTAGAAATATTATTTTAGATTATGAAGATCAGTAACTAGAACCTAATGAAGCTTGTTATTTTATGCGTATTATTTGATTATGAGTGCATAAGTTGTATATTTTATTTATATGTTTGACATATATATTGCATTCATGTTAAAGATTATGTTCTATATGTGGAATATTTTATATGCAATTTTGTATTTGATGAGACAAATGAAATTAAATCTCTTATTAAAATATTAAGTACACATTGAGAACATGATTGTTGCCTTCCATTGTTGTAAGAATAAGTCAGGGTTCTTTTTATTGTTAGGTTTATTGAGCAAACTTAAGGCCACTTTAACTTAAATTTGTTTAGTCTTATGATAATGGGTTAACTAAATTTGTGCAGTTTGGATGAGCAAACTCATGATTGTATGAATATAGAGGCAGGCCTAGGAATAACATATAAGATATGTTTGGGCAAGAGTTGTCATCTAATAGATCTAGTAGTCATATGAGATGTGATTGATAAAGTTGTTATTTACCTAATTTAAGTTTAGTTGGTTTGTTAGGCAAACTCAAGATCAACCAAATTTGAATGAGATTCTAGGCCACTAAAAATAATCTTTTTGAATAGTCGTAAGGGCTATTATTTAGAATAAAATAGTGGGAGTAACTAAATACATGATTAAAGTCCTAATCTCATTTGGTAGTCATTGCACATAATCAATTACTTGTTTTTCTTACATTTTTATTTTTGTTTTAAATGGAATTTATCTTGTTTAGTTTAGTTCATACTAAGAGTTAGTGAACTTAATTTCTTGTACATATATTAAGTTTAAGAAGAGTTCTTAAAGTTTTATAGAAAATAAAATTGTATGCCCATTATGTAATTTTACTATAATCCCTATTGAAGATTCGATGACAATGTTTTAGAGATACGCCAAAATCATATATGTTGGACCCCGATCTTTTAGTAGAATTTAGAAATATCAAATGTATGAAATGAGTGTTTTTGCATATATAATGTGTTATACATTTGTACACTATATTGTGTTCATGAGGGTAAATTGTGTGTTCTGGGTTCAGAAGAAATTCTGTATGGATCTATGATGATTTTGACTAAGATGTCTATATAGAAGTTGTAGATGATCCTTTTAGCTTTCCGACACTATAAAGTTTGTAATTCTTGAATGTCGGAGTTAAGAAATATGATTGATGCAAGCTATGATGTTGCATAAGGTTTGTGTTGTGATAGCTTTGATAATGTTTGAAATTTGAGGTATTGAAGAATCAATTAAGTTGAGATTTGAGAAATTTGTGAATTGAATTTTAGAGATTTAATTGAGGAAGATTGTTTGAATCAAAGTGAGTCGGGAAATTTTCTGAACATAGTTCAGTATTTTGAGAAATTCTCGATCAGTGGTGATCCGATTGAAGTGATTCTTAAGGCAAAATAAAATTAAGATATGGGGCTACAAGTCATATGAGGATTTGAATTTCAATTTAGCCCCTAAGACTTTCAATTTCTGAATTGAAGTTCGGATTAGTGTTCAGTCGCTTCGTTTTTCGTTTAGTTTCTCCGTTTCTTCCGGTTGGGATTCGGCCTCTGAATCGGGTCCCAACACAACATATGGATATGTGTTTATGTTTGCCAGTAAAGCTGTATCTTGGAGGTGTTCCAAGCAAACTTTAACTGCTACTTCTTTCATGGAGGCTGAGTTCGTTTCTTGTTTTGAGGCTATATCACATGGTGTATGGTTGAAGAGTTTCATATCTGGGCTTAGAATTGTGGATTTCATTTCTAAGCCATTAAGAATGTATTATAACAATTTAGCTGTAGTTTTCTGGGCCAAAAACAATAAGAGTGGTAGTCGAAGTAAATACATCGACATTAAGTATTTGGTCATTAGGGAACGTGTCAAATAAAACAAAGTGATCATTCAACACATTAGTACCGAATTAATGATTGTCGATCATTTAACAAAAGACATGCCACCAAAGAATTTTAAGGATTATGTTGCTAGAATGAGATTTGGTTCCATTATGTGATTTATTGTATGTACTCTCATGAAACTCTTATAAATTTGTTGATTTTGTCATTCTGGTGTATACATTTTTATTTTGAGAATAACTCATATTATGGACCTAGAATAAACATCACGGTTTATTCATTCAGTTGAAGTGAAATAAGAAATACGATGGATCGTGATACATAGAAGATAATACTCACCTTTGGAGGACTTATCACCATGATTCACGCATTTGGTTTCTTTCATTGTGTAGAGGTTTCATGATTTTTAACTTTCATCTGTGAGCCAAGTGGGAGATTGTTGTCCGTTGACCCAACAGTGGCACCATTTACTATAGGTTGTGTATGTTACTTTACTTTTGAAACCTCAGGTCTGTTCCCTACTACCTTATGTTGTTTTAATGGAAGATAACAAAGTATACAACTATTGGTGCAAGGGTATTGGGTCCCAAAGCTTAGCAATATTCTGCATACGCCATTTCTTGCATTTGTTAAAAATTTAGAAGAGCCCTTTCATATATGTCCGAAATCTCTAAACATCAATAGCAAGAAGTATGTAATAATATTCTGCATTTTTATTTTTCTATTATAGAATGTATATAGATTATTATCATGTCTAACATCCTATAGCTATTAGCTTATGTAATCTCATTCTTAGTTTTTATATACCAAACATGCATAATCATTAAATATATTTTTATTATCATTTTTTAATTCTTACTTTCTTGGTTATTAGTTAGCAACCGATATCTTACCGTAACTGCTTAGTATTGCACGCCTCCTTTGGTTACGGTAATACAAACTGATATTCTTTTTATCTCAATATATCACTGCTAAACTTCGCCTTGAATTGAATATTTGCTCAGCTTCTAGTCCGTAGACTAGTAGATAGTGCTAGCCTTGGAAACATTATTTTGTCCAGATACATTGTATCTAATTAGATCACTACGTTGATATTTTGGGTTGTGAAACAACTTGGCTCTTTCAACGTGCTGTCCTATTTGGCTATTCCTACCAACTAAAGACTATAACAAGCACGAAAAATTGTTACAATACTACTATCTAATATACACTTTTCGGAATTTACGCGTCAAGTGGTTAAATGACCTTTATTTCTATAGCAAATATCAACTACCTTTAGAATTAGGTGGAGAGAACCAATTATAGCTTGAACTGATGTGTGAATGATCTGCTTAATGACTTGAAGATCAATTTGATACATAATTTAGAAAAAAATTTCAACAATTCAGATTTTGGTAAGTTTAGATGAAATTCAAGTCCATATTTGAACAAACTAAATTAAGTATATTTTTTCGTGATTATACACTATCAATTATATATACATAAAAAAGAATAGACTTTTAAAAAAGATTTAATTTGTGTTTTAAACTATAATTATCAACAGTAATTATAGTTATAATATTATAATTAATATAATTTATAAGAATTATATCTGTAACTTTTATAATTATTGAATTCGTTCATATAACTCATAATTTACAATTTAAAGTCTTGGTCCTATTGCTTATTTGTCGCTTCAGCAACAAAGCTTTATTTAATCCGTGTCTCTAAAGAGTATATTCGGATTGCTACTTTATTTGTTTCAACTCTGTCAATCAACCTAAAACAAACGAAAGTCTTAGATTTTGACTTCAAACATATTGGTCCCACCACAGTGGTTATTGTCAAAATTTTGAACTCAACTGTAAACTCAAGAGATTTATCTAGCGGATAGTGTTAAAAATAGATACATGTTGAATTAGTAATAAATATTACCGTAATTAAATTTTACCAACTTAATATTTATTTCAAAGTTTGTAACATTAAGCATCTGGAGAAGACATAAAGTAAAATTACTTACATCCTTTAGTTAAATTTGATGAGGAGTTAATATAGTGTAACTTAATGATTGATGTCATATAGAAATAAAACAAATTATGTAATAGTGCAAAATTGAATGAAATGATAATTATCTTCACATTATTTTTTGAAAATTTTCAGTATTACATAACGTATCATGCGTATTTACAATTTAAAATTGCTTTTCTAAATTCTTGACACTCGTTTGAATTATGTATTAAATTAAGAATGCATTTAATTATATATGTTATTTTTGTTAAATATTATCTTTCAGACCCTATTTACATTTTCTTTGATCTAGCAAAATCATTAATCAAAATTATTTTTATCCATATGCTCATTTTATTGGTAGTATTTTAACATTTTTAATATAGGTAACACTTATTTTTTGGTAGCTTTTCTATCCAAGAATGATTTTTCAATTTTATTTCATTTGAATGATAGCACAATCTCAAGATATTGGTATTATATTTAAAATTCAACGTACTTACGAATGTACATATTTTTTTATGAGAGTTTCGTAATGGAATGAAATTGAATAAGATAGAAACGAAATATTTTATTTTACGTTCTATTCCATCTTAACAGTGAAAATAAGAAATCTCTAATCCAGAGGGTTTAGAATGGAACATAAACTAATAAATACATGCTACTTAATATATTTTTAATAAATTTTCTTAATAACAATTATTTCTTAGCCTCCCCATTACCCCCTCTCAGACTCATTTATTACGGTATGCAAAAATTGTATATAATAAATAATATTTTTATATTATTTCTCCTTACCCTAATAATAATAATTTATATTATTAATAATAAATTGTATATAATTAATAATATAATAAAATTTTTATTAATTAAAATATAAAATATATAAAAATTATTCTATAATTGTTTATATATATTTCTATATAAATAAAAATATAAATAATTTTTAAAATATAAATCACATATAATAGAATAGAATAAAATATAATAATTAATTAATAATAAAAATTTATATAATTAATAATAAATTAATAAAACTTTTATTATTTTAAAATAGAAAATATATAAAAATTATTTGTCACGGTTGTGACTTGAAACAGACTTTTTAATTAAACATGATTTCTGTTTTAAAATCATAGCGTTAAACTTTTTGTAACAACCATTTTAACATCAAGAATATAATACTCACTTATTATATATTATATTTCATTCCATTTATCTTCTAAACAATATTTCGCTGATTACATTATAAAACTTCCATCTCTTTAAACAAATTTTCATTATATTATATTTTATTTCATTATAAACCATTCCGTTTTATTTTATTTTATTCCATTAATTAGCATTCAATTAAACAGGCCTTGGGAGTGTTGACCACGGGAAACACAGAATTTTATTGGTGGACATGGTATTTCCGTTTCTTTATACCAGTTAATAAATCGAAACCTTCTGACATGTTTCCTGGTGTGCATCCTTTACTCCATTTCACATTTTTTTCTTCTCATTGCTTGTTCTATAAAATATTAAACCAGCTTGCTGTTCTTTTTTTTTTTTTTCATAATGCGCATCACTTATGGTGTCTATAAGACCGTCTATTATCACTTTTATGTTTCTCTCGGAGAAGAATACAAACAACATAATAACATAAAGTTCACTAATATGTAAAGCCTGTGAAAGTCCTAATTTTACCTCTAATTAATAAAGAAGTTATTTTCGATAAAATCACATGAAGAAAAAGATAATAATATCAATAAAATAAATAATTACATACAGATAAAGATATAAAATAAGTACTAAAATAAATAATTATAAGAAATAAGATAAGTAAATAAATAAAACAAATGTCAATACAAGAAAATATTTAGGCTAATGATTAGTCTAATAACTAAGAGAAATGTATTACATATTAAATGTATAGACTATAAACAATTTATAAGATTCCAAAGAAAATAATTAAAAGACCTATAAGAAAGAGAAAGATATCTTTATATAAGATCTTTTATCTGCATCCTACTATATCAAAGTTTTCTATTGGGAGTCACATCTTCAGTGAGTTCCAGCAGAGTTATATAATTTTTAATCACCTCTTCCCAGTTCTTCTTAAGCCTTTTATTTTTCCTCTTATATTCTTTAAGTACAATCTTCTTGCATCTTCTTACTGGAGCATTATATCTCCTCTTAACATATTTGAATCACCTAAGCTTTGTTTCTCTTATTTTTAATTAATATTAGTTACATTTAATTTGTTTCTTATCATTATATTTTTGACCTTTTTTTTTCTAATAAGGTTGCATATCTAACAGACAATCTTCATCTCAGTCAATATTAACTTTGGATTATGTACCTATTTGATGGGTCGACACTCCATCCCATAGAGCATGATCGATGTAATTACTAAAGATAAAATTTATCTTTGAGTTTGAGTGATATCTTCTTGTTACATAAACCTCCTGATACACTTTTTTATTTAAGCTACCCTGATCTGATTTGGTGACAGTATCCTTACCAATCCCTTAATTACTTGAGATGATAAATCATAGGTACTTAAAACACTTTTTTTATGGTATAACTTCTGAACTAATCTTTACCTTCATATTAGGAGCCATTGCATGACCCAAAAGGTTAGATTTTAAGTACTCATTCTTAATCCTACTCAATTTAAAACCATTCAATTCTAACGTATCCCTTAAAAGTTTTAACTTGATATTGATACTCCCTTTTGTTTTATTCACTAGGATAATATCATCAACAGATAACATATACCAAAACACATCCCCTTGGATATTCTTTATGAGTTCATCCATCACTATTGCAAATAAAAAGGAGTTCAATAACGAGTCTTACTGTAACTTAATATCGATAGAAAATGTTATGTATCTCCTTCTATCGTCTTTATTTTAGCCTTTGCACTTTCATACATATATTTCATAACTAGCATATAGCTTATAAGAACTCCCTTAACTTTTAAACATTTCGATATGATTTCCCTAGGAACCCTATCATAAGCTTTCTCTAAGTCAATAAAAACTACATAACACTTGTCGTGGATCTTCTTCACATGAAACCAAACTAATTCTTCTAGATGGGTGCATCATTTCTCACTTTCTTTCAATTACTTTCTCTTATAACTTGATAGTATAACTAAGTAGTTTGAAGCCTCTATAATTGTTACAACTTTAAATATCCCTTTTATTCTTGTATAGAAAAATTAGCATACTAAGTCTCTATTCATCTGACATTTAAAAATCATATTAAAAAACTTAACTAGTCAAGTAAAATCCTCTTTACCTAAACTTTTTCACACCAGTATCTAATCAGGCCTTCCTGCTTTCCACTCTTCATGTCGCTTCTTGTAATCAATAAAGCTAGTTTTAGGAAAGGTTACATGCAAGACAAAGATGCTCTACAGAATACTTCCTTACAAAGTTATCTGTGAGGGAACTTGGGGTAAATGCGTTGCCGAAATGAAATAATGGAATACAAAGTTGCCATAAACTTCTTATGTTCTAACACGGAACGAAGTCAAATCCAGTTTAAGAACTTGTATTTTGGACCTCCCAATAGAAATAGGTCGGTGAAATACTGAAGCTTAATAGGTCGGTGAAATACTAAAGCATTTTGGGTTTTATTCGAAATGTTCACCACAGGTAGACTTTACCTTTATATAGATTCCATATCGGGCTTCCCCATCACAGGGCTGATATGGACCCGGTCCACACTAATCGGGATCTATTTTTTACCTGAACTTCTACCCATTAATTTAGATTATTTATTGGGCTACTTTATTATCTTTATCAAGATCAAATGGATCAACTTAATCGGTAATTTATTTAAAACCAAAATTGCAATTAATGTTAGTCCAACTTTATGAGACATGGACAAAAATGTCTTACAATCTTCCATTTGGCCTAGCATTAATTGCAATAGACTCTAGTTTAAAAATAATTTAAAAAATCGGTTAAGCCACGCTACTGTATAGTCGACTAAGTTTTAAAAATGAAACATTTGATCCAAAGAGAACGAAAGTCCATCATTCTGTCCAGCAAGGCTTTCGGTACCTAAAAGCATTAGATGCATGCGTCCTGTGTGACACAGATCCAATACAATCACGAATACCTAACACCTTGTTAGACCAATGGTGGTTGAAAAATTAAATCTCACTTATGTTTTGATAATAATAAAATGTATAGAATTGGTTAAGAAATTA
>JANJEY010000236.1:89295221-89310570 GCA_024703695.1 Erythroxylum cataractarum
CTATTCTATTTGATTTATATTTAAAAATATTTTATTTCTATAACATAAAAAACAGCTTCATGAAAAAGCTGAAATTTGGGCTTTTCTGAAAAGCTCCAAATTTTAGCTTTTGAAAAAGCTGTATTTTTCAAAAGCTATTTCTACCTAAAAAGTGCTTTTGAAGTTTGCAGCCAAACACCTATTTTTTCCTGAAAACAGCTTTTGTGATGGAAAAAAGTGCTTTTAGAGTCTCCAAAAGCTGAACCAAACAGGAACTTACTCAACTTGGTCTTAGCGGTGCTTAATTTATTTCCATATGAAATTTTATGTTAAATTATGCAAAGAGTAGAAAACTTCCAGCTTCTTTACCTCGGACTACAATTGTGGTTATATGTATGTACACGGCAGGGTTGCTCAAATTGCCAAACATTTTAACTGAATTAGAGCCAATGAAAAGGACGCAAGTTATAGAGACACACTGTATAGTGTAATATATAACTCAGTGTAATAAAAGCCGAAGGCCCTGGTGACGAGTAATGTGGCCCACCTTGTGCACTATAAAAAGCCCTGAAGACCCTTCAAAATTTGCACCACCAAAACACCAGCAATAGAATCAACAAAATGTCTCTCAAACACTTGAGTTTAGTCTTCTTGTTCCTAACCGGGACAGTGATCCTCTCCACTTCCCTATCTTTTGCTGATCCTGAACACAGAGGAGAAAAACCACCTACTGAACATGAAGGAGAGATACCAGCTACAGAACTCGAGGGAGTTCATGATCACCCATACGAACCTCTACAGCCTCATGATCGTCACCTTTTGGCAGAGGACTTAGAAGGTTTCCCCAGACTACCGCCACGTTTCTTCCCACCGCGTAGGCCTCCACATTACGGCCGACCGCATAGGCCTCCGCTTCACTTCCCACCTCATAAGCCTCCGCCTCACTTCCCACCGCATAAGCCTCCGCCTCACTTCCCACCGCATAAGCCTCCGCCTCACTTCCCACCGCATAACCCTCCCCACAAGCCTCCGACAGCTAACTGAGTCATCATCCCATATATGACTGGTTTAAATAAGCGCAATGATGCATACTTAAATAAGAGCAATGATGCATTCATACTTAAATAAGAGTAATATCATGATAGTGTTATGCTCTTCCATATGTCAGAGCGTTATCTATGCTTGTGTTCATAGACCTTGTACTTGGTTTGGCTAGTTACAGCTTATGAAAGTAGATGGATGTTCGTTTTCCAGGGATTCTTCTGTTTCCGTTTGAGAATTTAAGTTTGAGCAGCCTTATGCAAATCCCAATTATTACGACGTAACTATATTAAGGCATAACTCTTAGCAGAGTAAAAAAATAACAATAATAAAATAAGTTAGTCATACCTTTTATTAAATAAAAATTATTTAACAAAAAATATTTAATTATTTATTTTATTAATAATTAGTATATTCATGAATCACTCCTGCTTACAATCTTTTTTCTTCTTTTGGTGCCAAAGTTCGCTGTCAACTACGCAGTTTCAGCTTTAGGGCCCAGGGCCCACTTTCACTGTCACGGTCATTCTCTTACAAGCTTTTCTCACTGTCTTTCAACGACTTTCCAAAGTCAGAATCGTGTATCAAAACACACACTCGTTAGGGGCTCACTTTCACTTACATTTTGGCATCGTACATTCTTTTAATAGTTTTTTTAAAATAGAAAATGGAATCAATTATTGAAAGAAGAAGACAAAGTACAAGAAGGAAAACAAGGGATGACCCCTAGCAAAAAACATAACAGAAACAAAGAAATGTGGGATGCTAATGAAAACGAAGGAAACAAAGGACCGGAATTGCCAAAGAAATATATTTAAAAGCTTCCATATCCAGAACCAGAGACCAAGCTGTTAGATTAGAAGTTGTAACTAAATAGGAGATCATTATCCTATCCTAAATAGGAGATCATGATCCTATCCTTTAATAGTAGGATATGTTAGATTAGAAGATTGTAACCAAATAGGAGATAATAATCCTATTCCTTAATAGTAGGATTAATCCTAACCAACTACTGTGTATAATCAATCTATAAATAAGGCTCTATATCAATGAAAAAACACAACACAACTTCTGATCAATTACGTTCTACAATCTTTTTCTTCTTAACACAAGCGCAAAGTGGAAGACCAGTCAAAGTAACATGTTAAAGGCGTAAAGCTGAGCAGATATATGAGCTACATATTAAGTGTAGGCGTTTTGCCAAAACAATCTCGCGAATGGCAGACAGTATCAAAGAGATGAGGATTTCTTTTAGAGAAGCTATATGCTGGAAACGTCGAAAATTACGTTCTCGCCAAATTGAATAAATGCAAACTCCCAAGACCACGGTAAAAAGTGGTTTGCTACTAGTGCTATGAACAGATAAAGAAGTAGTAATCTCAATAATATTCAACCTTGAGTTTTTCCAAGAACACACAGTAGAGACATGTTCTCATATAGATTTGGTAAATGGGCATTCAAAGAAGAGATGGGAACATGTCTCCATTTGTTAAGAACACATGGGGCATTGTTGGTTAATCTGCACATATGAAAGGCGGTCGGCTGTGGATAGCTTATGCTGAATAGTTAGCTAAAAAATGAACGACAATCTAGACGTTAAATATTTACTTCAAATCGTGGCTACCCATGGAACCGTGGCTTGATGAGAACGCATGCTGTCACAAATGATGTGATTGGTCGTTCTTTTGATAGTTGGAGGCTATTAAATGTCATTTAATAATTGCAGAGAAGTGAAAGCGAATTTTGGGTTGATATAATTCCCCTATTACTAAATGATCCTTTCACCTTTCAAAAACTAACGTTATTTTTTAGTTTCTCGTACTTATAAGATCATTATAAGTTTCTTACACTCTTTAATTTTTTTATGACCATCAATATATGAATCTAAAATATTTCAACTCAAAATTTGCAGTAAAAGATTTAAATGATAATTTAAAAGTAAAGTTTTTTAAAATTTTTAATATATTTTTAGCTTACAAAATATTTGAATATATTATAATTAATTTTTAATTTGTTATTAACGTGACATTATATTAGCATTTTAAATCAAAAATTAATATTAAATGATATTGTATTTTTTGTGTTTTTATTTTATTTTTAGATTATTTATTTTTTTATAAAAATATAAATAAACATTAATAAATAATGTAATTTTTGTTACTATAATTTTCATTATATTTTGTTTCAAGTATCGTAATAATTATTAGGTTTATGTTCTTGTAGAGATTCATGTAACTTTAGTAATAATATGACTAGAGTCAAATTTAAGGATTTGATAAGTTAGTTTATCAATAATCAATAATATAGTAATTAAAAATCTAAATAATATTCTTAATCATAATTGAGATTATTAAATCGTTAATCAATCGCAGACTATCCAAAATTAATTTTTCCACACGAGTAAATCAACAATCGTAAAAGCAAAACACAAAAAACAATGACGTTTGGTAACGCAGTTCAGCACACTTTACCTACATCTGCGGGGCCCTCACCCAGATTAAATTTTTTTACTGTCGTCTACAAAAATTATACAAGATTGATCTATCCCTTAAGACCCAATCTATGTAACCAACCCACAACCTAACTACCCGTGAAAGATCTTCACGCTCAATAACACTACCAACTCGTGTTAACCTCAACAGAGGATTTGTCTAATTTCTTTCACTCAAAGACAATAATAAATCAAACAAAAAAAGACAACTTTCCAGATCTGAAATTGTTCAGCAATAAAAGACCAAGTTGCTGCACTCCACAACGCCCATTCTTCAACAATTAAATTGATATATGCTGCAAACAGTGGACTCCTTCAATGACTCATAACAACAGCATCTGCTCTTGTCATACGTGGACTGCTTAACATATCCTTTCCATAAGAAAAAGCGCAGCACTTCAAATCATACGCAGCAACCTCACAAAAATTTTGCTCACCAATGACTAACCCAAAACTACAACAGATCAAGAGCTGTCCCTTCAAAAACCAGAAGAACACAATAACGTGAAACCACCAGTTTTCTTATTCAACAAAGGAGACAACATTTTTCAGTCCAACAGAATTGCAATAACAGAGCAGCAGCCCCTCTCCCACAATGATGAATTATGCAGTTGAAAAAACAAAAAAAAATTTGTGCACAGCCCACAAAACCAAAAACTCTCACTTTCAATGTTGTGACCTACACAACCTCTAAATCAATAAAATCCACGCATGTGTAAAAACCAGAAAAAGACTTCATGCAGATTTTTCTTTTTCAACATCGTGTGTGGTTAGACTTCCTCCATAATAAGGAGATCTACACATATATTAAAAGATTTCAAAGGATCCACTAAATATTTCATCCTTATCACGTGTATCTCATAGATTCCTTTTTAAAATCAAATAAGGAGGCAATAACTACATGGATTTCTAATAAAAGACAAACTCCATCTTTGATATGTCCAATTCAAAAATGTCAAAACCAAATAAAGAATATATAAAATATATTCTAACAATAATGATGTAAAAGTTCACTACATAAAAATAAAATAGAAAATGGTAAACGTATTGAAAATGGTATTTAAGATTTTTAAGATTGTGATTTAGAAAGGGTTGTTCATAAATATGTTAATTTCTTGTATTTTTAAAAATTAATTTCTCTATAATTAAAATTTGTTTTTTGTTTCTTCATTTTTAATATAAGATATTAAATTTTACTCTTTATTTTTTTCTCTGTCATGAATATAATACCATTGATATATCCTTGTAATATATTATCAAGCTATTTGTATTTTGTTGCGTCTGTATACTTCTTCCAATTCCATATAAGTGTTTTTTTAATAGTTTAATTGTGTTAAAATTATATATAGCCAATTTATTGGAGTCTTTTTTTTTTAACTTCATCCAGGATCTATAAAATATTAGGAATGACCCTGCTAAGAAGACCCAAGCATTGAGACAACGTATCGAAAAAAAGAAAAATATTTATGATACTGTGATAGTAATAATTTTAGATGAAAACTAAAAGACAGGCTCTTCCTCCCTTACTTGAAAGATAAATAAGAAATTTGTCCAAACTAATAAGGAGTATGAGAATAAATCAATAGCAAATGAATTAATGATAATGATTGGTTATTTATTATGATTGAATGAATAGTTTTTTCATACCCAAGTTTTAGGTAATAGTCTATACCCTCCATGTATGGGAGGAATAATTTTGATTCCTACCAATACTAATATTTTTTAATTTTTAATTTAATATAATTAAAATATAATTAATTAAAATGTAATTAATTAAAATATAATTCAGATGTAATTCATTAAAATGTAATTAATGAATTAAAATATAATTAATTAATTGCTTAAAATATAACATCATTTGTATTATCAGAGGAATGTAAATTGTATTAAATCATGTTATTTGATTTTACTATAACAATATAATGGTGGATATTATGGCTGTGTCGATGAATTGTATATTATTTTGGATGATTAAACTATATTTTGAAGATATTATATAACTAGTGATATATTGACGCAAGAAATACTAGAGTATTTTTTTCTTCAAGAGTTATTAGAAAGGAAAAACCGCAATATACTTGATTCTAAAAATTATGTCATTTTAAATAAGGTGCATAAATAAAAAATAATCAATTAAAATATATTTAAATTATGATAGAAAACAAAATTTTAACAAATTTTTATATCTCAATATTTTTAACAAATCAACCACTATGAATGGTAATGATAATAATTTTTTCATCTTAATCAACCGTCATAATTATAATGATTATATTCATTTCTATTTTTCTTTATATTCATTCTCAATTCTATTTCTATTGTTATTGCCAAGCGCCCCCTTAATGTGTGATCCAAAAGTTCAAGTCACTATCGTCGACATGTCATGTAGACAAACTTAACATTATTTGTACGGCATTTCGAGTGAAAAATCATTTTCATTTTCGTTACATGAAGAGCTTTGAAGTAGAGACTCGTGAGTTTCAAAATAAATTAAGAAATTGGAAAAAAAATTGGAAAATTTTTTTTAAGCGGTGCTCCTAAAAATTGGAAAATCATACTAAACCGCACAGGTTTATACGAAACAAGTTTGAAGAATAAAATAATAAATCACCGTTTCATTTCAGAATTTGTATTGTGGAAAAAAAAATGATAATAAGCCTTAGTTATATATAAACTTAAAGTTGTAAAATGAGTTGTGGCGACACATCATAGTGATTACAATTATGGTAACAGCTTAGCATTGCAAGCCACCTTTGTTTAATTACGGTAATACAAATTGACATTCTTTATCTCAATATGTCACTGCTAAACCACGCCTTCAATAGTGTTTTTCTTAGCTCCTAGTCCTAGTACGTAGACTAGTAGATGGTGAGAGCCTCCGATACATAATGTGTCTAGATACATTGTACCTAAGTAGATCACGATGTTGATTTTTTTGGATGTGAAACAGATGCGCGGAGAAACAACTTGACTTTGAGTATTACAAGGATCGAAAATTGTTACAATTCTACTATATAATGTACACCCTTTTTTTTTTTTATAAATGGTAAATTTACTATATAATGTACACTTTTTCCATAGAATGCTTCACTTTTCGCTGAACCAATTTACGTGTTATGAGGTTAAATGACCTTTTTTTTCGACAGCAAAGATGCATCACCTTTAGAATTTGGTGGAGAAAGCCAATCATAGCTTGAAATGAAGTGGAAAAAATAAAAGGAATGAATTATCGAATAATTTCCTTAATAACTCTCGGAAATCAATTTAGTACATATATAATTTAGAAACAAAGAAGAAATTCAACAATTCAGATTTTGAAAAAATTTGAATAAAATTCAAGTTAATATCTGAATAAATTAAAATTAAGTTCGATTTTATCACAATTACACATTATGAACTATATATGTATAACGAATAACAACAGAGTTTTCAAGAAAAAAAAAAAGAGTGAAAATTTATATGTCTTTTAAAGTACAATCCTAAACTATAGTTACTATAATTTATATATGTAACTTTTATAATTATTGAATATGTTCATGACCGTGTAATATAATACCTCACCTCAAGCAAATTATATGAACTTTGGTACTCCTAATCACTATATGGTTCCACAACAGCAAGTTACAACATCTAAACCATCATCATGTCACCCATAACATTCAAAATCTGAGTATCAGCTCTCCTTATACTGGGAATGATTATCTGGTTGTGGGAAATGGTAATATTTTACCTATCACTCACACTGGTTCATCCTCTTTTAAATTCAATACTTTATCTACATCATTACATCTCAAACACAATTTACATGTACCTTCCATAATCCGTAATCTTTTAAGCATTTCTAAGCTTACTAAAGATAATGATATTGTTGTTAAATTTTCTTATATTGGTTGTTTTTTTAAGGACAAGTTTTTAGGGAACACTCTTCTACGGGGAACTCTGCAGGATGGTCTGTATCACCTCAAGACAACAACTAAATCCTCTCATGATCATTCGACTGCACCTTCTTCTTCTAGTTTTATTTCTCTTACTGCCTATGTTACCACTGTTGATGCAAATGTGCTACATGCTACAATGGGACATCCTTCTCCATCTATCCTATCAAAGATTGCCAAATCTATGAACCTTCAAGTTGATATAAACATTCTTAAATTATGTGATTCTTGTAAAGTTGGAAAGTTACATCGATTTCCTTTTCAAAATCACTCAATTAATGTTATTAAGCCTTTTGCAATTGTGTATTCAGACATATGGGGTCCTTCCCCAACTCTATCAACAGAAGGACATAGATATTACATTATTTTTATTGATGCCTATACCAGAATTACTTGGTTCTACCCACTCAAACTCAAATCCGAAGCCTTCTCAACCTTCATAAAGTTCAAGTCACATGTGGAATTACAGTTTAATTATAACATGAAGGCCTTTCATACTAATAATGGAGGGGAATACCAATCATTTCTACCTTATCTTACAGCACAAGGCATCACTCCCAAACTATCCTATCCCTATACACATCAACAAAACGGTATTTTCGAAAGGAAACATCGTCATACCACAAAAATGGGTCTCACTCTACTCTCCCATGCCTCGATACCTCTCTCCTTCTGGCTAGAAGCCTTCTCACAGCCACTTATCTCATAAATCACTTGTCTAGTCCCATCACCAATCACAAATCACCTTATGAGCTTCTGTATAACAAAAAGCCAGCCTATGATCATCTGAAGCCCTTTGGCTGTAGTTGCTATCCTTACTTACAATCATACTCTTCTCACAAATTCAACTATCATACTACTAAGTGTGTTTTTCTTGGTTACAGTCTTTTTCATCGTGGGTATAAATGCCTTAATGCTCATGGACAAATCTACATTTCTCACCATGTTATTTTTAATGAATCAGAATATGCTTATCCTCTCCTTTTTCCAAAACCATCAACCTTAACTCTCCCATAACACAGAGCTCATTCTCACCTACCCATCTCTCTCCTAAAAGCTCCTTCCTCTCCTGTGCAGCCTACTGTCAGCAGTTCCCTGCCGAAGGATTGTTCTTCAAGAGCTTCTTCAGACTTAATTACAGGTAAATTCTTCTACTTTGTCTTAAATTTTACCTTCACCATCTGTTTTTCCTCACAGCTCACCAACCCCCCTTATTTCCTCTCCCATTTCCTCCTCACCTCATCCTCTTCACACAACCACATCTATTCATCATTCTATACCTCCCACAAATACTCATCCAATGCAAACTCGCTCTAAAAGTGACATTTTCAAACCTAAACTATATCACACTCCTCTATCTCCTTCACCCATCAAAGAACCCCAATATGTTTCTTTTGCCTTACAGGATCCTATTTGGAAGGCTGCTATAGATGCTGAAATGCATGCTCTATACAGAAATCAGACCTGAGCCCTTGTTCCTTATCATCCTAACATGAATGTTTTAGGCACAAAATGGGTTATTCGAGTGAAATATCACTCAGATGGCTCCTTTGACAAAGCAAAGACTTGTTTGGTGGCACAAGGGTTTAATTAAAACCCAGGTGTGGATTTTACTAAAACTTTCAGTCCAATTGTCAAATCCTCGACCATTAAAGTCATCATATCTCTAGCTGTATCATTTCAGTGGGACATTCAATAGATTGACAACAATAATGCTTTTCTTAATGGATACCTACAAGATGAAGTCTACATTCATCAACCACAAGGTATGTCAATTCCACCTATCCTACTCATGTTTGCCATCTTTCTAAAGCACTGTATGGGCTAAAGCAGGCTCCTCGAGCCTGGTTTTTCACCCTCGAACAGGCTCTTCAAAATTGGGGTTTTACACCCTCCAAATGTGACACCTCCTTATTCTATCTTCATAAGAAACAAATCAAATTATATCTTTTAGTGTATGTTGATGACATATTGGTTACTGGTAACAATCAATAAGCCATACAACATCTCATTCATCGATTACAAAAGCAATTTGCTCTCAAGACTCTTGGTTCTTTACACTACTTTCTTGGTTTCGAAGTCCATAGAAATTCTACAGGTCTGTATCTATCTCAACATAAATATATTCATGATCTCCTACAAAGGGTTAATATGCATACCTGTAAGCCGTGTTCCACTCCTGTCTCTCCTGGCCAGAAGCTCTCAGCCTTTGATGGCGATCCCATTGCTAACCCTTTGGAATTATCGTAGAATTGTTGGTGGTCTTCAATATTTATGCCACAGTCGCCTTGATATTTGTTTGATCGTCAACAAATTAAGTTAATTTTTGACTAATCCACTTTAACCGCACTGGGTTGCTTTAAAGGGGGTTCTTCGATACGTACAAGGTACTACTGACACAACACTCCTTTTTCATCCTTCCTCGTCCCCTTTGTAGTTCTATACCTTTTTTGACTTTGACTGGGCTAGCTCTATTGATGATCGGAAATCCACCTCCGGAGGATGTGTCTTTCTGGGAGGAAATCTCATTCATTGGAGCTCTAAAAAGCAACCGGTTGTCGCTTGCTCCAGTACTGAGGCAGAATATCGGGCTTTCTCAACCCTCTCGACTGAGATCATTTGGCTTTTATCATTTTTCTCTTAATTAGAGTTTGCACCCACGGGAATAGTTATTGTCAAAATTTTGAACTCAAAAGTGGACCTACTGCAAACAGATCTTTTCTCTTCAAGGTTGTCGAATGTACCTAATGAATTGGCGCTTGGAATTTCACATGTTGCAATGCCATGATACAAAATAAATAATTAAGATGTGTGCTGTCTCGATCATCTTTTTTCTTCAAACATGTTGGCGTATTTTATTGGCAAGTCTTACGTCACTCAGTATGTCATTAAGAATCCTTCTCTTAAAATTATAATAGCTTAAGTATTAAATTGAAAATTAAAAAGAAAGTTATAACTCCTCATCCTTATGTCATGAAATGTAGGATTTAGATGCTCCATTGAATTTAAACATAATATTCCGTACTAATTTATTGTGATCAATATGTTAATTTAATATTTTAGAAGAGGTTTGATTGCATTTTTATTTTATTTTTAGTATTTTTGTCTTTATTTTTCAAATAAAATGAAATTATGTTAAGTTGGTTGTTAATATTAATACAGTTACAATTTTATTATTGATTATAGTTAATATTAAATAAAAATTTAAATATTGATTATAAATTTATGAATGAATGAATTTTTATTTAAATATTATATTTTGTTAAAAATTAACGATAATGTTATGAAATAATCTTATAAATATCAAATATCCAATTCTAAATAATAACATTACTTTTAAAAATTAAAATAAATATTAATAAGTTTATAAATAAAACTTTCAATTTTATTGATAATTATTAAATTTCATTATATTTATTAAAATAAATGATTAAGAATAAAATTGAAAGTTTTCTGAAAACAATTTATCAGCAATTCTCTTCTTTAGAATGCGGACAGTGACTCTTCGGTTCGGAAGGTCCAGATTACTCTGTTTCAATTATTTAACGTTGAATGTGTCTAGAAGTTGAAAGTAGATGTTACCTCTGTCGGCAGCGATACATGTACAAAGTCGTTTAAGTCAATGATGACCTGGGAAATCGAGAAAAGAAAGCGTTAAGGTCAAGTTCTGTTGTAGCAAACATTATCTTGTCAGTGATTTAAGTTTAACTATTAATCAAAAGGCCAAATGGATTTGAGAAAAGAAAATTGTACGATTCCTACTTTGTTTCAGTTTATATTTCAGTATTACACCTAAACTCTGTTACTTAATTCCCCATATAGCCAATCTTAATCTTAATCGGAAAAAATTAATACTCAATATTAAATATTAAATATTAAATATCAGACTCGTACAGATTAGTTTATATAAGAAAGGTTGCAGCTAATATTGAGTTTTGCAAGTTCAGAGTGGAGTAGTAGCTTCAAGAGGAAATCAAAACCTAGTTACCTGTAAATACTTGTCAAACTTTACCAAGAGTTCAATACCGTGTTATGTTATGTTAAATTTTTTGTTTCTCTTTAACTAAAATAAGGTGGAGAACAAAGATTTCGCTCGATTCTTAATGGACATAATAAACCATATTCTAACTAATTAGAGAACTCAGGTACTTTGGGCAAACAGAGATTTGATGGGATATGGCTTTTTATAACTAATTAGAGAACTCGGTGAATTTGCATCCCTATAATCTTGTTTGTTAATCCCAAGTATTTCATTTTAGTGCCTGTTTTAAACCATATAAAGATTTGTTCAACTTGTAAATCAAATTCTCTTTCCCTTTTTCTTCCAAACCTTCTGACTGGAGCATATAAATTTTTTCTTTAAGATCTCCACGACGAAATGCAATTTTCACATCTAACTGCTTAAGATGCAAGTCAAATGTAGCACATATCGCTAGGACTACTCGAACCGTCGTGAGTTGAACTATAGGAGAAAATATTTTATTGAAGTCAATTCCTTCTTTCTGAGCATATTCTTTTACCACCAATCTAGCACGATATCGCGCTATTTGATTATCACCACTCCGCTTGATATTATAAACCCATTTATTGCCAATAAGCTTTCTTTCTTGTGGTAGTGATGCCAACTCTCATGTCTTATTCTTATGCATAGCTTCAATTTCTTCTTGCATTGATACCATCCACTGAGATGCATCTGAACTATTTATTACTTTTTGAATATTTAATGGCTCTTTATCCTGAGTTAAAAGACAATATATAATATTGCTTTCCATGATATAATCTGAATGCCAATTGTAAAATAATGAGAAGAGGGAAAGGGTTTGAAGAATTTTGTGTATCAGTATATTTGATAAAGGCAGAGAGCCAGCCTTATGTATAGTCCTATTTTCCTTATATACAAGCCTATAATTAGGCCGAATTGTAAGGTAATTAACAAGCCTATAATTTAGCTAATATCTAAGATAATTACTACAATTAGAAGATAAATACTGAATGAGGAATTTATAGTACATTCCATAAATACATAAACAATATCCATATCAGGAACAACCCCCCTCAAACGAAGCATCGGATTTCTGTAGGCGAAGCTTGCGCAAATGTGATGAAAAAAGAATATGTCCCAACAGTTTTGTCAATATATCTACAATTTGATCCAAACTTTTAGTGAATCGAATTTGCACAGTGGCCTGGCGTATTTGATCCCGAATAAAATGGTAATCAATCTCGACATGCTTTGTTAGAGCATGGAATACCGGATTCGAAGTGAGGTAAATGACTCTCACATTATCACACCACAAGGTAGCAAATTGTAAAGGAAGATAGCCAATTTCTCGAAGCAGTGTAAGTAACCACATAAGTTTTGCTGTAGCATTAGCCAACGCTTTATATTCACTGTCTGTACTTGATCTAGCAATAGTGGGTTGTTTCTTATTATACCAAAATATGAGATTTCCACCAAAATATACTAAATACCCACCAGTGGAACGACGATCATTGGGACAACCCACCCTGTCACTATCTAAATAACATTAAATTGAGAGAGCAGTGGATGGATGAAGCCAAAGACCACTATTTGAAATGCCCTGTAAATAATGCAGCAACCATTTACAAGCCTGCCAATGGATGTCAGTTGGACAATGTAAAAATTGAGCCAACTTGTTGAAGGCGAATGTAATATCCGGCCTCGTGAGAGTGAGATATTGAAGTGGCCCAACCATTTGGCGATACTCCTTAGACGAAGGCAACACCTCTCCCATAGATCTGCTCAAAGTTGGAGCAGTAGCCATTGGTGTGCGATAAGGTTTGGAATCCAACATCTGTGTTGCTTGAAGTATTTCATCAATATATTTACTTTGAGAGAGAAGGTAGCCATCAGTCAGCCGTGTTATTTCAATACCAAGGAAGTAATGAATGTCGCCAAGATCACGAACAGGGAAGGTAGCGGCCAATTTGGCAACAAACCACTCAATGAGAGAAGAATCTGAACCTGTAACATGAATATCATCAACATAAACAAGGACAAATAACTTGTGAGGTCCTTTAGTGTACACAAATAATGAATGATCAGCCTCAGTTTGTTAAAATTGAGTAGGGGCCATAAAAACTTTGAGTCTCTCAAACTAGGCACGTTGAGCTTGCATAAGGCCATAAAGCGATTTTTGAAGTTTACAAACATGATTAGGACGCCTTTGATCAACAAAACCTTTCGGCTGCTCCATGTATAACTCTGTATCCAAAAAACCATCGAGAAAGGCATTAGATATATCTAACTGTCATGTCCCCCATTGATGCGAAATTGCAATAGATAAGATGAGACGGACTGTGGTGAATTTAACAACTGGGAAAAAAACTCTTTTTATAGTCGATGCCCGATTGTTATGTAAACCCTTTTGTTACAAGACTAACTTTGTAGCGTTCAATGGTGACATTGGAATGCCTCTTAACCCGGTAGATCCATGCGTTTTGAATGATGTTAACATTAGGAGGTCGGGGAACCAACACCTAAGTTTGATTTTAGAGCAAAGCTGAAATTTCTTGCTGCATAGCATCTTTCCATTCCTGAAATTTATTAGCTTGAATAAATATTTTTGTTTCTTGGGTAGATGACGTGGTGGTAGTAAAGACATGTTTGTGTGGTGGGTTAGGTTGAAGTTTCATGGAGTGGGTATGGGTTAAGCGAGAAGCGGGCTTAGGCGGATTATGTGTGTCGGGAGGAGAAGGGAGTGATGTGTTTCGGTTATTGGGTATCGAGTTAGGTGGTTGAATTTATGGTTCAGATCTGAGGTCATTTGGATAGGAAGAGAGATCAACTGTTAGTTGTAATCCGATGGATGAATGAGATAAGGAATGAGGGGATGAGGAGATGGTAGGAGATAAATTAGTTTTAGTTGGCGAGGATTGTGGTGAAGATGAACTTTCATAGGTGTGTCAGATAGGGAGAGAGATTGAGAAGGAGTAGAAGTTGAAGAAAAAGAAGTACCTAATGAAGGACCTTGTGAGGTCAGTAGTGTACAAGTGACAATGAGCCAAGTGGTATCCACTTGTGGCTCCAGAGAAGAAGTGGTAGGTCGACTGGCATATGGAAACGTTTGAGTGTGAAATCCAACATGTTTGGCTAAGTAGATAGGCCTTGTTTTGTAATCGAGACACCGATAAGCTGAATGAAAGGGACTTTGTCCTAAGTAAACACTTTCTGTTGTCTGAAAATTAAATTTATGATCATTATATAGACAAAGAAGTGGAAAAACATTGCAATCAAAAGGGTGAATAGACAAATAATTTGGATCCTTAGAAAATAATTTGAAAAAAGGTGCAATTTTATGTAAAACATCAGATGGTAAGATATTGATAATCATGGCACTTTGTTCAAGAGCATAGTTCCAGTATTTCAAAGGTAAGTAGGCATGAGTTAAAAGGGTTAAGCCAATATCAACCAAGTGGTGAATTCGGCAGTATCATTTTGTTCATATGTGTATGGGCAAGCAATTCTATGATTAATGTCATTTTTTAAAATATTGGTGTAAACGTTGATATTCGCCACCCAATCCGAGTGAAAAGCAAGAATATTTTTACCAAATTGACGTTTGATAAGTTGTTCAAATTGTAAAAATATGTCAAAAACTTCAAAGTATATCCAAGTAAATCGCGTAAAATCATCAACAAAGATGACAAAGTAACGATGACCCATACTGGATTGGACGGGAGCAGGACCCCAAACATCAGAAAAAACAATATCAAATGGCTTTGAACTTGTATGTTCTTTAGAAGCTAATGAAACACAAGATAACTTACCTAAATGACAACTAAAACAAGGAGTTAACGAAGAATCCTAAACATAAATTTTATTTTGTTTTAACAAAGCAGATAACTTAGAAATGTTTGAATGACCTAGACGCCTATGCCA
>JANJEY010000236.1:89310670-89321050 GCA_024703695.1 Erythroxylum cataractarum
ACTACTAAGTGTGTTTTTCTTGGCTACAATCTTTTTCATCGTGGGTATAAATGCCTTAATGCTCATGGACAAATCTACATTTCTCGCCATATTGTTTTTAATGAATTATAATATGCTTATCCTCTCCTTTTTTCCAAAACCATCAACCTTAACTCTCCCATCACACAGAGCTCATTCTCAGCTACCCATCTCTCTCCTAAAAACTCCTTCTTCTCCCATGCAGCCTACTGTCAGCAATTTCCCGCCGAAGGATTGTTCTTCAAGAACTTCTCCAAACTTACTTCCATTATAGGTAAATTCTCCTACTTTGTCTTCAATTTTACCTTCACCATCTGTTTTTCCTCACAGTTTACCAATCCCCTTTATTTCCTCTCCCATTTCCTCCTCACCTCATCCTCTTCACACAACCACTTCTATTCATTGTTCTATACCTCCCACAAATACTCATCCAATGCAAACTTGCTCCAAGAGTGACATTTTCAAACCTAAACTATATCACACTCCTCTATCTCCTTCACCCATCAAAGAACCCCAATTTGTTTTTTTGCCTTATAGGATCCTATTTGGAAGGCTTCTATGGATGTTGAAATGCATGCTCTACACAAAAATCAGACCTGGATCCTTGTTCCTTATAATCCTAACATGAATGTTTTGGGCACAAAATGGGTTATTCGAGTGAAATATCACTTAAATGGCTCCTTTGAAAAAACAAAGACTCGTTTGGTGGCAAAAGAGTTTAATTAAAACTCAAGTGTGGATTTTACTGAAACTTTCAGTCCATTCATCAAATCCTCCACCATTAAAGTCATCCTATCTCTAGCTGTATCATTTCAGTGGGACATTTACCAGATTGACATCAACAATGCTTTTCTTAATGGGGTCCTACAAGATGAAGTCTACATTCATCAACCATAAGAGTATGCCAATTCCACCTATTCTACTTATGTTTGCCATCTTTCTATAGCACTGTATAGGTAAAGCAGGCTCTTCGAGCCTGGTTTTTCACCATCAAACAGGCTCTTCAAAATTGAGGTTTTACACCCTCCAAATGTGACACCTCCTTATTGTATCTTCATAAGAAACAAATCAAATTATATCTTCTAGTGTATGTTGATGATATACTGGTTACTGGCAACAATCAAGAAGCCATACAACATCTCATTCATCGATTACAAAAACAAATTGCTCTCAAGACTCTTGGTTCTTTGCACTATTTTCTTGGTTTCGAAGTCCATAAAAATTCTACAGGTCTGTATCTATTTCAACATAAATATATTAATAATCTCCTACAAAGAGCCATTATGCATACCTGTAAGCCGTGTTCCACTTCTGTCTCTCCTGGCCAGAAGCTCTCTGCCTTTGTTGGTGATCCCATTGCCAACCCTTTGGATTATCGCAGCATTGTTGGTGGTCTTCAGTATTTATGCCAAAGTCGCCTTGATATATGTTTTATCGTCAACAAATTAAGTCAAATTTTGACTAATCCACTTGAACCACACTGGGTTGCTTTAAAGAAAGTTCTTCGATACATACAAGGTACTACTAACACAACACTCCTTTTTCGTCCCTTTGCAGATCCACGCCTTTTCTGAATTTGACTGGGCTGACTTTATTGATGATCGAAAATCCACCTCCGAAGGATGTGTCTTTCTGAGAGGGAATCTCATTCACTGGAGCTCTAAAAAGCAACCAGTTGTCGCTCGCTCCAATACCGAGGCAGAATATCGAGCTCTCTCGACCCTCTCGACTGAGATCATTTGGCTTTTATCCTTTTTCTCTGAATTAGAGTTTGCACCCTCTCAACACACAATCATCTAGTGCGACAATAACGGAGTTAGAGCCTTGTCGCAAAATGCTATATACCACGCTCGAACGAAGCATATTGAAATTGATGTGCATTTCATCCGTGATCGAGTTGCTAATGGAATCCTAGAGATCAACTATGTTAGCTTTGAAGACTAACTCGCGAATCTATTCATTAAACCTATGACTATCGCATGATACTTCGTCTTATATGGCAAACTCAATCCTTATAACCCACGAAGTTTGTGTTTGAGGGGGCATGTAAAGGACCGTTCACCAGATCACTCATCAACAAATAAATCACAAAGTCCTTCTCACAAACAATAAGCCCACAAGGATAAAAGCCCATCAACTGAGCAATGACAATATTCTAAAAGGGACATCTGCTATAATATTTGTCCATTCTTTCTGTTGTAACCATAAATATTTTTCCGGCTGTAGTATTGTTACAAAAGTGTGTATAAACACGCACTCTACAATACATGAGTGTGTGAAAAAAAATCAAACGTTTTTCATACAAATTGTAAAATCCTACACCTTGGATACATAATTTGCCCAGGTACATTGTACCTAATTAGATCATGATGTTGTTTTTTTGGGATGTGAAACAGAGGCACGGAGAAACAACTTGGCTTTGAGTATTACAAGGATAAAAAATTGTTACAATTCTACTATATAATGTACACTTTTTCCATAGAATGCTTCACTTTTCGCTGAACCAATTTACGTGTCAAGAGGTTAAATGAACTTTTTTTCTACAGCAAAGAATGATCGAATGATTTTCTTAATAACTCTCGGAAATCAGTTTGGTACATAATTTAGAAACAAAGAAGAAATTCGACAATTCAGATTTTGAAAAAATTTGGATAAAATTCTAGTTAATATTTGAATAAATTAAAATTAAGTACGATTTTATCACAATTGCACATTATGAACTATATATGTATAACGAATAACAACACAATTTTCAAGAAACAAAAATGAGTAAAAAGTTTCTATGTTTTTTAAAGTACAACCCTAAACTATAGTTACTATAATTTATTTATGTAACTTTTATAATTATTGAATATGTTCATAACCCTGTAAGATAACTCATAATCTATAATTTAAAATCTTGGTTCTATTGCTTTTATAATTATTGAATATGTTCGTAACCTTGTAAGATAACACATAATTTATAATTTAAAATCTTGGTTTTATTGCTTATATATGGCGTCAGCAACAAAGAATTATTTAATCCATGAATCAAAAGAGCATATTTGGGTTGCTACTATATTTGTTTTGAAGGATCACAATAAGTAGCAAAAACAAAAATTGCAATCATATGTTTATCTATTACGTTGAATAATCATACTTATAATCAGACTAAACAGAATAAATACCTGAAAAGTGATGATTATTTGATACGAAATTTCGAAAACACGAAGCTTCTATATATTTTACACCGAAAAATATGTCTCATTTTCAACACTTGATATGAATATGGATAAATTTGAAGAACCCTTTCTTCAACAATAGAGAATAATTTTCTCAAACTTTTCTTTTGTTTATTTTTCCATACAAATAAACAAAAACAAAGAATATTTCTGTATCTTATTTTTCTTTCTAACATACAAAAATGAAGAATGTCTCTATATTCAAACTCCTCTTTGTTTACTCTCAACGTACAAAAACGAAAGTCACACTTTCTCTTCACCGTTTCTCAAACACACACTCTTCTCTTTGTAAGTAACTATTCTCCCATACATGTAAAAACGAACAACGTCCATGTCTCTTCTCCCTCTTCATGCACGTTGTCTCTTGAAACAAAACAAAACAAAGACTTTTGTTTTGCATGTCACCTTACTAAAACGAACGAACAACACTGAAAGAATATAAGAGTTTCTCTTCTGTACGTTTTTCATGCACACAAAAAAGAAACGAAAAAAAAAACTTATTATCTTACACTTTTCGTTTTTTCTCCATAAGTTATTTTAATAACGTTTCTTTTTCAAAAACTTAAACCACCACCGACTCATCCTTTTAGTTTGGTCATACCTTTTGGTTAATTAATAAAGCCAAAAAACAATAACCATTATTTATAAAATGAAATAAAATAAAATAAAATAATTTTATTTTTATTTCTAAATTGAAATAAAATAAAACTATTTTATTTTATTAATTTATTTTGTGCAAGAGAATTTTCAATATTAATTATGTTTTTTGTTTTATTTTATTTTATTAATTTATTTTGTGCAAGAGAATTTTCAATATTAATTATATTTTCTGTTTTATTTTATTTTATTAATTTATTTTGTGCAAGAGAATTTTCAATATTAATTATATTTTCTAAGCTAGCAAAAAATATAATAATATGCCATATAGATTATTTAATAAATTATCTCCTAATAAATTAAATAATCATAAACGAAAATATTACACTCGTAAGTGTGTGATCATATAGGTTCATCACTAAGTCGATAGTAATTAATCTAATTAATTACTAATCAAGATTGACGGCGAGCAACACTCCTTAACGATCAAATAGTGTGAAATAACAACTTTACAAAGATGGAACCTGGTTAAGGATAATGTATAATTACCTTCCATCATTACAACTCCGGATTATTCTAAGGTATGGTTTAACTCTTCAAACCTTATTAGATAACCTATTATGTTACATGTCAATCATTAATAATTGGTGAATGACTTAAAAAACTCATTTTCCTCACTCATTCAATTGCCCTGGCCAAGGTTTTGAAGTAATCATTAAGATAAATGACAATATAGAGTTCAAATTCATTACCTAGAGTCGATAGATCCCATCTTGACTCACCACTAATCAAATAGGAACTTAATTATATCCAATGATCATTCAACTAGTATTTTTACACACTAGGTGTCTGATATCAAAATATAATAAGTAACCTATTGATTATTATGATGATCTCAGGTCAAAGGAAAAATATACATATTTAAATCTTTATGAGAATATCCCACTCGACAGTTCATAAGTAATATTAATCATTGGAAATTCTCAGTTTGGTCAGTTCAATGATCATATCTCCATATGCATCATCTATATATGTAATTTAGTAAATGAGATATACTAATATCTATCCAATAGATACTATTACATATATATTGATCTAATTGGATCATTAAAGTCCTTATTTGATGATCCTATGATCAAGAATATTTTTAGATTAAATCCTAAAGACTTGACTCTCATTATCATAATTTCCATTATAATGGCAAGTATATAAATTTAATCAAGGACTTATCATATTAGAATAAAAACAATAAACATAATATGATAAAAATATTTACCATGTTATTAAACAAAGTTAATAATCACCAAATTAAAGTGCTCAATCTATTATATAACGATTAGGTCATGGGCATAATTCCAGCATGTTTCAAGTCCGTCAATCTAAAACAAACGAACCGATTTTAGAGTTGTTGGCCCCACCAGAATGGTTATTGCCAAAATTTTGAACTCAAAGTGGACCTATTACGAACAAATCTTTTCTCTTCAAGGTTATCTGCTGTACCTAAGGAAATGGCACTTGGAATTTCACATGTTGCATCATTGCATGACATGATACAAAATAAATAATTAAGATGTGTGCTGTCACGATCATCTTTTTTCTTCAAAGATGTTGGCGTATTATATTGTCATGTCTTACATCACTCAGTATGTCATTAAGAATCCTTCATTACTACAGTAAAAACTCTCTTAAAATTATAATAGCTTAAGTATTAAACTGAACATTAAAAAGAAAGTTATAACTCCTCATCCTTATGCTATGAAATATAGAATTTAGATGCTCTGTTGAATTTAAACATAAGATTTTGTACTAATTTATTTGTGATCAATGTGTTAATTTAATATTTTAGAAGAGGTTTGATTCTGGTTCTGCCGGATCCTGGTGAGGCTGTGAATTAGCGACTGGGTCCATGAGGATGGCTGGCTCCGGCTTGAAGGTTCCTGCAAAATAAAGAAGGCACGTTAATGGTTGTTTCCCGATAAGCCCCTCCGACGCTCATGTTAGTCTTTGTGAGAGCTTAGGCTGCTGTAAAATAGAGAAGAATATGGTTCTGATCTTGTACCGCATTATGGCAAAGTTTTACTTTATATAAGGAACAGATGCTAGGTTTAAGTCTTTACGTATGTATGAGAGACATCCACCTGCGGATGGGCCATGGAGCATGGACTGGGCTTGGCATAGTCAATAGGCATGAGACCAATCCTTGAGAAATAGGCCGATCGGTCCATGGGTCGTTATAATTGGGTTCTGGTCTAGCACGACCAACCCAACCATAAGCCCCCTATTCCTCGAGTCTGAGCAAGGAGAAGGGTCGAAGGAGTATGTAAGGATCTTGTAACTCGTTTTGTAGGATAGCTCGTAGTAGGCCCGATCGGTCGGACATTAGTGCATAGTGCATGATTGCTCGTACTGGGATCGGTAGATCGATTGCCCCGATCGGTCGGCCTAGTTGCTTATTGTATGATAGCTCGCGCCAAGGTAGATCGGGTGAACATTGTTATTGAGCACGTGAAGGTGCTCAGAGTAATTATTACTGACGACGCGTGCCCTCTGACAGATATTCAGAGTTTATAACCGTTGTGCAGCTGTCACGTACGTCCTTTCAACTGTTGCGTCACTCTGAATTTCTAATAACCCTAATTTACCTCTGCTCAGATCCAACCACGTCTCGGATTTCCTCCACGCGTCAAGCGTTGGTTGGAACGCCCATTCAACCGCTCCTCTATACACATTTAGTGCCGATGGACTATAGTTTTTCTTCACACTCATTTTGTTCTCCGACTTTTATTTGCACCTTCTTGCTTACAGTTTCTGAAGTTTCCTTTCAACCGCCGTACAAATTTCCGACTTCAAATCACCAAATAGGTACGTCCTTTCCCTTGTTTCCTCTTTTAAATTTCCTCTTTGTGAACATGTCGTCCACCGGTTCTAGAAGTGGGGTTTGCTCAAGGGATGAAATCGCTGAGAGGGCGCCCGAAGTAGTGGCGACTCGGGGGTGAGAGACGTTGAAGAAATCTCGATGAGAGAATGGAAGGATGGGCTGGTCGTGGAGGAGCCACCAAGAGATAAATCGACGATGGCTTTGGGGGAGCTGAAATGATCGATTATCAAGAATAATATTCCTATGTCCTGGGGGCCTAGGTTGGCCTTGGGGAACGAAAGAATCCACATCAACTTGAGTGGGTATTTTGCTGTTTCTGATAGTTTCTTTTCGGTTGGCGACATGAGGCTTCCGTATGCCCCGATTATTGATGAGGTGTGCGTCAACTACCAATTGATGCCGAGCCAGATTACTCCGAATGGGTGGCAGTTCAGCAACGATTTGGCCTTACTGTGCCATCAGTTTGGCTGTCTGCCTTCAGTAGGCATCCTACGCCACTTTTTAAGGATGAATCAGAGTTCGAGCTCTGGGGTCGGGATCCCTCATTTGCAGTATAGAGATGCCCGGTTTTGCCCGGCCGGAACGGCCTCCAAAATTACCGCTTGGCGAACAAAATACTTCTTTGTGAAGCCTCCGGTATCTTCCCCCGAGTCTCATCCGTGGAGGTATCCTTTAGCCGAGCGATGGAATGACTCGTCGAGCCTATCTCTTATTAGAGAGGAGTGGGAGGTGGTCGGTCGTATAAAGGGGCTCGGTTGGATTTCGGTCGCCTCATTCAGGAATATCGCGGGGGGACCTCGGCTGGTTCATTTCTAATCGATCCCCCTCCCCAAATTAGCAGACTAGGAGAAGAAATTGCCCCCGTTGGTTGATTCCTTGTGGTTGATCTATTTACTGTACTTATAAGTGCTGGCTTCGATTTCTTACCCTGTTTTTATTGTTGTGCAGCCATGGCAAAGGTCGGTGATTATGCCGGGTGCTCCCGTCCCCCTAAATCCAAAAGGCAGGCTAGAGGGAAGAAACAAAGGAAGGAGGCAGAGACCAGTGAAGGTGTCGCTCTGCCAATGGAGCCGGGCCATTCTACGGTGTCACTGGCCCCTCCGCCCATTGAAGACCGTCCTGTCGTATCGGCGTCATTGCCGATCGTGCCGATAGGTGCAGACCGAGCCAGTTCGGGGGAGGAGGAGACGGAGCCTCCATTCAAAAGGAAGAGGACCGCTCGGAGTGCTAGCCTGTCGTCTAGTCAGCAGGAGAGGAGCGCGGGGGAAAAGAGAACGCCCCGGTTGGATAAGGGCAAAGGGAAGGAGCGAGCCTCTAGTGGTGAACGATGGGAGTTCGTGGTCAGCTTTGACAAGGCCGTGTCGCTTAAAGACACTGACGTGGCTCTGCAGATTGCTAGGAAAGTCGTCCCTCCTGCGGACGAGGATTTTTTGGATGCGCTAGATAATAAAAAGCTGATGGCTCGTCTCGTCTACAGCTGTGTCAGAGACATGGTATATGCCTCTGAAATGTATCAACGTGTGGATCAGCTCGACGAAGTAAATCGGACAATGGATCAGGAGGTTCATGACCTTCTCGAGCAAGTTAACACTTTGAGAGCTGAGCTTGCGGAGGCGAGGGAAGGGCAGGACATTTTGCGGGCTCAATTTTCTTCAGTTGAGGAGGAGAAGAAGTCTTAGGAGGAGGCAAGGAGCGTTCTACAAGCTCAACTGGGCCGAGCGATAGTCGAAGTCGATCGTCGGTTCCAAGGATCTTGTCTTGGCAACCTAGTTGATCGATAGTCGAGGCCGAGCTACGGTTCCAAGGATCTTGTCTTGGTGACCTAGTCGAGCGATAGTCGAGGTCGAGCGATGGTCCCAAGGATCTTGTCTTGGCGCCCTAGCCGAGCGATGGTCTCAAGAATCTTGTCTTGGTGACCTGGCCGAGTAATGGTTGAGGCCGGGCTACGGTCCCAAGGATCTTGTCTTGGCGACCTAGCCGAGCGATAGTCGAGGCCGAGTGATGGTCCCAAGGATCTTGTCTTGGCGACCTGGCCGAGTAATGGTCGAGGTCGGGCTACGGTCCCAAGGATCTTGTCTTGCCGACCTAGCCGAGCGATAGTCGAGGCTGAGCGATGGTTCCAAGGATCTTGTCTTGGCGACCTGGCCGAGTAATGGTCAAGGCCAGGCTACGATCCCAAGGATTTTGTCTTGACGACCTAGCCGAGCAATAGTCGAGGCTGAGCGATGGTCCCAAGGATCTTGTCTTGGCGACCTGGCTGAGTAATGGTCGAGGCCGGGCTACGGTCCCAAGGGTCTTGTCTTGGCGACCTAGTCGAGCGATAGTCGAGGCCGAGCGATGGTCCCAAGGATCTTGTCTTCGCGACCTGGCCGAGTAATGGTCGAGGTCGGGCTACGGTCCCAAGGATCTTGTCTTCGCGACCTAGCCAAGCGATAGTCGAGGTCGAGCGATGGTCCCAAGGATCTTGTCTTGGCGACCTAGCCGAGAGATAGTCGAGGGTATTTTCTACTCTTTGCCAAATTTAATGAGATTCCTTCTTGCCGAGAAATCTGAAAACTCCTTTATTGATGATAATGAGGGCGTGGGCCGTTAAAAAATTGATTGGCAGGGCCAGGAAAAAGGTACCCACAAGTTGCGTACAATAAACAGTAATAAACAAAGATTAACTGAAATAAAACTTATCTACTAGTAGAACGCCTTCAAGTTTCGAGAGTTCCAGGGCCTCAATAGAATCTTCCCGTTTGCATCGCGTAGGATGTGGGAGCCATGTCCGGCTTCCTTGATCACTTGATAAGGTCCTTCCCACGCCTGTCCGAGCTTTTTAGGATATTTCCCAGCTACCTCGGCCTTTCGCATGACGTATCTGTCGACCTTTACGTCGCTCGACTTTACCCTTCTGTTGTAGAACTTCGTTGCTTTTTGCCTGACGACTTCCAAACGAGCGGCTGCCCTATCCCTGTCTCCACTGAGAAGCGCGAGTTCTGCTTGGCGGGCTTCAATATTCTGCTCTTCTTCATCGGTTCTCATGTCAAGAGAGTTCGTCAGGACTACCGCTTTATCTAGTGTCCTTGTTTCCTTTAAGTAGCATTCCCTAGCGATTCTCTACTGACCCCTAACAATACCAATTCCATAGGACGTTGAAAATTTCATTGCTTGGTAGTAGGTGGAGACAACCGCACCGAGGGCGTTTTGAGTGACTCGTCCGATTATCGCATTGTATGCCCCTTGAAACTTCACAACCAGGAACTCAACGTCCTTTTCTATTTGACACGGCTTTTGTCCGAACTTCACTTTCAAATAGACCTGGGCAAACGGGTAGGCTAATGCTCCAGTTACCCCTTTGATAGGTCCTTCTACAAGTAGTAGTCGATCCTCTGGTACCTCCATCTGCTTGAAAGCATCATAATATAATAGGTCGACCGAACTGCCCGTATCAATCATTACTCGCTTCACCTCGTTGCCGTCCATGTTCAGATTTACTACGAGCACGTCATCATGAGGACAACTAACACCGTCAAGGTCTGACTCGTCGAACTATATCATCCCATCGTTCTGCCTCTTTCTTTTGGTCGACAAGTCTTCGCCGACATGCCTGGCATACCTCTTTCTTCCTTTAGCAGTGGATCCCCCTGCTGCATTTCCACCAAAAATCATGTTAATGACCCT
>JANJEY010000236.1:89352232-89367086 GCA_024703695.1 Erythroxylum cataractarum
ACCCTAAATCTTTCTCAAATCAACGATAACTCACTCCAATCCTTCTCAACCTTCATCAATCACAATAAATCAGTTAGCTTTGCATAAGGAGGAGATCCAGTAAGAAAACAATCGAAAACTCACACCAATGGGAAGGGATCGAAGACTCACCGTGGGAAAGAAGAAGAAATGCCTTAGGTAACTTTCCCAAATCTCAAACTTAGCTATTTATAGACTTAAGTCTCCAACTCAGTCCAAATTTCAGTCTCTAAATTTCAATGGCTTAACATTTTAATTTCCTAACAGTATAACTCTAATATTTCCTTTGCCATTGGACAATTCTTTCAATACCATACAGTCAATCGGTCTGTCACTCCAAAATTTCCGGTCCGGGCATTATCTCCCGAATTCCCATAAAATTTCCCATAAGTCACTATCAATTTCAAGTCACACTTAGGCTATTCTAAGTCAGTCATTCGAGTCCACTTACTCCAATTTTCTCAATCAATTGTAGTCCATTCAGTCCAGTCAGTTCATAATCCAATCAGTTTTACTCACAATTAAGATGCCAGAAATTCATGAATGCATGTACCTATAAATAAATGCATATGTAGTAAACCTATTCCTCTATAATTAGAGGCCAATAACACGCTCAATCAGTGGATGCAATGAGATCTATCAGTCTAACCCAATATTACCAAAATGCCCTTGCTAATAGTAACGGGATGTTATATTATCTATGGTTAGTGTTCGTAGACCTTGTACTTGGCTTAGCCAGTTATAGCTTATGAGAGTAGATGGATGTTCATTATTCAGGGATTCTTCTGTTTCCATTATTCAAGGATTTATATTTAGTTGCAGGCGGTGGCATTATCAAGACCCTTCAAGATTTGCACCTCCAAAACAATAGCAATCGAATCGACAAAATGTCTCTCAAACACTTAACTTTAGTCTTCTTGTTCCTAATTGGGATAGTGATCCTCTCCACTTCCTTATCTTTTGATGATCCTAATCAAGAGCCTCTTAGAGGCTACCCAATAAAACTACCACCAGAGCATAGAGGAGAGAAACCCCCTCTTAAACACAGAGGAGAAAAACCTGTAATTTGGGTTTTACATAACACATTTTATATGTGATCTTTTGATCAATTTTAGAGAAAGAGGGCTTATGTTTTGTATTTAATGCTTATATTATACAATTTTTGTTTAATGCAAAATATAATGGTTCAACTTTCTTGTCATATGTTTGTATAGAATGTATCTTATCCCAAATTAAATATATGCTTCTTCGTATCATGTCAAACAATTTATGAAATGAAGGACCCTGATGAATGGGAAGTCATACATAGTGTGGCATAAAAGTTTATGCCACATTTCCAGAGCTAGGGTTGAGCGATTGATCAAGGAAAGCATTTCTCAATTCTAGATTATGATGATCTGGGAACATATGTTGACTATTGCTGGGATAAGTTGACTAATAAGGATATTGAGGTCAACTCATGCTTTTGACTTGTTGAGTCTGATACATAAAGTTATCGGTAGACCTTATACAGTTACATTGTGCAATTCTAAATGTATTATGACATTTTTTGATGATTATTCTCATTACAATTATGTATTCTTGTTTAAAAATTAAAGGTTGAGAAGCAATTGGAAAAATTAATCAAAATAGTCAGATTTGACCGTGAAGGAGAATATCACGACAAACTTGGTATTTTAGGACTTTAAAAGGTTCTTTTGCTAGATGTTTGCAATCAGTTGGAATAGTGATTTAATTCACTATGTCGAGTAGTTTTGAGCAAAATAGCGTGTTATTGAAAGACATAACTGTACCTTAAAGGACTCGAAGAAGTCGATGCAGAACAAGGCTATTCTACCTGATTATCTAGAAATTTGGAAACTTAGCCTTGCACATATTCGTATATGGAGATACCCTACTAAGATAGTATAATCCTTATAAAGAAAAATTATATGGTTGTTCTACTCATTGTTATTTAGTAAGATATCTCGATCATTTTAAGGCTACAACTTTTACTATATAGAAGGTGGGACTGGAATAGTGGAATAAAAATAACTAAGTTTTCGGAATACAATGTCTATGATGATGATAGGCTCTTTGACTCTTCGAATGATAGCAGGGTGGATACTCTAATTATTATGTACCTGTCACTCATACAATTATATTAGGTGGATTTAGGTCCTTGTACTATGACTGTATAGAAATAGGAATCCATACCTATACATACAGTGGTTCCTGGGGGTATAAGATCTAATGCAGTTAAGTAAATCCACCAAAGTGAGATGACCTGTTATCCAATCTGATTTCATAGTCTATCAGGTTAACATGACGATGCTATTAGATATGTTATATATCCATTTACTTTTACAGAAGCTGTTTTTGGACCCAATGCAAATTTGTGATGGGTTGTAATGACTGATGAGATGCAATCCATGAAGCGTAGTAAGGTTCGGGAGTTAGTTCATTTGCATTGGAACTACAAACCTGTTAGTTGTAAATGAAGTTTTAAGACCTAAAGGATTTCGGGATAAAGTTCAGTGCTTTATAGTCTCGCTTAGTTGCCTGATGGTTCACTCAGGGACAAAGGTTGACTTTAATGTTACGTTTTCTCTTGTATCCTTGTAGGATACATTTTGAGTAATTAAGGCAATTGTAGCTCATGATGATATAGAGTTACATCAAATGGCTATCAAAATAGCTTTTCTGAATAAAGACCTTTATAAAGTAGTCTATATGGTACAACCTGGAGGATTTCAAGATCCAGATAGAACCGACATGGTTTGCATATTAAGCAGATCAATATATACTTTATATTAAACCTCCTAAAAGTGATACCTTACATTTGATAAGGTTTGATCTCTTTCGACTTTACAAAAAATAAATTTAAAAAGATGTTTATACTATAAGGTCAAAGGGAGCAAAATTATCTTCATATTTTTGCATGTGGATTATATATTGCTCACGTCAAATTACTTGACTATGTTGTATAAGGTTAAGCAACTTTTGGTCAAGAACTGTGACATAAAGGACCTTGATGTATCATCTTTTGTCCTAAATATTCAGATTCGTTGGGATAGATCTTAACACTCATCAGGCCTCTCACAGAATGCATACATTGAGTATGTGTTACAAAGGTTTAATATGGTTAATAATAAACCTATCGTAGCACCTATCTCTCATAGTGAGAGATAATCTTTGGCACAATATCTAAAGAATAAAGTAAGGAGAGAGATTATAAGGAATGTTTCGTACTTTAATATGGTTGACAGCCTGATGTATGCTCGACTATGTACTAGGCAGGACATTACATTCACTATTTGACTATTTGGTTAATATCTTGTTAACCTAGTTGTAGACCATTGGAATGTAGTCAAACAAGTGTTGAGATACTTAAAGGAACTAAGGATTAAAACATATAGCACAGTCAACAAACTAAACCTCGTATGGAATTCATATTTAGATTTTAACTATGTATCCGGATGATTGAAAGTTCACTTAAGGTTACAATTTTAAATTTACAGATGGTACATTGTCGTGGAGGAGTGTCAAGTAGACACAGGTGACTTCATTGATGATGCATGCAGAGTGCATGCTATGGGGATGCTTTATAGACAGTTTGAATGTAGTTGATTCAGTTGTTAGACCCATTCGGTTATACTGTGGTAATCTTCTTGTTATGTTGTTTAATAACAACAAAGAATATCACAGGATCTTAACATTTAATGGTAAATTATTTGTCCATAAAGGTGTTGATACAAAAAGGTGACATTAAGATTTAAATCATTTAAGGGCTGATGAAATGTTAGTCGATCCTTTAATCAAAAGACTTCGCACACTTGTGTTTGTGACACAAGTATACAGTATGGGTGTTTTGAAGTACTTAGACACTGTTAGTTAATGGATCGTTATGTTTGCTCCACGTACATTTGTACATTTAGATGTATTATGATAGTATGATAGTTCATCAATAAAGATGGTCATCGTTTACCCTCAGTAATACGTGTTATCGTATATTGAAATAATACATATAAAAGTCTTAAGATTTGTGTTGATCTTACACATTTAAAGGTTATTAGGCATATATACAAATTGACCTTAAGCCTATGTCATTTTGACTCATACAATTTTATACAGATATCCATAAAGTTTTACATGACATAGGGGATATAAGTTTTTAATCTCATAAAGGTTCTCTAATACAGTTTAACTTTCGATTGGAGAACATAAAGATTTTCTCTAATGTAGTTTAGCCTTTGGTGAGAGAAAATAGGATTTTTCTAATACAATTTGGCATAAAGTTGGAGAAATTGAAACCTACAAATGAAGATGATATAATTTAGATCATAAAGGTATCATCCTAGTTTGCTACACTTCATTTTTTCCATTCATGTTATTGAGGTATAATTTAGATCATAAAGGTATTGAATATATGTCGCACATGAAACATGCATTTGATAATTTTCGGTATTGAAATCCATACAGGATGGAATGATGGACTTTCGTTATCTTTGGATCAAGTGTTTTGTTTTTAAACCTAGTCAACTAATTCAATAGCGTGGTTTAACCGGGTTTTTAATTTTTTTTAAAACTTGAGTCAAAACTGCAATTAATGCTTATCCAAAAGGGGAGAATGTTGGAAAATTTTGTCTTTTCTTATAAAATTGGACAACTATTAATTGCAATTTTTGATTTTTCAATAAATTATCATTTAAGTTACATAAATTGATCCAGATAAAGATAATAAAGTGACCCAATAAATGATCTAAATCAATAGGTTAAAATCTGGGCAAAAAATAGATCATAATCAATATGGACCGAACCCATATCATTCTTGTGATGGGAAAGTCCGATATGGATACTATATATAAAGGTTAAAGTCTCTTATAGTTGCTTATAAATCAATCATAAGCATAAGGATTCTCTGACCCGTTAAGAAAGCTTACATTTTGAGAAAATTGTATAAAGACCTTTGATTCGAAGACTTCTGTTCTTACCTTTGGAGGTCAAATCAAAAATTTAATTCCAAGGATTGTAGTATAAAGTGCAACTTCGGGTCGTTTCACTTAATCGGAATCTGATCAATGGAACTAAGCTAGCCCATATGTCATGATATGCAAACTAAATTAGCAAGGAAGTGGGGGTTTTAATATTTGAAAAATTTGACAAAAATAAGTGAAGTGAAAGAAAATGTATTGAAAAGTATTTTTGGATTTCAGGAATAGAAAAATGATAAAATGAAAACAAAGATCAATTAATGAAAGTATCCTCTTGAAAACGAGCTTTGGCTATCATAGTTCAAAACGAATTTTAATAGGAGTGAATCATTAAGTTTCAAATGGTAAACCTTAAAGAAATTTTTAAGTCCAAGGTTTTAATGAATGAACTCCATTTCTTAAAACCTTGTTGAATGCATCTTAGTGTGTGCAATGGGTAAGTAAATGCAATAAGTCATTTTGGGATCTAGCATCCTCTCAATATCAAACACAACTAGGCAGATAAAAGAGAATTAACCAAATCACAAATAGACATATATGAGACTTCATATATTTAAGTTCCAAGTTCTACATCAACAAATCCCAATAGCACGTTGAATGCTCAACACTTGATTAAACTCTAATCAAGAATATTCAACAACAAATTATAAATCTTAAACCTAGGAGTTCATAACACATGATTAAACTACTCCCCTTTGAAGCCCATTGAACTCTAACCATTGCTACATCTTCAAGAGGAAAGAGGTGCCTAGCCAAGCATTACTTCAAGAGAACTCACAACCAGAAAACCATTGGAAACATCCATGGTAGCAGTCGTCGGTGGAGAAGTTGACGATGAAAGATGGAGGAGAGGTGATGATGAATGTCCGAAAATTGAGAAAGAGAGCGAGGTGTTTTGTATGTTCTGAATGTCGGCTCTCTTAACTTAATATGGTAGGTTTTAAAAAAAAATGGGTTTGGATCGGGTTGCACAGTGGGTAAATTTCAGAAAATAGTTCGAGTATTTGAAGGTTCGCTGCAGCGACAGATAAGTTTGTCACGACGAACTTTTCCCGAAAGTTTTAACTTTGTCGCTGGTTCTTTCACCGCGGCGAACTTTTCCCGAAAGTTCTACTGGAATTCTTCATACTTCGCTGCGATGACAGATCCCTTTCGCCGCGGCGAACTTCCTGTTGCGCTTGTTCACTTGTTGACTTGACTTCGACTTTCCTTAACTCTACATCTTCTTCTTGAGTCCCTTCTCCTTAAGCCTCCTACAATGAAAGAATGGTAGTTTGCAGTATCAATTATTTTAGAAAATTAATTAATGTAATTAATACTGATTTGTGACAATTTTTACTCTTGAACTACATAAGATAAAGGTAGACCCTCAAGAGTTAATTTAAGCATAAAATCTAGAAATAGGAGCCAAGAAGTGTATTAAAAGTCATAAAAATGTTGCCAATTTATATACTAAACTTGGGCTCAATCAAATTCTCCCACACTTAGACCTTTTTACTCCTAGACAAAGTTTATAAAAGTCAGAAAGACAAAAGTGCAAAAGAAAATCCCAATCATGCTTAAAATAAGAGTAGGAAATTGGTAAAAATCACTTCCTCATAAATAAATCAAAGCAATATGAAAGAGTGCCAAGAAGATAAACACTATAATAATTTAACCCAAGAGATTGAGCAAAAGAGATTTCGCTCAAGGCAAGGTGTTTGCTCTCATCTCACTTTCTTTTTTGGGATATTTTAACTCTAAAATCTACTTAGTTCATTCTCTATCATAAGCTTGTGATAGTTCTACCTCTTCACTACAAGAACTATAATTTCGAAAATCAAGAGGACTTTTCAAGGTTATAATGCACGGAAGGCTAGATGAAATGGATGTAATGGACGAAAAATGAAAAAATATGAGTACATGCACCTCAATTATGAAATAGATGTCAACTGTAAGGCAATATTTACATAAACGACAACAAAATCTATTACTTAACCTTTTTTTAATTATGTTGAGATTTTTTTTTAGAACACACATATATATATTTTCTTTTTTGGAAATTGTTTTTTTTTCAATAACCAATTTCTTGAGATAACTAGAAGAAAATGAGAAATAAATTATTGACACCATAAGAAAAATTTTGCATGTACTAAAAAATATGGCTCAAGGGGCTGGCAATGGTAGGTGTTTATGGGGTTTGTGTTTGGGTCAATAGGGTTTTGAAAGAATACCTCTATCATATTAACAAAATTCTAGCTCATCAAGCATTGATAAAGAATTAAAACAAGTTCTAGAGAGATGAAATTAAGCAGATGCACACAACAATGAAAAAATTCAGGCCCAAATATCCTTCCAACAAGGTTAATATCTCAATTAACAATCTTAAGGTTTAAAAACATAAAGTGCTATTTTGTTAGCATACCCTCACTTTGTGTTGAAAACATTGAAGATGAAATTAGCCAAAACCGACAATCATTTAAAGAATAGAAGCCATTTTAAAAAACACAAGGACCGCTTTAAAACTCATAAAATCTTTGAAATACAAGAATAACAAGAGTCTAATTAGGGAGAACTATTGAATTGAGGCAATTTAAAAAAAAAGCAGTTTTTGCAAGAGCATGGTGCCGCGGCAAAATCAAGAGTTTGCCACGGCGAACAATTCAAAAAACAAACATTTTCGCGGTGAAGAGATAATTCGTCGTGGAAAAAAATATTCATTCCGCACATTGTCACAGCGAAGACTGAGTAAGCCATAGCAAAAAATTACAAAAACTTTTGAACAACTAATTTGCCTCAATCACCAAGTTTAAAATTTTAACATTACGCACGATTGATTTGCACAAACATTTAAATGGCCGAAATGATGCACAATACATAACAAGAATGGCAAATTGAAACATCCCTCACATTTAAACAACTTGTTGTCCTCAATGTGGAGAACAATTAATATAAATATGCAATAAAGTGAAAGGGGAAGGTGCATTAGCAACATGTCGGAAGTACAAAGAGAATTATATACAAATTGTGGTAAAAAAGTTTGGACATTACAAAATTAAACTGAGCATCCGACAAACTAACTAGAAAAAGAAAAAAAGGAAAATACAAGAATAAACACTCGAACTACTCCATCGGGTGATCATCCCCAGCGTCCGAAGGATTTGCTCCCGATGGGCCAACATCGATAAGTGGGTCATCTTGATCTGAAGGGAGCTGGAAGTGCAGGTGCTCAGCGAGCAAGGCATCCATCCGGTGACGATACTGCTGATCTCGATCATGCCAGGCGATGGCCTGATGTAGGGTGTCCCGAAGGGTAGCTAGGTCTGTAGATAGGCCACTGACTCGGCTAACGAGGGTGTGTAAAGTGATGGGCTCAGGAGGGACTGGAGTTGGAGGATTGTCCTCGCTAGGCACTGCATTGACATGGTTGGTGAAAACATCAAGAAGTGGGGTGGATTGGGGAGGAGGTTGGAGTTGGGGTTGTTTGAGATGGACGTAATGAAACAAAAGGGCCGAGTCAAAATAGCTGTCATTGTTGTATTCCAAGATGTTGTGGGCCTGGAATATGTCTGTGATGGGGTGGGGGAAGGTGATGGCGTTGGTGAGCTTAGCGGTAGTGATGGAGTCATAAAGGGTAGAGACAATGGCATTGGCTATGTCGACCTAGCGATCAATCATCAGAAGGTAAAGGTATAAGGCTTGTTGTTTTATTACGTAGGCTAGATGGGAGGTGGGGATGATGTTGTTACTAACCAGATGGAGCCAAGGATGAGCTTTGAGTTGGAGATTAGAACGCTTTAGATAACGTTGATAGATTCTGGGTTGATGCCAGACGGTGCCCTCGGGACAAAGGGTACGAATGACATCATCCCATGGATAGTGGTGTATCAGCTGAATGTAGTGGCACTGAAAAATAGGTAGGAGGTTATAATGCTCACCGATGCTTGCTGTGATGAATGCGGTAGGGACTTTCACACCAAAAAAATTATGTTCCATGATGTTGTAGAGGCGGGCATAAGTTTAAAGGTGGCGAACGAATTTATGTTGCCCTGATCCCTAGGTTGGACTAATCCCGTAAGCTAAGATTGTACAAGTTGACGGATAAAGGGATTGTTGTGTGGAGTCAAGGGAAAGGGGCGCTCTCTAAGGAATGGCCTAGTGTCTATCTTTTCGACTAGGTCGGCAAAATCAGACTCAGTGCTATTGGGAGGATAAGAATGACGGGAGGAATTAAATGAACTAGATGAGACGGTGGGGGAATGATGAGTAGGGTTCTTAGTTCGAGGCAAGTTCCTGCAAAAAAATAAACACAGAAAAATAAACAAAAGGATTAAACAAAATTTACTAAAAACAAAACCTACTAAGTTCACCTTTCTTTGTCACCGTGAAGAATTACAGTCTACCACGCTTGCCCTAATTTCAACGAATACAAAGAGGTAAGAAGCGGAACGAAGTGAGATACTTACGAAGGAGATGGAAAAAGGTGCCAATGCGAACAACGAATGTGAAATGAGCCAAGGAGAACGTAGGGAGAAGGGTTTCGTGAAGAAGACTTCGGATTGCAGATGCAAAATTTGATGGAACTATACGAAAATGATGAAAGGGGCAGTAAGTAGATAAAGAAGTGAAGGGAAATTACAAAAAAGGACATAGGGTAAATGAAAGATCAGAAGAATCAAAAAGGGTAGAAGGTAAATTTCACTTGGAGTCTTCGCGCAGATAGATCTTTCTCCACGACGAAGATTGCTCGAAGATCTTCGCCATGACAAAAGAATTATTACACGCAACGATGAATGTTGCATAAAAAACGTTTGTCGCGGTGAAAAGATTAATCTACGTCCCGGTGAATTGGCCTGAGAGATTTTAGGCATTGTGGCCACGGTGACAGATAAGTTTGCCGCAGTAAAGTGAACCAGACCGCGGTGAAATTTTTTCGAGAGAAAAATAAACAAGACAACTACGAAAAATTCTACTGAAAAGACTAAGTGGATACTCAGCTCATATTCAAAGTCCTTAAGTAATACAAAAAAAATACAATTCATCATTTACACCAATTTCCTCAATCATAGAAAATGTGTCGTACAACAAGCTAAAACACAGCGAACATAAAATGGAGATGAATTATTGAATTGAAATTGCATAAACCAAAAATTAAACCTAGGTCCTATTGAAGTGGTTTCTCCCCCACACTTAGTCAACACACTCATGCATCCATAATGTCATATTCAATAACAGAGCAGAAGTAAGTGGTAAATGAAGGATGAGAAACGACCTGGTGACTTCGGTAGATCCTACATCTCCTGGTGGACGTTTGGCTTATAGCTATGCTGTGGTGAGGCAACTCGACCACTTGCCACTTTGATGCTAACGTTCACACTCCTCGGTTCACTTGAAACATTAGTGAATGGGTTCATTGCGAGTTCAAACTCAACGCATGCATCATCAACAACAATATCAAGCATGTTAACTCCTAGGAGCGATTAGTCCTCATGGGGGTGTTTCATAGCCTTATACATGTTAAAACTCACCAGCTGATCTCTTAACTCCATGGTGATCGTATCTTCGTTCATGCTAATCATGGTACTAGCAGTCCTTAAGAAAGGTCGATCGAGAATTAGAGAACTGTCCTACACAACTTCAGAAGACATATCAAACACAAAAAAATAAGTTGAAAAACTAAACCCTTGACCTGGACCAAAATATCCTCTATAATGCCCACAGGATGCCTCATAGACCTATCAGCCAATTGGAGAACTACAGATGTAGACTTAAGATTTTGACTCCTAATGATTGATAAACAGACTTAGGCATAACATTAATGGTTGCCCCTAGATCTAACAAGGCTCCCCCAATGGTAACTTTACCTATAGTGCAAGAGATAGTGAAAGATCCAGGGTCATGGCATTTGACAGGGATATGAGGCTTAAATAAAGCCGACACATTCGAGCTTACTTGGACTCTTTCATTGGACCTAAACTTCCTCTTATGGGTACATAGGTCTTTAAGGTATTTAGGATAAGCAGAAACTCGTTTTACAATATCAAGCAAAGGAATATTGACTTCCGCTTTACTGAACAAATCAATGATATCTTTTTCATGCTTAATGTCAGTCATCCATTTGCTCATCAAAGATGAATTAGGAAAAGGAAGATCTTGAAGATTTACTTCCTTACCTTTGGCTTCATTGGCTCCATGCTTGCTTGATTCCACATGCTCACTTGTTGTTACTTGTTCCTTGTAGCTCTCTGAATTAGCTCCCTTGCTCCTTGATTCGAACTTCTTTTCAGTCAAAAGTGATTTTTCTTTGGAGCTTTCTGATTTCCTGATTTTGTCCTTTGTCATAAACAATTCTTCACTATCAATTGCCTCTTCGCCTTCTTCTTCATCTTGATTTTTGAACCTCACTTGTTTCCCACTTCGGAGAGTTATTGTATTTAAACTTTTGGGGTTCATCATAGTGTTTGAAGGAACAACTCCACTACTTCTCGCCTAACTCTCACTCATGTTGTTGGACAATTGGGTCACAAAGGAATTGATATTTTCAGCTTTTGTCTCCCATTGCTCCATTCTCTTTTTTAGAGCATTAAACCGAGCAACATTCTTTGAGGAGTCTTGCTGAATAAGAGATGCTATGACATTGAACTGATTGGTGTTAGAATTCCTTTCTTCCTTCATCAAAGTCATAATATTATGCAACAGTTGGTTGGTGTCCACCTTGGGTGGGACGATCAGGGCTTGCTATTGGTTAGGAAACTAGCTAGTGGAAGTACCAGCTCCTCCTCCATGTTGAAATCAGTTTAGAGCCCTTCCCTCTTCACTCCTCCAACTGAACCTAGGGTTGGCCTTCCATCCCTCATTATAAGTGTTGGAGTAAGGATCCCATTTTTGATTTGATCATCCTGGAGATACTGCAGACACCTCTTCATATCGATCGAGGCAAACACTGGATATGTGCATCACTGATGTTGGATCCGTGACCCAACTGCATATAACTTACTATTTACTCTCTTGCTTTGATACCACAAATGTTGGGACCCAAATCCGGAACCCAACTACTTAATACGAAACCTTCATACCTATATACAAATCCAAATTCATGAAAGTCCTCCGTACAAAATTCATAAGATTCATCGTAATTAACCTCCAATAAAAAAATCTTCTTAGGACCCAAAATCAAAATCCAATTCCTAAGCTGATATGAAATTTCCTGCCGTTATATAATTAGCAATAAAAATCACTTCAATCGGAGCTTCCTTAACTCAAGATATCATTAGAATACCAAAGGTGCTCATTCCCCAAATATTTTCTCTCACCCAACCTCTTTCTTGCTCTAAAGCAACTTTTTCAATTTAATTCCAATGACATAATTTTTCATGGAGAGATAGATATGTGTCTTAGAAATCTAATGGTTCAAGAATCACCTCATTTGGAGCTCTATAGCTCAAGATATGCGTAAAAATCCAAAGTCGGTTCATAGCCCGATCATGCTCTCCAATCTGACCACTCACTTCCTTTTCGTCAAACTTTCAGAATTTAAATCCAATGGCTACCAATTTTTATGGAGAGGTAGGAAAACGTGTTAGGAATCTAACGCCTCAATAATCGCATCAATCGGAGGTCGGACAAATGAGTTATGGCCAAACTAGTCCGACATGTTCATGTTCAGATTCCTACTGCACATACTTTGGCGCAAATGTCATAACTTTCGCTAGAGATGTCGGATTGACTTTGTTCTTAGACGGTTAGAAAGTAGACATCTAGGGCTACAACTTTCATGAAGACCAAAATTTTAAATTTTGTCTTTTTGGGGGTCGAATTACACGGACTGTGTGAAATCACACGGTCAAACCGTGTAACCTTCGGGTGAAATGAGTCCTGCACCTGGATTTACACGACCCGTGTGAATTTACACGGGCTGACCGTGTAACCTACGGGTAACACGAAATTTTCAGCCCTCCAGCCCTCTTCAAAGGTTCCTAAACCCTCTCCTATCATTCCCTTACCTCAAACACCTTTCCAACACCACCAAAACCACTCTAAACTCATTCAACAACATCAAACAACATTGGAATTCAATTCCAATTCATTCATCACATATATTCACCCCAATATCGACATGTTCTTCTAACATTAACAACCATTGGCAACCTCAACCAAAGATAACCTCATACATCATATTCCAACTTTAAATAAATATAATCATACAACATAAACTTCTCAAGTCTTAACTCATCATCCATACCTAATTCACATTCCAATTCCCTAACCATTTAAATACCAATCTACATACATCAACTCCCAAACTTCAATCAACTAACTCATAAAACACACCAATTCCTATCATTCATTATAGGCATCAAGTCCATACTTCTCATACAACATTATTTCTTCTAATGCTCATAACACACCTTTCAATATCCAACATGCTATTCTAGCACAAACAACAAATGGCAATCATACAAACAATTATACTATACACAATATCCATTTTCACAATCATATGTTTCAACCTTTAAAAGACATATTCAAATACATAGGGACATCCCAAATTTTGCACTCTCATAAATAAATAAACAAAATAAACATTTGAACAATCTTCTTTACAAATTGAAGTACACATCACAACTTAAACCATTACAAATGAATACTCAAAATTTATCATTCTTAAGAAGCTATACAAAGGGGTTCATCTAGCTTAATACAAACTAACTATCTCGACGCGTCCAAATGTCTTGCAAGGATTACCGGCCTTCGCAGACTGCACCTGAGGGGGAAAAACATGGGTTGAGCTTGACAGCTCAGTGGCTAAACCATTTATAGCCATTGGCTTTAGAGCCACACGAACAACCAATACATATGCATACACGCATGAATATAAACATACATACATCAATGGTAATTCATCAATTACAAAGCAAGTGACATTTCATAATTCAATTTATCATCACATATTTAATGCAATTCATTTCAACACAAACTTAGTTCATCCAAATGCAATGCACACTTCAATGGCTTGAGGGTTCCGTGAACAAAACAGAGAAACCGAAGTTTACTCCGTGAACGAAACGAGTCTATTTTCAGATCTCGTGTGGCACAAGCGGCCAGCCGGGAGAAGGCTTTTACGTCGACGTGCACGTGACTTACGAAACGGTTCCTCTCTCGCCCACACAATCACATAAGCAATGCTCAAATCATTTAATCAAAATGAAATGCTTTCATGTTCTTTTTCTTCTTTCCATTCAATCACAATGCCATGCTCAAATACATAGCATAATCTCATCACAATTCAATTCTCATCAAAGTGTCATATATTTCTCAATGCATCACATAACATAACATAACACATCACAATGCATCTTTGCATGTTCAAAACCATTCAAATCCAATTCATGAAGTATATGAATACATATAAACCAATTCTTTAAATCATTTGAAAACAATATATGCACAATTTCAAAATACTTGAAATCACTTTATTCTCTCAATTTGGGAAAAATATTTAGTGGCTTATTATTCAACTATAAACATGAAACCCACCTCATATCCATGCTTACAACTTGCTTTGTGCCTCAATTGCTCCAAAGCCTCCTTCTTTCTTCCAATTTAACATTCCCTAAAGCAATTTCATCAAAATTCAATCTCATAAATAACTTAATCCTTCAATTTGATGCATAAGTCATCAATTCATACTAATTCCAAGATATGTACATCATTAATTTCTAAAATCCCCAAATTCCAAATTGAACCTAAACCAATTCAATCAAATTCAATATCATAATTAACTTAATTTCTCAAATTGAGCTTAGAAAACATCAATTCCTCACATATTCAAGCTATTTCAATCTCCAATTTTGAAAATCCCCAATTTTCAAAATTGGCCTAAA
>JANJEY010000236.1:89615714-89632011 GCA_024703695.1 Erythroxylum cataractarum
ATACATTTTCAATTATTAAATCAAAATTTATATATTTTAAAATTAATTATATTTATTGGTTGATATTATACAGTACAGCTGTATAATATATATTAATATGAACTATTTTGCAATTTTTTAAAAATTTAGGGACTATTTTATAAATTTAAAAAATATCCCGAAACGGTATCTGTTACTAACCGATACCGGTATAGTTCCGTTCCAGAGTCCAATCCGGTACCGAGCCCGGTACGGTATTCATAACATTGCTACACATGGGTTGCGCAATCTTTGAAAAAATCTTTTAAAAATCGCTGATAGAATCCTACATGACTAAGAAAGGAGCAAACTTTCCGCACAGTTGTGGGGTAAGGTAAAGATTTGATAACATCTATCTCAGCCTTATTGACCTTAATTCTCCTAGAAGAGACTGTATGACCCAAAATTATCCTTTGATCAACCATAAAATGATATTTTTATAATTTAAAACCAAATTAGTCTCAATGCAACGTTTAAGCACTTTTTCAAGGTTGATAATACCTATTTCAAAAGATTCTCTATAAACTGTGAAATCATCCATGAAAACTTCCATACAATTCTCCACAAGGTTAGAGAAAATACTTATCATACACCTTTGAAATATCACTAGTGTGTTATATAACCCAAATGTCATTCTTTGGTAGGCAAACGTGCCAAATGGACATGTGAAAGTTATTTGCTCTTGATCCTTTGGTACAACCAAAATCTGGTGATACCCTGAATAACTATCTAAGAAGCAATAGTGAGATTTACCTGCAAGTCTTTCAAGCATTTGAACAATAAATGAAAGTGGAAAATGATATTTCCTAGTAACTTGAATATGAGTGGGTATCAATTCACCATCACTATTTTCTATCACAGTTACCCCATTTTTCTTTGGAATTACTTGAACCAGGGTTACCCAATTGTTATCTGAAATAGGATAAATGATTCCACCATCAAGAAGCTTCAAAATTTCCTTTTTCACCAATTCCATCATAGGTGGATTCAAATGCCATTAGGGTTGCCTTACCTCCTTAGCTTCATCTTCCATCAATATTCGGCGCATACAAATGGTGGGGATAATACCTTTTAAATCAACCACTGTTGATCCAAAGGCTTCTTTATGTTGTCTTAACACTTGAATCAATTAGTTTTCCTGCAAAAGAGTGAGTTTATTTGAGATTATAACAAGTAACGTATCTTGCTCACCCAAAAATATGTATTTAAATGGCTAGGTAAACTTTTCAACTCCAACGTAGGTGGCTGAATTAATGAAGGTAGAAGCTTGGAGCTATTCCGTGACAGCTCCACATATGACAATTCCTTCATCGCTTGCTTGGTTTTCTCTAAATGACAAAACAACACCTCAAGTTTGTTGTTGGGCAATAACAACTCTTTAATTGCTTGCCATTGTAATGCATCTCCCATCTCCAAAATTGTGTCAAGTTCATCTCTTCCATTTAATGAAGAATTTTCATGCACCCAAGTGTTAATAAAGTCCACAAAAACAATAGGTTGTTCATCATCTGGAAATTTCATAGTATTGTATATATTGAATTTAATTAATTCACCATCAAATTCCATAGTCAATGACCCATTATGAACATCAATTTTTGTTTTAGTGGTTTTCAAAAATGGCCTTTCAAATAAAATTATAGTTGAAGAAGATACATCACCACTCCTTATCTATAAAATATAAAATCAGTTGGAAAAAACATTTCACCCATTTGAACTAATATATCCTCTAACATGCCTTTTGGATAAGCATTTGAACGATCTGCTAATTGAATCACTACATTAATTTCTTTGAGAGACCCTACGTTTAAAGACTTGTAAACATCATAACACATGACATTTATTGATGCACCCAAATCTAACATAACTTTTCAATTTTCAAATCACCAATTTTATAAGAGATAGTGAACATATCTGGGTCTTGACACTTAGGTGGTAGATTTTTTTCTACAATATGGCTGAAACATTCTCCCCCAATTGCACTTTTGTCATCAAATTTCAATTTATGTTTGGAAGTGTAGAGTTCCTTAAGAAATTTAGCATAATGGGGATTTGTTTAATGGCATCAAGTAAAGGAATATTTACCTGTACTTTGCTGAAAGTCTCCCATATTTCTTTATCTTGTTCCTTTTTCCTTGCCTTGGTGAATCGACTAGGAAAAGAGGTTTGTATAACAAAATTCTGTAGACCTGTCTGCGTCTTCTCTAGCTGATCAGGTGCTTCCTTTGTTGCTTCGTCTTCGACTTCTCTCTTGGAGATTTTTGGAGATGGTTCCTTCAGTTCCTTACCACTCCAAAACATGATAGCTTTGGCACTTCATTGGGATTAATTTCTGGTTGAGCTAGAAATTTTCCATAACTTTGTGCCTCTAACCAATTGATGGTTATTGCCATTTGGCTCAATTGATTTTCAAGACTTTGAATACTAACTTGAGTATCTCACTGAAATATCATAGTGCTAGTGGCCAAAGATTTAACTATATCTTCCAAAAAAGACTTGCCTTTGAAATTGGATACCATTTGTTGATGTTGTCTAGCTACATATGGTTACCTAAATTGCTGAAAATTTGCGGCACCAAAAGAGTTCCCATAATGCACATTTGGATGGTTGCGCCAACATGGATTGTAGGTGTTAGAGAATGGGTCATATTTTCTTTGAATTTGTCCAACAAATCCCTCCAGGACATTGACTTGTTTTGCACTTTCTTCCTGCAAAAACCAGACATGCATCAGTGGAGTGTCCAAACATCAAACATATTCCATATACCTTTGCTTCTTTATTTGTAATTGCAAGTTGCCGCACCAAAGATGTAAGATCATCTAATCTTTTCTCCAATGATGTTACATTCACCTCATTTATGTTTTTTGAACTATAGCCAGAATGTATCCCAAATTGTTGTGTATTAGAAGCCATATTCACTATCAAATCTCTTGCGACTGTCGATGTTTTGTCAACCAAAGCTCTACCACTTGTAGCATCAATCATGCTTCTATATGTAAGTAAAAGACCTTCATAGAAGTATTGAATTAACAATTGATCATTTATTTAGTGATGGAGACAACTAGCACAAAGCTTCATGAATCTTTCCCAATGTGTGTATAGTGTCTCCCCCGTGTGTTGTCAAATGCCACAAATTTCTTTTCAAATATTGGCACCTTTTAATGCTGGAAAATATTTTTCAAAGAATAGTTTCTTCATTTCAGCCTATGTTTGCACATTTTCACCAATAGAGTAGTATAACCAATCTTGAGCATCATCTTTGAGAGAAAATGAGAACGCTCTTAGTTTCATTTGCTCCTCAATCACATTGGTTGACTTCATACCTATACAAACACATCAAATTCCTTTAAATGCTTGTATGGATCCTCTCCTGGTAGACCTCAAAAAATTGGTAATAAATGAATCAACCCTGACTTCAATTCAAGGTGTTATTGTTCCCCAAATTCAGAAATTGATGTAATGAGGATGTTGAGCATCCGTAGGGGCAGCTAGTCCATAAAGAGTGTGATTCACATTTTTTATTTCCATCTTCTACACTTGATGTCTCTGTTTTGTTTACTTTCATAACCTCTTGGTAGTCTTTTCCATCCCGGAGTCGAATAACAATTGAGTTGTCTTGTCTACTCGTGTAACGTACATATACCGTCAAGAATTCCCCAACAAAGGCGCCAAAATTTGGTAATATTATCATCTGTAACCAAATATAAAAAGAAACCAACTTCCTACAACACAAATTAATGTAGTAATGAAAAGTAGGGATCGTTCCTACGAGGAATCTATTGGTAAATATTAAACTAAAACAAATTGGGAGTTGAATTAACGTGATTTAAGGAAATTAAAAATGAAAAAATTTGAAATAAACAAAAATGTTCAGATCTGGAAAATTAATAATGAACCTTAGTTTTAGATCACCTGTGTTATCAAACTAATATGGATCATCGATATAAAATTAAGTCCATTAACAAATACTCATTGGGTGATGTTCTCTCTTAAGATTAAATGAATAGATACATATAATCTAATCATTTTTATTAACCAACAACATAGATACGATCTTAAGTTTGATTAATTAATACCTTTAAGAACCAAGAAAACCAATGAGTAAGACAATACACATACGATATATATTTAATCTAGATAAGTATCTTTTCTAGAATTTCCAATCCTTAATGTAAAGATGATAATCCTAATTGCCACTTTGGATTAGCAAAATTGAACGCCAAATTTTACTAATCTAGCTGTAAATTAAATCAATTAATTCCTGGTTGTGCACCCTAGAGATCAATCAATTCAGTTATAGAAAACAATTCAAAAAACACTCAATATTCATTAATGAAATAAACTTTATTAAAAAATCTAACATATACTAGATGATAATGTGGTTCCCTTTACCCAAGAAGAAGAATTTAGCTACTCATAATAGAGGTAAAACCCAACAAAAGAATAACAAAACACATAGTCTTCATTTCTTGTCTTTTTTAGAAAAATACGAAACTTCTCTAAACCCAAAACAAAGAAAAACAATAGAAAACGTAAAGAAGATCTAACTAAAAGTGTCCTCTCTTCCCTCTTATTGTTATCTTTATCAGATACACTCTCCACATAATCAAGCAATAGATTCCCACCTAAAAGCAACAACTTGATTCCATAAATAATAAAAATCCTAAGTGTATCGAATATGAATTCAAATCAAATTCTGCTGATAAATTTTCCCTTTACTCATGCCCAAGCTTAGTCAAAAACTTTTCTGCCAGTTAGGAATTTGAATTATCTTTTCTTTCCTTGCATCTTTTTTATTTAAATTCATCTCTCATGTGTTGAAAAGCATCTCATCATCACTCAGTCCAAAATTTCGCAATGAAATGGGATCTAGAGAGGTCTGATAGTATGCAACCTTACCCCTATATAGTAGAGAGGTTGTTTCTGGTAAACTAACATGCAAATGAGACAATATAAAAATGATGCAAGTTACAGAGAAAAGATAAAACTAGCACGAAAAATTTCTATGTAACTAAAATTTCAATAAATACATAAATACAAGAAAATACAAGAAATAGAGAAATACCTGATGGAGTCCATATCTATGAGAACCTGATAGGCCACAAAGTTTGACCTCTTCTTGTCTCTAAATCAGTTAGGCGACCTTCCTCAGAGACCTGAAGGTATGACATCTTACTGTAGTTAGCTTCGTATCGGAGCATCAGAGGGCCTCCTGTGCATATACCCAAACTACCTATGCCTAATCTCTCTTAACTTGTCGGCAAAACTAGCTACTTGTGGTCTATCTCTCACCACCCCCTGGTTATGTCATACACCCACCGAAGCATATGCATTTCTACTACCAACAACTGTTTTGTATGTCTATGTTTAGCAGGCCAACACTCTGCCCCATATAACATGTTTGGACGGATTACCATTTTATAAAACTTCCCCTTAAGTTTTAAAGGAATATTTCTGTCAGATAAAACTCCTGATGTATCTTTACATTTGGCCCATCCAAATCTAATACAATGTACTATATCGACATCGATATTACCATCACTCTGAATGACGGACCCGGGATATTTAAAACTCGTCCTCTGTGGTATGATGTCGGTACCAATTGCTACCGTCACCTCTTGTACCATATGGTTTCCCGAAAAGTTACATTATAAATATTCCATCTTAGACCTGTTCATTTTAAAATCTTTTGATTTTAATGTATCTCTCTAGCATTCTAACTTAGAATTGAGTCCCTTTTTGGTTTCATCTACTAAGATAATATCGTCAGCAAATAACATACACCAAGGAACCTTTCCTTGAATGTGTTTAGTAATTTCATCTAACACTAATATGAACAACAAAGGACTTAACGCAAATCGTTGATGGAGTCCAACATTAATAGAAAACGCTTTCATGTCGCCTCCTATCATCTTTATGCTAGTCAATGCTCCTTCATACATATCCCTAATTACTTTAATATAGATAATAGGAATGTCCTTGGCCTTCAAACACCTCCATAAGAGGTCTTTAGGACTCTGTTATATGCCTTCTCCAAATCAATAAAAACTATATATAAATCCAGTTTTTGTTTCCTGTAGCATTCCATGAGTCTATGGAGTAAATGAATCGCTTCTGTTGTGGACCTACGAGGCATAAATCCAAATTAGTTGGATGATACAGAAACAACTCTTTGAATTCTCTTATATCCAAAGGTTAGACTAAAAATAACAACTTATCAATAAACATTAAGCTAACACCAATTAATCTTGTATGAGAAAGATTATTAAGGTTTTGAGTCCCAATATTTTAAAAATCAAATTGGTTCAGTTAGTTTAATAATAAAAAACAACTTTTTTGTTTAGTTTTTAAATTTATGGTTCATATTTATTTTAATATTTTTTTATTTTCAAATTTTTAATTCTAATTAATCTTTAACTGATTATATGAAGGTCTAATGTTGGTTGAATTTTTTAAATTTTAAATTTTTTGTTTTGTTGGTTTAACTTCGAATCTAACTTTTAAATCATTAGTGTTTACAATGTGGTGGCTTTTTCCCCTATCTCAAGTTGGATTCTCTTGAGAATTTGGTTCTTTAAAATCTCTAGCAGAGAAACATGACGACGAGTTTCACCATTAATATGGCCTTGCTTTCCTGTTTCCTTTATATCTTTTCGATTTCTTACAGGGATCCAGTAAGATTCTATAGACAGTTGCAAGAACAACGATTGATTATGATTCGCACAAATCAAAGTGAGAATCAAACTCTTGATATCTTCAAGTTGGTCTGAGTAAGTCGATTTGGTGGTGGAACTTTATCAAAACTTCTAAATTTACATTCCATCTAAAGATCCGAATGACAATTGTTCACCCTTTAGGCATATCTTAATTAATTAGTGTCAAATACAAGCTTTATCTTCAATGGTATAAGCAAAGAATATCAACAAATCTCATGATTCCATCAATTACCCAGCTACCAAATCCATTATTTACAAAGCGAGTCCCCATCACCTATTAAAAAGGTATATCGGTATCAAAGTAAAAGAGTGATTCAATATTGCTTAGTCAGCATATATGAATTCAACTTCCCTAGTGACATACACTATTACTTCAATGAATAAGCATTTTATTCTTACAGGGGAAAAAAAAAGAATCCAAATCAACCTATGAAGCGTAGAATCGTGGAAAACAAGTATGTATTTAGGCATAAGGTCCACACCAACTTAAAATAATGCTACAAAGGAACTTCCTAGAAGTAGAAATCAAATATGAATTTGCTCTAGTATACGAATATAATTGTCTTCTTTTTTGGGTCAACGAAATTGAGACATGGTCAATCCACGTTGTTGTGAAAGCCATCAACGGTCAGATATGTCACAATATGCATCCAAAATCTATATATACCGATCCTCCAATGGATGAGGTACATTAAAAGTTAAAACTACCAAGCCTCTAAAAGCAACCGAACCTGAAACCCAAAAAGAAGGGTACGTTAAACTTGGATGTCATCTTAAACGTGAACAAAGAAAGAAAGCAAGCAAACATTTAACATGGAAGAGTCTAGCAAAGGGAAGAAGGTAGAGAAAGTAAGAGACGAAGTACGTTACCGGGGAGTTAGAAGACGGCCATGGGGCAAGTATGCGGCGGAGATTCGGGACCCTTCGAGGCAAGGGGCACGATTGTGGCTAGGAACATTTGAAACGGCCGAGGAGGCAGCTCGTGCATATGACAGAGCTGCATTTGATATGAGAGGTCACCTTGCAATCCTCAATTTCCCTAATGATTACTACTCACAAATTATGGGGTCGACTCCTCGTCCTAACGCGTCGTTGTATTCTTCTTCTGCTCCTGCTTCTTCGAGCTCAAGATCTGGTAATATTGGCAGCGACGGTTTTGGTCGAGGAAGCTCGTCCAGTGGACAAGGAAGCCAAGTTTTCGAGATCGAGTGTTTCGATGATAGTCTTTTGGAAGAGCTTCTTGAATCAGAAGAGGAGAAAAGTAAACGTTCACAAGATTGAGTTTCGTTTCGCCTTTCTATGACCTTCGCTTTTAGTACCAAAACCTTAAATATAAATAAACGAGGTAGCGAACTGGTGAATGTTTAATAAGTTTCGTCAGTTATTCATTTGATTAGATATCTCGCAAACTCCGTTCACACTGTTCTCAGTATTTTATACATTACTTGCGCTAATTCTAAACTATTTGGACATTGCTACTGAATTAAGCGGTACTGCAATGGAGTCATTCAAAGTTGCGTTAGTACACTTCAACTTGTATCAACGATTTCAGTAGTTACATTCTCTGTTTTCCTAGTTTATTAAGGAGATGCTACCTTAAACAAAATGCGCAAAATTTCTGCCAGTGTTGTGATTGACCAATCACTGGGCTGCTAGTATCAACAGTTTGTGTCGTTATGTTGCTCAGAGAAATGATTTCCTTGCTTGTGATGGATTAGGCCCTGCGTGATTAGGCAAAAATTTAGAGAGAATGGGAGAGAGTTCAGTGTAGATAGGTTACTAATGATTGAGCATGGAAATCCAAAGTAGATGCAAACCCCTGATGGGGGTTAATTAACAAGCCTAAATTTTTATACACTTATGCGTGGATTCTGACAGCAATATATTAGTAATATCAAGAATCAAAGGCCGCATAGAAGTGATGATAAGAATCTGATGAATGGAGAATCGATGATCAAAAGTTAATTCAACAGTTCTTCCAAACGAACAAATCATCTGGAATCATAGGACATGAGTAAAGGTTTAAAGTGCAGATTGTGATGAAACTTGCAAAGTGATATCTTCTGGTTATTGAAATCAATGATTATTATATATACATCAGTATGCTCTGAAGTGTTCTATCCTTGATAAATCAGAATTCGCTGAAAGACTTACATCATAATTTGTTTAGATTTTGATATGTTTAATGCGATAGTAAGTTATAATACACTTCATTGAATAATTTATTTTTGTATAAATACGATAAAAAAGTATGATTTATTTAATATTTTATTCATATTTAAATTTTAAATTTTATCTAAATAATATCAATAAAATTTCACATAATCAATTAAAAATTTTTCACTTTCTATTGCAAATCATTGCAATAGGGACTGCATTTCTGGTTTCATTGATTTTGAATACAAAATTCTATTTATATTATCTTAATTATTGGATATGGATCATGCATTCTTTGGTTATTTTACGATATAGTTATTGTAGAATTCGCAATGTGGTCATGATGTTAATATTGTTTTAAGTTGTTATAAATAATATTATAGTATCAAAATATCATGACAATTGCTTGATTATTATTATATTAGTAATAAAAACGATTACTAAGTAAGGGGATATTATGAATTTGTATATAAGAAAGTTCTGAAACTCGATAATAGATTATGACACCTTCGCCTGTAAGTAATTAAAACATAATTAACTCCTTTTAAATTGGTAATTTCAAGTTTAAGAATGGATTATTTTGTGTTTGTAGTTGGATCATTAATGTTTTAAAAATCTTAGACTCGACCAAATAAAAAGTTTAAAAGTTCAGTCGGTATTGAACCGCTATAAAATTGATATATAATAAAAATTGAACAAAAATATGATTAAAAAGCATATTATTTTGTTTATTGAAGAGATTAAACTTTAATTGAAGGAGAATGTCAAACAAAAACTAATTCATTTATTTTGATTTATAAAAACGATTAGCTTATAAAAACTGGTCAGTTAATTAATAAATCCATCAAATTTGAATAGTAAGAATTATTAAAGTAAAATGAACTGGTAAGTTAAATAGTTAAAAAAAATTATGATTGAACCGACTAATCAATTAGTTTTTTAATCATTGTTAAAGAATGACATTAAAATCTTAGTATTTAAGTCTCAATTAGGACATTAAATGTTTGAGTTAAAGTTACTGAAATATCCTAAAATGAAAAATAATGAAGGTGATATAGTTTTGATGACCCAAAGCTGATAATATTGGAACTTGAAATCTTAGCTAGGTCTTTCAGAGCCAACAAGTTCATAGCTAAAAATAATAGGGCTTCAGTTTCTAATTGTATCATTAAAGATATTAGGTTGTTTCAATTTTCTAAATTGTGAATGTAAGGAATGATTAATGTCCATGACAATACTGCCGTGTAATTAAAAGATTAAGTTCCTATATCATCCATCAACCCTAATGATATAATTAGGATTAGTAACTCTTCATACAGTTTGATGGTGGCGATAATTTATGTAGATATGCATTGATCTTAATAAAAGGTCACTGATAAAACGCAATAGGCATTTTGCGTTGTGGGTTCAGCTTGGATCAAGAGGTAAGTTTATATATTTTGATAGTTTAAACACAATTTATTTACTTAATATCATACATTTTTCTTATAAAGATGAAACACGTAGAGTTCTAATACAATTTTTTGAAATTCCTTATTTTCTCAAACAAAGTTTGATGTTAAATTTTATTAATAAAAACAATTCAACTTATATGATGAGAAAGTTTCTTTTTAGGAAGCTCAAGCTTGGTTTGAATGCAAATTGGCTCTTAAGAGCACTTTGATGAAGGTAGAGCTTAAATTTGATGTTGGCTTTAACAGGAAATTCAATATTATGTGAAGATTTACTGAGTTGTGGCAAGAAGATCCAAATTTATCTTCTTAATTGAGTTGAAAACTGAAACTGTTAACAAAATTCTATGAACAGACAAATTTATGTTATTATTTTGCAGGGAAGACGTGAGAGATATTTGCAACTCTTGAGATATATAGTGTATATTTTGCTCATCCTTCACCGTAGATGTAATTTATATTAGTTGAACTACAAGATTCTTCACAACTTTGTGATTTAATAAGGTGCAAGTACATGCAGTTCTGGAAGGAAATAGAATATGCAGCCACCTCCACAGAATCATCATAGGGTTTATAGAAATTAAACCAAGAGACCCAACTAAAAGCAAAAACTCTAAGAACTTTTAGATATAAATTAGAATGTATCTTCTTGAGAGAAGTGGAATAACTTAATTGGAAGGACTATCTAAAAGTTGAGGATAAGTTTTCTACTTCAGAAAGTGTGCTCTCCGGGGGAATGCAAATACCCTAAAATTTCAGATAACTTTCAAATTGAGACCATCACTTATACATTTAGCATAGATATACAAGATGAGCACACCTAAAGCAAAAACCTTAGTTGAAAGCTTTTGGTTTTCACACCAATTCAAGTTTTACTGGAAGATATATCCGGTTTCCTCTAGAATTCAAGCCCCTTTTCGCGTGATTGCAAAATCCGTCACAGAATAAAAGCTTATGCCAATTGAATGGGTTCTGGATATATATCAATAACTATAATCCTTTTCAATTTCTATAAAAACTTGTTTACCATAAGCTGGAGGGACGACCAGTCAAATCAAGGCAACTCGATCACTTTTTCTTGCTCCTTTGCTCTTCCTGCTCAAGCAGCTCCTCTAGCAACTTATCATCCAAGCACTCAAACTCAAAAACTTCTCTTTGCATTGAGGAGGAAGATGAAGATGAACCCACAGAGGCCGACGAGTAATTAGAAGCTGAGCTACTGGAAGCAGCAAGACTACCCATCGGATATTCATGAGGAAAGTTGAGGATAGCCAAGTGCCCTCTCATTGCATAAGCTGCACGGTCATAAGCTCTGGCAGCCTCCTCCGCCGTGTTAAAGGTGCCAAGCCACACCCGAGCACCTTGCCTGGCGGAATCACGTATCTCCGCAGCAAATTTCCCCCATGGCCGCTTCCTGACTCCACGGTACTTAACCTCTCCACCCTTTTCGTTGCCCTTATTAGATTCATCCATTTCGGCCTGGGTGTTGCATGGCTGAAGCGTGTGACGTAGAAGCATTTATAAGAGTTGGAATTTGGAAGACTCGAGTTTGGCATGATTTGAAGGCCACAGCATTCCCCCGTGGACAAACACTTGGTTGAGAAAAATTCCCACGTGCCTAGAAAATTTCAAACACTTCCGTCCCTCGTTAGACCATAGAACTTTAATTTGATCCAATGCACCTGGATGGTCAAGGTGGTGGCTTTGGGGTCCCTGGTACCCTTTCAAAATTCTGTCACTTTCCTTTTAAATTATTTGTTATGGTTACTGTAGAGCAATGCGTTAAGAAAAGTGACCTATGGGCATAATCTACTTTACGTCACCACTCCTAATAATTAACTATTGAAGTGATGAAAGAAGCTAGTGATCTAACTAACATTGAAGTTGCACTCGAATCTTGAGGTTAAATGCTTGGTTTTTCCATTCCTTGGCTTCTAATTCCAAGTCACATCCTGATTATAAAAAATTATTACATAGTTAATATTTCTTTGTGATTCGGAGTAAAAATTGACTTAATTAAGTTAGAAAAGGAAAAGATAAAAGTACTTTAACGTTTTTGAGACGTCATTGCATATTTAACTTGTAATGATGGAAGGCAAGACAATTATATAAGAAGGAAAGACCGTTTCCTCTACTTGCGAAGAAAGGTTAGAATTAATAAGGTTGGAACCCTAAAAAATAAGACACTTAATACCTAATAAATCGGAGTCAAAGCGTTTTCCTCCTGTCTTTTATTTTTTCTGTTTACTTTTGCTTTTAATGGTTTAGAAATTATAATAAAATTTGAATTTGGTTGAAATGGACGTGTTTACCAAACAGCTTATTAGTTGTTTTTTAGCTTATTAACTGAAAGTTAATTTTTTTGATCATCTTAAAAAATTATTGATATGCTTGATGAATGGCTTATTAGTTAGCTTATTTAATCTTAATAAACTGATTTCTAAAAGCTTCATAAAATGAGCCTTTGAAATTAGTTGTTTACCTAATGACAATTGTCCACTTTATTTTTTACTTTTGCTCCGTATGTTTTTAAAGTTGACTTTTTTATCGTACAATTATATTGTAAAGTTTAGAAGAATATAATAAAGGAGTAAATTAAACTTTTTAACCTTTATTTAATTTTATGATATTAATTTATATTTAAAAATATCATAATATTAAAATTTTGAACATAAATTGTCACATCAAATTAATATTTTTAGTATATAGTTACTATATATCGTATCTACACCATGTTATAATTATAGATATTTTAATTTGTTAAATAATAAAATTCATACATATGATATTAAAAAATACTAATATGATGTAGCTCACTGCATCATTTATATTAGTAGAGAATTTACCGTTAGGTTATTATTATTAGTGTTTTTATTTTTTATTAAAGTTATAAACTTAATTTTTATAAAATTAAATATCTAAATCTAAATTCTTATAAGAATATTTAACGAAATATTGAGAAATATAATATTCATGTCCTTACAATTTTTCTTTAAATCATGCCCTCATAAATCATTTTACATATCAACAAGTAATACTAAATAGTTAATTTTATCAAATATTTTTAACAAACAACTGACATTATCTGCTGATCAAATCAGCTGATATAATCAACTATCAGCTAACCGCTTATAAAATCAGCTAACATGGTTAATACAATCTGTTGTTTATCAATTGGCCAATATCATAATGGCTTATATATTGTTCATCAGTACAAATTAAAACTAGTTTTCAACTTGGGTGTTACCAAGTTAAAATTGATTCTCTTATTTTCGCGTTGAATAATAAAAGAGAAAGGAAATTTGGACTTTTTCTACGGATTGTTAAGAACCCAAGTCAGGGAAGGCTAAGCCGAATTTTACTTGGAACTTTCACTGACAAGTGAATGAGGACGCTGTTGGATATCTGGCCAGCTTAACAAATGTGAAATAATTCATATTTCCTTAAGAAGACGATGACTCTCATAAAAGAAGACATCTTTTAGTTTGGAAAAGAGGTTCCTTACCTGTGGACATTTAACTCCACTTTCATTTGCCTCTCTCCAACCTTTCAATCTATTTTTTATTTATCTTCGAAATGCTGACAGGGTGACACGCAAACTTGAAATAACTAAAAGGAGATTTCTTTGTGAAGAAGGAAAAAAGGAATATACAAAGCTTTCTAGAGCAAAGTCTGTAAAGATGGAACTTTTGGTGAAGTCGAAATCAAAAATCTCATCAAGAAGAATATTTCATTTCTTAACAAATGGTGGTAGAAATTTAGCATTGACGAGAACCAACTTTATAAGCATTTCAAGCATTTGCCCAATTTTTATTCTTCCAAATAAAAAGTTGATTCCACTCATTTCTGAAATGATGTAAGGGACCCCCGTACTCCTTAATTAAACAAATTTTCTTGAATTCACACCCCCTTGTTTTAGAGGAGCCAAAGTAATTGACTATTATAACTTATATAGTAACATTTCCTGATGATCAATTCAGTTTTGAAAGCTCCTCGGAGTTGGAGAACGAAACCAATTTGATAGTTTGTTGAACCAGTAGAACATCCAATCAATCAAACCAACACAACTTTACCTTGGGTTAACGTGAATTGGGATAGTCTTTTTCTCCTCCTTGAGTTCAAGTCTTTTCTTGGCCAACTTCAAACGACAGCTTTCTCACGAGAATGTTTCTAGGAAGCAGAGGCGTTCAACTTCCCTAGATTAGCTTTTCTGGAGAGGGTGGAATACACAATTAGAAGATAACATCCACGTTTTCTTCTACCCTGCAAAACAATTTACAACTTGTGGAATAATATATTCGAATACTGGCGTCTAAGCACTTATCCAAGGCTTTTATGTGCACTCTATTGAATTGATAATAGGAAACTTCTAATATTTGACGGGGTTATTGTTGCCCGGGAGGGATTATTCATACAGGCTACGTGGATAAATATACATTACAAATAAAATTATAATAAGTTCATAATTATAAGAATTATACGCTTTACTTCTAAATTATTTTAAGTTATTGTTTTATTGGATATTAATAAAATTTAAAAAGACTAACATATTTTTTTATAAAGGAAGTAGTTAATCTTATAAACTAAATCATAAAGATACCTAAATAAACAAGTGGGTGTTTATTAGAAATCAAGTTCATTAAACTGATTTCATATGAAAATTTCATTTGTAAAATTATTTGTATGTCTATGAAAATTTTTATTTTGATGATTGTATAAATGATCATTTGACTTAAGATCTCTAAACTATCTCACATAGAAATTGTTATATTTTGATATCAATTATGACTTGTTCTTGTTAAGAATAACTCAATCAACAGTCGATGAATATAGTGCAAATTATGTGAAAATAGTTAAGTGATCAATATAAGATTCATCGTCTTAAAATAATTAAGAAAAAAATTTATTATTCTCGATTAATATTGATTTATGAATTTCTTATCTAAAGTAAAGGATACTTTGATAATTATTTTCAAATGTAATTAATAAAATCAATTACTAGTAGTGAAGAACTAATATGATTGAACTTAAATAGAGTAGATATTAATTATATATTTTACGGCTAACTAGGATATTGTGTGATAAAATAATTTAATTATACAGAAAAATCAAGCATAGAAAGATTAGTCCAAAAAATTTTGACATTTCCAAATATTTGGATAGTCATGGTGTATTGTTAAATGTCAATCATGATATATGAATATAAATTGTTTAATTAGAGAACTAAAGATGAATTGAAGAAGTTTAACCTATCTAATCATAAATATGATTTATGGTTATAATTTATATTCATTACCATCACATTGAGGTACCTAATTAGTCATACACAAAGAATAAGTTGAAGAGAGAAAAAAGATTTGAATTAAGTTGAACTTAATTGTAAAGTTTGAAAAACTTTAAAATTAAATATAAGATATTTAATCAATAATGACCAATATGAGACATTGGGTCTTATTTAGGTCCAACAAGTATTCAATTATAAGTATAATTGAAGTTTAGTTAAAATTAGAATTTTACTTTAGTTAAATTACTAAAAGATCCAACATCTATTATAAATAAACTTAAACACCGAAAGAGCTGCACTTTTTTACTTAACCCTCTCTATAATAATTGTAAAGTTCTCTCAGCCCTTTTATGAATAGTCTAAAAAGTCATAAATGTATCCATTATGGTAGTTGAGATAAGTTAGTTTTAGAAATGGATTGAGAAAAATTGACAAGAAAAAAACCAGGTTCACATATAGGATATAAACTATGATTCAAACTTTATTATATTTTATATGTTAATCATATTATAGAATTCAAGTGATATTGGCTTCAGTAAAGTTAAACAAAAAAGTTTTATTCTTATTCTGTTGCACATGAGACCGGATCCCACCTTTATTTCTGTTGGATGCATTTTCTCATTAGAATGAGTGATATTTTTCCTTAATTTCTGGATTAATTATTGGGTCTTATA
>JANJEY010000236.1:89651736-89672944 GCA_024703695.1 Erythroxylum cataractarum
TAACAAAATATACCAACCCATACCCGGACTACTAGTGCGGGTACGGGCGGGTAAACGGGTGACCCGCCCGTTTTGCCAGGTCTAGGTTGAAGAGTTGGGGACCTCTACAAAACTTGCAGAATGAATAAACCTATCTCGATGTACAAGCTTTGAAGATTCAACCACTGTCTGTGGGTGAGATTAGGCAACTATAGCTAGCCCCCAACAATTGCCCCGATAGTCAAACAACTTTCAAGGGAGATTGGCTTTCAGATAATTGTATTGCATAAGAAATCATGAGCATATTGGTGTTGAGAACTTAAACCTGCAAATAAGGAGTCACTCAAAACTTTCGTTTTTGTCCCTCGTTAGGGCTGGCCATTTGATTTTATGTTTTGTTTTTCTTCTTTATTAGGATTGATATTTTAGATCTTACTTAAAATTGCTGAACAAGTTTGATTTATTAATCAAATTTTGATTAATATCGTTTTGTTTTGTTTTATAACTGAAAAATTAATCAATTAAAATAATAATTGTAAAAATTTAAAAGAGTTTACAATTGAGTCAAATTAAAAAAATTAAATTAAACCTAATTTTTTAAAAAGTTTAAACTCATTCAATTCAAAATTATGTTTTTCTTCGTCAATTTATCAAATTGATAAGTAAGTTAATATTGTTACATATGATGCCTTAATTAGTGGAGTAAATCTTTTGATAATTTTTAATTTAAGAAATTGTAGAATTGTAATAAGAGAAATCATAATTTTAATTAACTTAAAAACTTTTTCAAAATGATTGATTAAGAGTAAAAGTATTTTAAAATTTGTAAACTTTAATTAAATCATTTTTTATAATTTAAAATATATGGTCTGTAGCTTATTACATATATATATAATAATTTAATCAATACAAATCCAAAAAATAAAATTACTAATCTCGCTGACATAAAAAAGAAAAAAATATATATATATATATATATGTTAACGTTGATTGACGTGAGGCGAGAAAGCCTAACATAAAGTGTTGATTTTTTTTATATTTAAAGATATAAATGAGTTATACTCACCGTGTTGAAGTAAGAATCCACATGAGACCAAGTACAAATGTCAACTATTTAATCAGCCCTCACACAGAGACAATTAAGCCGGCTGTATGCTTAAATTAAATGACTTGTTTAGTAAATTTTATGGAGATTTCCTATACGTATGTGCTGTGTCATTTAACTATTTGAGAAGCTGTTGAATCGATCAATGGAGTCAAGACCTGGTTTTCTTGTTTTGTCCACGTTTTGACTGGGTCTGGGTACATTACTGTTTAATGCCGATGACGACTAGACTAAGGAGGTCAAGATTTAATGGCCTCCGTGTCACGTGAAATCACATGCATTCCCCATGGTCCTGACTCATCTGGTGCATGACTGAGTAAACTAGAGCAGTAGCACCTGGGAACAAAGACGAGACTCTTTTTTTTTTAAAATTGAAAATCCCTTTACAAATTAATATTACGAAAAATATATTTTATTAGCTATTAAATTTTTTAATCATCGAAATAATATAATTTAAAATTTAATTTTCTTTAACATTTCCAGTATATGATTAAGTGAAATACTTAAATTTTAACACTTAAAAGAGTTATATGACATTTTTTTATTACCTACTATTAAATAAGTGATAAAAATCATATAACTTCTCTAAATGTAGTTTTTACTTACAATAATAAAATATTAATAGAAATAAAATTTTAAATTTTGGTTGTATGATCTTTTAAATTTTTTAATTAAAACTAGATATTAAAGTGAAATTTTACAATGTTTGATATTTTTTAATTTATTATCGCTATATCAAATATATTAGCGCCAATTTAACTAACAATTAATTAGAAAAGATGCTCGAACTATTTAACAATAATTTTTTAATGGAAAATATTAGTATAAAAGATTCTAAAAAACGAATTAGACCAAAATTGAGTTCGCTTAAAATCTCAAACATAGGATGCAGATGTCACGTGACACCAATCTCGGAACGTAAGGACCTACGTGACTTTACGAGGTGCTTGTGATTCCACATAGTAAACAACTGAGAATTTCTGATGGGCCCACGTTAGAAGTACCATTTTCCTCATTAGTCTATCCGTCAAAACGTACTCCAAAGTCTAATTAGATGAGCTAATACCCAACTACATTCAACTACCAGTTATTAAACTTAAGTTAATTAATTCACAGTTCGTATCGTGTAAATTACCAATTTAAACGACAGATTCTTTTCTTTTTTTTGTTGGATTCTCTCTTTCAGTTTCCTTTTCGAAGATTGGAGGAAACCCATTCTTCAAGTAAGCTGATTACTATTGCCAATGCCAGCTGTTGCCGTATGCCAGATTTTGTTTCTAATAACGTGTATACTGTTATTTACTTATTGTTTATTTCTTGTGTCAGGTACATGTTCTTCCTTGTCTCTTTCATTTCTCCAGTCACGTCTAGGCTAATTTGTATTTATCTTAATCGATAATTGGTAATGATTCGAGTTTTACCTTTTTTTCTGTCTTCGTTTTTTATAATATTTATAAAATTTGTAGTCCATATCTTTTAAATACACGTACTAATATATAAATTGTACACTTCAAATAAATAATTTAATAAATTAAAAATTTAGAATCAAGTAATAAAATCAAAGCCAACAATACTTATAAACTTTAACATATTTTTGTTCTTAATTAATCATTCATTCTTTATAAAATAAAAATAAATTACAGTTTCACTTCTCAGTAACTCAAACTTGCATAAGAACTAATTGTTTCATCACTCGCGGGGCTATCTTCATTTCTATTGTTTAAAATTTAAACTTGCAACGTTTTATTTTTTAAGTTTTTGTACCCAACTTCCAGGTCACCTTTGTGGGTGAAAAAGTTGTGGAAAAGAGTGGATGAATCAGCGTCTTTCAGTCCTGATGGTGTCAAGACAGGGCCATGACATTAATGTCTGTAGTACATGGTTAGGTATATCCCAGGCTCAAGAATTTATGGCATCATAATGCAAATTCATTGAGTTATTTCAAAAGAGTCTACTGAGGAATGATGATTTGCTTATTAACAAGAAAAGAACGACATGATTGGAAAAAGAAAAGCCTTACGCAGTGCCTGCAATCAACAAACCACACTACTTTTGTTAACGTTTGGGATTAGCTAAAAATTTCGAATCTGCAAAATGAGAAAAGAAGAAGACGGGAGGTTGTACCTGTTGATGGAATTGTAAACGAAACGTGTAATGTGGCAGAGACTAAAAGTTTGACTGTGCAAAATGTACACTTTTTTTAGAATCCTGGACCAGTTTTTCTAACCTAAAACTAAATAAATGCTCCTTTGTCTTTCTTCTCTTTGTCAAGTGTCAACACGCAAGTATGGACATTGGACAGCGTCGGATCTGCCTTTATTTTGTGTTCTCTTTTATAGGATTCTACACACGCGGATTTGACTTTCCTTCCCTTCCAGTGATATCATCAGCCACTTTTTTGACAGAAAAAAAAGGGTTTCTTTCCTTTGGACCCACGTTCACAAAATTGCCTTTGGAACTCGTACACTATACTACCAATCAAAGATTTTTAAACCAGAAATGGAGCGGCAAGCCGAGATCTCATAACGGTTCAATTTACACTCATTATTTTTTATATATTAGATCATTTTTAAAAAATTACTTTAAAAAATAATAATATAAAATTAAGTAATATGCTCAAATCATATATTATACTTAAAAATTCACAACTTAATTTCGATATCATAACTCAAAACTTCAGAAGGGAAAGGCTCCCCAACTGATCGACCGGTGCCAGGGTTTTATATTTTCTGAATTGATGTGAATGCACATTACAAGTTTGTGTGGTCTATCGTTGGAAGGTTGGCTATGCTCAAACATAATGGCTTGCATGTGCCAGTTTAGTTTTTTTTTTTCTTTTCCCTACGTGATTGATGATTATGATTGAAAAAGAATGTGTAAAAAGTCAAGTTCCTTCCGTTTGTTTGTTATACATTTAATTACGTTTTCTGTCTCTATTGTGTGAAAAAATGTCAATTTGATGTTTCTTCATTTATAATAAATTATGTCGAGACTAGCACTTCATCAAGCATTGACCAAACAGTTTCGATCAATTATTCAATTAGGTTTAGGCTGTCTTGTAATACATATTTGTGTAAATTTCAAACCTTTAATTTATTATTTTATACATATATATAACTAAATTACATCTTACTAGGTATCGTTTGATAACCAAAAGAATTGGAATTAAAAAATGAGAATATGAATGAAAAGTAAGAATTGAAATATAAATGAAATTACTAATTATGTGTATTTAGTATGTAAGCACTAGAAATGAGATTATGAAGTTAAGTGTTTGATATCAAATATTAAGAATGGTAATTTATGTTTGGTTATTTTTATGTGATTGATTTTGTAAATAATTAACTAAAATGTTTTGTATTTAATAAATAAATAACTAGAATTATTTTTAATGATTCAATAAATTATTAATTTTTAAATAATCGTGTATGATTTTTTATAAGAATAAAATCAAAGAATTATAATGAATTTATTTTATGATATAAATTTATTGAAATAAAATTAAATAATTATTAAATAAAGTAATGTATAATGTTGATGATAATATCTTAATAAGAATCAATCAAAATGATGTATTATCTAAATAAATAAACTAATTTTAAATTCTCAAAGAGAGAGTTCAAATACACACAAAAAAAGTCTATTTTAAATTTGTCCACTCTTATCTTGTTTATTACTAGTTATTAAACAAGAAAAAAAATTAAGGAATGTAAATTAAAACTCATTCTCACATCTTCATGTAACTAAACGGAAGTATTTTTAGCAACGTCATACATTTATTAACTCGTTCAAAACTGATAAATATTATTATTGTTAGCAAGAAAGTCAACAAATATCTTAAATTAGTTTTTACTAATAATTCAATCATTATTTTGTTTAACTATAAAGTTTAGAATAAAAGACACCATGATTGAGTTTAAAAAAAAAAAACTCGGTACCACAAGTTATAGACTCTTAAGAATAAAAGCTGGAGTAAATTCATGACACAATAATTTTATTTTCTTCAGTTCTGGCTGGAGGTACCATCTGTTCCTGTTCCACCACCAATGATTAAGAGCAACCACTTTGATTGTATGTGTTGTTGAGTCTTCTTTACAAGTTGTACTGCAGCCTCAATAGCAAGAGGTTTTATGTTATGATTTTTGGCCATTAATGACTTTGAACACCGATATAAAGCTACTTCACGTGTGATTGAAATTGATCGATATTACCATAAGCGTAAAAAGTGAAAACTTAGGTTGTACAAATTTCACGTCAGTCACTTTCACTCTCTGCTATTCTAAATATACAATTACCATTCTCTTGGGTTTAATAGGTTAGAATTTTTACAGAATCTTTTCGTTTTATATGTGTTGCGAAGTGTTAGCTTTCTGTCTGCTGTCTGCTGTCAGTTTCAGTTTCATTGCATATGCCCAATATATACATATAGACACTTCAGTTGACAATCTATATATATATAGACACTTCAGTTGACAATTTATATAAATTATCAAAAAATAAAACAATTCATAAATTATTATTCTAACTAAATTAATTACAAAATAGTTATTTAAAATCAAATATCAAACTTTGTTCAAACAATTCTTGTTCATTTTTAAGTGTGTCTAATTTTAATATATGAAAATATTTCTATATTCATATTAGTCCACCCGAAATACAATAACCGAGGCCATTTACGACTCTCTCGTGGGAACAGAAGCCAGATAAAATTCAGCAGCTTGTTCTCTGACTCCTCATACTTGAATTTCTACTCTATATTAGAGTATATGTATAATATTTATAAAAAATATTATAAAATTACTACTATTATAATATGCACAAATTTCCATCAAATTTCAACGCTTTCATGTCCCCAGTTTGACACCACCCGCATTTATACCACCTGTGCTATTTCCTCCCGTCTTTCTTACTCTTCCTTGTCCATGTTCTTGCATACCATTCATGTCGCTTCTTAAATCTTTCCTTACCCTTAATTAATCTGTCTTCTTCATCACAAGTTCTCGTCTTTGAGATTCTTCATCTGTTCCATACCATCATAGGCATACCTTGGATGTTGTTGAATACCGTTCTAGAACTCATAGAGGCGTTATGGATCTTGTGAGCAGAAGCTTTGTTTCACAGTCTCCTCCACCAATTAATACGTCTCCAAGTAGCTCAATCTTTGGTCCTCATCTACATTCCTCTGACACAAGTTTCCCAATCATAGCCATTGCTGTTATAGGGATTTTGGCCACAGCTTTCTTGCTCGTCAGCTACTACATCTTTGTCATCAAGTGTTGTCTCAGTTGGCACAGAATAGATCTTCTGAGGAGATTTGGCATATCCAGAAACCGAAACCACGAAGACCCTTTAATGGCCTATGCACCTGCACACGAGACCAGAGGCTTAGACGAGGCAGTGATAAGGTCAATCCCAGTATTCAAGTTCAAGAAAGTAGTCATCAACAACAGCGGATACCTTGAAGAACAGAGCTTCGGTGAATGTGCGGTTTGTTTAACTGAGTTTCAGGAAGATGAGAAGCTAAAAAGAATACCAAATTGTGGCCATGTTTTTCATATAGATTGCATCGATGTTTGGCTTCAAGGAAATGCGAATTGCCCACTTTGTAGAACAAGCATTTCAGGCCCCACAAGGCCGTTCTCAATTGACCAGGTTATTGCCCCAAGCTCCACGCCACAAGATCCACATCCTTACACAGAAAGTCTCATTGGTGGAGATGAAGACTATGTCGTGATAGAATTAGGAAATCGTAACTCCACAAATCAAACACTGGTTTCAGCTCAAGAAAGGCTGAACTCAGGAGAATTATCTGCTCGTTCAATTAGTACTCCTTCACCCAGGAAGACAGAGCAGAGAGTGCTTCAGAAAAAAGGCAGGAAATTTAACAAAGTTACGAGCATGGGTGATGAATGTATTGACATTAGAGGCAAAGATGATCAATTCGCAATCCAACCCATTAGAAGGTCTTTTTCAATGGATTCTTCGACGGATCGACATTTGTTTTTGTCGATTCAAGAGATTGTGCAGCAAAGCAGGCATGTCACAGAGGTGAGTCCTGTTGGAAGTTGCAGTAGTAGAAGCAGGAGAAATTTCTTTTCTTTCGGTCACGGTAGAGGTTCCAGAAATGCAGTTTTACCTGTTTATTTGGAACCATAAATATTGGAGAAAATCATTTTATATAATTTTTTTAACGCGTGTCTCTTTTTCTTCTTGTTTTTCTGAAGACGTAGAAATTTTTATAGCTGTCCAAAGGCATAGGATTTATGATATAAAAGCATTCAACTGGAGCTCTTCTTGGTTGATTCTTCCATTTGTGTCATTATAGAATTTATACAGGCATGACCAACACTACTTCTTCTCAAATTCTTCATTTAATTGTCAATTAGTGCACTTTGGTCTTAAGTTAAAGAGCCCAGAAAGACTCAAAAGTTTCAGACAAAAAGGAAATAGGTCCCCTCCCATTGATTTAAGGCTCAAGGAAAGGGTCCTCTTGCACAGAGAGAATCATGGCCAATCCAGTTTAATTCAATGTGAAAGAGAGAAAAAAAGAAAAAGAAAAAAGAGAATAATACAAAAAGGTACAATAGAGAAAAGTGGAACTTAGGGAGGTCCCTTCTAGGCGTTGATTTAGGAGGTTATGAATTGAGATAATGATGCCAAATTCCCACCAACTTCTTGGGTCAATAATTTCTAATGTTGGTTGAAGAAGGAAGAAGGTACATAAGTTTGGTCGTGGGTTGGTATAGAACCTTAACCAACAATTGCTTCCAGTCTGTAGGAATCATATGAATGATTTTGTTAAGAAAAAAAAAATTGACATCTGTACACATACCAAAAGACAATGTAGGAGGCACTAAAAGTAGGAAGGAACCTGCTACTTGGCTTGCTTCTGGGTTGGTTCTTGCTTCTCAAGTTGTCTTCTTCTTGTACATCACTCTTTGCCTCATTTGAAGAAGGTAGGATCCATTCTTTCCTTGGTTCTTTGTCTTTACAACTTTCTCCTTCAATCCAGATTTGGTTTCCTATCTCAAATCTTCAATGGCCCTACTTGGAAAAACGAAAGACACTTTTGACTAATAATGCCTCTTCCCAAGTGTGGGGTAAAACTAAAAACAGATCAATCATGTGAGTTGCAAGTAGCAGAAGCGTGGACAATAAACTAAGAATAAGCAGGCGGCATATGCAGGCTCGTTTCTAATCATCTTCCAACTCTGTCGCAACTCCGTCACTGACATTGCCCGCCTCTGCAGGCAGCGAGACACTCCACAGCTAAAATCACATGCTTGTTACCAATCCCTTGGACAATCTAACTACATAACCCATATCTTCAATGTTCATATTTCCTCAAAAATAACTATTGAGCCTATATCGCTTTTCTCAGGCCATACATGTGCTTTTATGCATGGGCAGACATAATCTATACACGTTCCCTGGTGAGCTATGTTATGTTTAGCTTCCTTAATTGATCTACAACACTACTGTCCTTTTGTTAAAAATATTATAAAATTTAATATTACATTATATTTTTAAATAATTTAAAACAATAAAAATGTTTCTGTATAATGACCTAGACCATTACAATTTTTATATTTTTAATGTAAAATAGTACGTTCTTTTGTTTTTTTTTTTTTCTTTTTTCTATTTCCTCGTTTAGTTTTATATGATAATATCTGTTGTCGTTTTATTGTTGAAATATACTGGACTTATCAAATTAATAGAGGTGGCCATTTAAACTTTTTACAGTAATTTGAATTTTTTATCTTTCAATATTTCAAGTATCTCATCATCGTCGTCATCATCATCACCCAGTCTGAAATCTCGCAATAAAGTAGAGTCTGGAGAGGTCTGTTAGTACGCAGCCTTACCCCTATATAATAGAGAGGCTGTTTCCGGTAAACCTATTTATAAATGAGATAAGATATGAATAATGCAGAATACAAAGAAAAAGTACAAAGTAGCATAGTAAAATAAAATAAAATAAAATAAAATTTTTAACAATAAATATAGAAAATAATAATAAAATATAAAATATAGTAAAATAAAAATAAAAATAAAAATAAAAATAAAAACAAATATATAATAATAATAATAAAACGATAAGAATAAAGAACTAATAAATTAATGACAAATCGTACTTGTATTGATAGATTGAGTTTATGAAATCCTACGTATTTACCTGAGGGAAGATTGAAGCCTAACGAATTAAATTGTAAATAAATTATTATATATATTTTATGACATTTATTTCTTTTAAAATATTTTAAAAATAACATTCGAAGAGGTGTAAGTCATGTAACTTTAATGAATAGATAATAGTTTAAATTTATTTAAGTTAATAAAAATATAATAATAAATAAATAAATAAATTTTTATAACACCTTAATCATTTTTTAATTTCAAACATGCCTTTTAATATATTTATATTTATTTGCTAAAATTATTTTTTAATAAATATATTGTTATTTTTTCTGCTATCAATGATAAAATGTATTTAGCTTGACTTTTATATTTGCACCTAAATTAATATTTTCCATTATCCATTTATCTCCAATTTTAACTATTATTAGCAAACTAATGGCCTCCCACATGCCATTGCTTTGCTAATAATTGTTAGGGGTAACTTATGAATAACAAAATCAAGGAAAATTTTCAACATTTTTCATTTAATTTTTATGGTGTTTGCCATAACATGAAATAAAATATGATAGTTAAATTATGTTATAAGACAAATTTAAGGTCTATTAAATAAGTGGAGGGGAATTCATATATTCAAATTAAAATTTTAAAATATATAAAACATACCTATATATATAAATGCATAATAACATAAGGTTATTTTAATTATTAGTGATGGTTGTTATATCTTAATTTTTTGACGTTGTATATTTTAAAACTAGATAATTAGCTTTGTTCAAAAACTATTCTTTTACTTTAAATTACAAACCATCCTTATATTAAGTCATAAGATTACATCGTGATGAGTTCTTTGTTAAGCTTTTTTATAATTTAAAAAATAAAATTTTTACTTTAAATTTACAAACTATTATCATATTAAGTCATAAGATTATATCATCTATTCTGTGTTAAGCCTTTCTATGATTTAAAAATAATTTAATATTTTTTCTCAAGGTTATAACAGTTTTAGAAGCCATTCCTATCAAAAGCCTCCCGGATGATAGGATACAATCCATTAAAGCGACTAACTTAATCTTTTAAAAATTGGATCACAATTTAAATCTATAAGATATGAGGTTTAAAATTTAAAAAGTTCAATCAATATTAGATTTGGTTAAAAATTAAATAAAATTAAAATTTTAAAATATAATAGAAAGATATTTTATTTTTCTATTGAATAATTTGAAGTGTAATTAAAAATATATTTTTAAATAAAAATTAATTGATTTATTTTGATTTAGAAAAATTTATTAATTTATAAAAATTGACTAATTAATTAACAAGTTGATCCATTTTTAAAATAAGAGTAATTAAAAAATATCATTTTACTAATTTATAATTTTATTTACTATATTCTAATTTAATAATTTGAATTTTGAAGCATAAAATCCAATCTTTGACTCTTTAGTGAGTCTTGAGCGGTTGAGTGGGTTGGCGCAGTGGACGGGACCGGTTAATTGACCGCATCAGAAAATGACGCGGCAGCACTTAACATAATCCTCATTGGTTTGTTCCACGTGTTCCAATCCCAATGGTTGCTCTCTTCCAACCATAAAAGTCATATCTTTCATACTCCCTACCTTTACTTTACCTCCCAATTATTTACAGAATCTCCTAATTGGACTTTGATTTCGTTTCGTCATTTCGTTTTTTCTAAAATTTTCGAATCAATTTATACACAATCAGATTCAGAAGAAGGAATAGTTTGCGAAGAGAGAAATTAATGGATTCGTTAGAGGACCCTAGTTGCTGGGACTTTCTGGATTACACGTTCATCAACGAAAGCGCGTCTTCTTCTGATTTCTTATGGTCTCATGATGATATTGAGAATACGAACAGGTGATGTTTTTGCCCTTTCATTTCTTTTTCTCAGGTTCTTTATAATCTCTTTTTTTGGTGGAAATTGATTTATATGTTTGCAATTTTGTTGTGATTTATTGGAGATTCCGTGTTTGGTTTTGATAGGGTTTCGGAAGTTACTTTTTGGCTTTTATGCACTGTTTCTAATTGTAGTTCAGTGAAAGAATAGTTCTTTTTCTTCAGTCCTTTCGATGATTTGTTGGTACATGAGATTGAGATCTGAGGTTGTTTAAATTGAACTTGGCTGCTTAAAGATTTAGATGCATCTGAAATTACTTAAGTTTGAATTGAGTAGTAATTAGGGAAAAATGTTTAGTCTTAACGATAGTAAATTTTTGTATCTTTATACTCATGCAGTGGTGGTAATGGTGGCCAAATTGGCATTTCACCCAGCAGCCAATTGTCTCAAGACAAGGAATGTGGACGAAAGAGGTACTTATTTTACTCGATTGTTTTCTGATTCAAGTAATGATTTGAAGTGGTCTGCTTTTGAAGGCGGAACCAGAATTTTTTTTTTGTCCTGCTCTTGAATTTTGTGTATGGATCATGGCCTTTCACTTGCAGTTGTCTGATGTCCTGCTGAAGGATTATTTTCCTGTTTCATTGTGATTTGTAAGTTGCAGCGTGGTTTTGGAGTGATAGAGTTGGTTTTCTTCTATGGATTGTTTGGGATAGCGTCTCTTGGGTAACCAAGCTTCTCTTTATAGCTGCAAAAAACAATTAAGGAAAAAAAAAGGATGATGCAATATTTTCTCACTACCCCATCTTGTTTAGTTTATCAAAAGTCTTTCTAATATGACGCACAAAAAACTCAATTCTGGATAAATTACATACCATCTCCTTTTTCAATTGACCTGATTTCGTATTTTTGTTACTTTTGGAATGCTAGTGACGTAAGGTGGGTGATTCCCCAAAGATTAGGTTACTCGGCTTCTCTATGCATCTCCTTCTTTGGAATAAATTCTTGAAAACACTGTTGTGAAGAGCATAACATCGATCAATTCATTCTATACATTTCGTTTTTCTCCCTTCTCTCTTATCCTACGTATCAGCATCAGTGGGAATGAATACTTGGAGGCAAGGAATTCCTTTTGATAAAAAAGAATGTTATTAATTTTATTTGGTTAATGCATAGTTTGGTAGTGAGGAAGACAAACAGTTCCCTGATGACACATTCTTTAGTTTTTGGGGCTTCTGGATAAACATTATGATAATGCTACTCTCTATATTTTCTTCCTTCATGGCTGTCATATGTTTCTGTTTATTGGTATTGTTATCTTCTGTTACAGGGGACGTACGGATTCATCTAGTAGGCCTGTGACGAAAGCTTGCCGTGAGAAACTGCGGAGGGAGAGATTGAATGACAGGCATATATATTTTTATCTTGGATTGTTTGTTATATAAAGGCTACATTAAATTGGATTTTAGAATTCTGTATAAACAAAATTAATGCATCGGTTTGTTTTTGATAAGATAATTCTTTCTCTGCAATCTTTTGGAATAGGGATAATGTTTACCATTATAACTCTCAGTTGTCTTTCTATGCTTGTGTGGTTGTGTGTGCGGATAAGATGAGTTAATCGGTGCATAATTGACAAGGCAGATTTGCCTTATGATATGATGTCAGATTTCTGGATTTGAGTGCTGTTTTGGATCCTGGGAGAGCTGCCCAGAAGGACAAACCAGCTGTACTTGAGGATGCTATTAGAGTCCTGAACCAACTTAAAGCTGAGGCTCTGGAACTCAAAGAATTGAATGAAAAGCTACTTGAAGAAATTAAATGTCTGAAGGTAACCATTTTAAGTACATTGATGTGATAGAATGTCTTAACTTAATCTAAATTTTGTGCCTGTGATGGGAGAACTTAGTTACGGAAATTATGGGCATATAATCATCTCACACTAATGGTAAAAGTATGGAAATGATCATTTAAAACTTTGCAATGAGTGTTGTTGACCTTAGCTGTTAGAAATTTAGTAACAATTACAACAATATTATTATATTAATGACAGTAGTTGCATGACTTGTAGGATATATCATGGTTTTTAGTAAGTAGTAATTGTCTACTGTTGGCCTAAAACATTGTTACCACTTAACTGCACAATTTGTTTGATGTATTTGGTACATCTTGATGTTCGATATTATTGATTGTGGTTTAGTTCTTTAGGCGTGCTTGTACGTTTAGGCTGATTAATGCTGCTTAGTAGTCTGATAATTGGATCTACTTCTCTGGTATTTTTTTGAGTAATAGCCTTCTTGGCTTTCTGCACCTGAACAGACTGAAAAGAATGAACTTCGTGAAGAGAAATTAACACTCAAGGCAGATAAAGAAAGGATGGAACATCAGCTGAAAGTAACGTCTGTTCCAGCTTCTGGATTTGTGCATGCTCATCCAGCTGCTTATCAGGCTGCTCCTAATAAGATGGCAGTTTTCCCCAGCTATGGTCTGATACCAATGTGGCAATATCTACCTCCAGCTGCCTGTGATACATCCCGTGATCATGAGCTAAGGCCTCCAGCTGCATAATTTTCGTTTTGCTCTAGTGCTGCTAATTTCAAGATGCTTTATGTTGGATTCATTCAACAAGATTTTGTCTTGCCACATGTAAATATAACCGCACTTTCAATTTGCATGATGTTGAGATTAGATTGTGGGCTAGTACCATTGGTGCTGATTACGAAGATGTAATTACATGACAATTATTTCATTTATCAAAAAGTGTTTATTCTCTATTCTCTGTACTTTTATGCTTCTTCTCATTCTCTATGGGACTTTGTAGTTATTTCTGGTAGTTTTGTGGCAGTTATTCTTTGTTAGGCATGCGTATGGGTTGTTTCCTAAATATGGGATTTTGGCTTAAAGAATTGGCTTTTTATGGTGACAGGGTTTGGTGTCGATGCTTTGGGCAGATAGTTTGCACTTCACGCATATTTTAGATGTAGGATAACGTGGCAAACATATTTTGAAAGGATTTGAGGTGGAAACTAAGGTTATAATTATTTGCTCATTTGAAATGGTTAGTTTCTGGATCATATGTCCATCTCATCATAACCAGAGACATCTCTGCTTCTAGATAAAAAAGAAAACTGGGTATGACACACACACTCAGAATGCACTAGAACTGTTACGGCACCCCCTTTACACTGTCTTCCTGGATATCCACTGGAGTTTGTACGATCATGTTCAGCAGGGGTGCTTTTTCACCAGTGATTTACCTGGTCATACTTTACTTTCGGTTGAATCAACTACATGTGTTGGCTCCTTCTGCTCACCAACTTGATCAACCTCTTTGCCCCATAACAGCACATATAAGCCAGTGATTACGACGACAGCCCCTACTATGCTGCACATCAAAATGTTAAAATCATATGCTTTGAATATATTCTAGTTCTGAATTTCCTTCTCTCTGAAATTAAAACTTTTGATGGTGCACTATGACATGTATGTGTTAGTTTGAATCACCATAAAATAGAATTACCTGCCCAAATAAAGTTTTTCACCCAGAACAGAGTATGCCAAAACTGCTACTAATACCGTCGAAAGGGGATTGAACATGGTCACGAACACTGGCCCTTTTTCTACTGTGCACCACAGTTGAGCAAAGACTACTATGCCCGAGATTACCACCCCCTGTCATGCATCATCACAACCAAAGTCAATGTTATGAACGTAGCATATTGTCATTGTTGATTAACCCTTCTTACCCCATATAGAGTGGACCAGAAGTCGATATTAAATCCTATTGTCCAAGCAGCTTTGTTATGTTCTACAATTACTGTGAAAACAGCTGATTGTGCAGCACCAACAAAGCTTATCCACGTTGTCAGCGACAATTGAGCTGGGTACCTTTTCAGAGTAAGTGCCTGCATAAATTTACCAACTTGAGACAGTATTTTCTGCTTCATCTGTTACTAAGAATGATTTTTGCTCGTATTTCATTTCTTGGACCAAAGATTGTTTATAATTGTGAGCAAAGTGACTGGTCCACATGTTAAATTGCATTTGATTTCATATCCATGCATGTCTACAGTCTAGTAGAAAAGTGTTAGTTTGGTACAACCTGCATAATATACCACAGAGACCATGTTATGCAGCTTGCAACTGTGAGTATTGAACCTTTTAACCAGCTCTCATGGTGTTTTGCAGCATTTCCTTGAATGTGAATCGGAGGATCATATGGATTTTTCAGTTGAGGACCCCTATACAATGTCATAGTCATCACGCCAGCCAAGGAAACCAAAGTTCCAAGAACTTTAGCTATTCCACGAGTACTTCCAAGATTAACAGACTCCAACCTGCACTTAACAGTTGTATTACAAAATGAAAGTATATGAATATATGCTAGTTTTTGCCCTTTGAATTATATAGGAAGCTCACCTTAGTGCAATGGCAATTACAAATGTCAAAGAAGCTACAGTGTTAATCATTGATGCTATGAACGTTGTAGAAGTGAGGTTCAAGCTTGAAAAATACATATTGAGAGTTAAACCCACCCTGTAACCATTGAACACACTTCAAATTAGTACGTTTTTCCCCGAAACTGTGTTATATTTACTCTGTACATGCCCCTACCCCAAGAGAGAGAGGACGAATATCTCTAACAGAAGAGCCATTGTGAGCTTTGGTCTTTGTTTTCTGCAGTAAACACAGAAAACATCAGTCTGAGTGCACAAACCATGACACAAAACAGTCTCCACAGGCAAAATCTAGATTACTCGAACAGTGTTTGCTGCTAGTGAATGTTCCATTTCGAAATCACTCTTGACCAACTTTTAAATGAAGGTCAACCTTTTCTTCTATATTGGTAGTTGTAAAGGATTTTGTTAAAATGGAGATGTATCATGTACCTTTCAAGAAAGTAGGCAAAAGGGAGCATTGCCACACCAGCCACGATATGTCGATATGTTACGTACACATTAGGGTTCATCCCATGGTTGAACGAAGCTTCAGTGATGAAGTACAAAAATGTGTAGGCAACCTGTGACAGAACCATAAGCAAGTGTGGTTTGTACCTCCTGTAGACGTCACTCATGCAGCGTTCCTTCATGGCTCTTGCTCCCCTCTTTTCTTTCTTCTAAAACTGAGCAAGGAGAAGGACAGTACTCAATTTAGGAGATAAAAGGATGGTTAAGGCTTTATCGTTATTGCATGTTCATGTTATAGCATCGTGTGCGACATAGATCTAATTCCTTGTCTGGTGGTAGTGGTCTAACAGATCAAGGGAAATATTCTCTAGCATGACTGCTCCTACAAGGGGTAAATTGATATTGACATTCATGTCCATGAATTCCATTAGGGAATATGCTTAAATGGGAAGAACTTGCTTAAAAAAATCAAAACAGGAATTAGGTACTAGCTCGTAGGCTCACAATTTCCAGCATCCAGCAACTAGGATTTTCGAAATAATGATGTAGGCCATCTACTGGCCATTAGTTTAAGAGTCGTGTCATGTTTTAGAATACTACTTTGCTCCACTTTGTTGAAGGCTTCTCTAGTCTTCTTGGAAAAGATTTCTTCAGGAATTTGTGCGTTTATCACTTTCGATTTATTCAAATTCTTATGCATTTCATCCTCAAACCGCCAATGGAGTTTTTTTTTTTTTTTTTGTTGACATCATTAGTTCTAATTCAGCAAAAGTTAGTATGCCATTTCAAGAAGGAAAGTTCTATAATTGTGATTTGTAACGGATAACTGACTTTAACATAACATCAGTAATTATTAACTTTTAATAATATGAACCACTAATTATCCATGTCCTTCAAAGTAAAACTTTAAACAGTAGAATATTGAATATTGAAGTTTTATTCCCCAGAATTTGATTTCTTCATCTGAAATCAGACAATTGAATAGTATTCTCCAGTTATTTTCTGCCATAAGAGAATGAGATTTTGAAAATCGTGTAAGAAAGCGAAAGACAGTGCTGATTCTTGTATGGTAGTTGCATTATTCTTTTTAATCTATTCCATCAGCCACATGAAATGCAGCGTGATCTTCTGATTTATAGGCAAATTTCATGAAAACCAAGAATCTTTAAGCTTATGGCTTCCGGCGTTATATTCCCATATACAATTTGATGAGATTAAACAAACGCAATTTGTCTTATTTATTGTTCAATAGTCTATTCTCGAATGGCAGAGCGAGACTAGTAAATGGGTATGGGGTTTCATGTGAAACTATTCGTATTTGGTTCCATAAAGTTGATGATGAAGTGGGGTGGCATAATCTAATAACAGATAGATAGCTTTGTTCTTTTCTTTCGGTAGGAATAATTCCTACCAATTGGTTCTCCAAATTGCTCAGTCGATGACAACTTCTCTTGCGTTAATCCATTTGTTAGATTTCAACTATCAAGCCTTTTAATTGAGTCTCTAAATTGTGCCTTGTTCTCCCCTAAAACTCAACAAAGTAGACCATGGGAGCAGACTTGCCGTCTTGGTTAGTGGCAACTGACGAAATACGTGCGCAGAAATATAGTCATAAACCTCCTCCGACAGTTTCTTTTTTCCGGTACTTGAAAGACATATAATGTGTTGGGTTCAATCAAATCTTTGTCCGAACGAAATCCCAAATGATAACATGCGAATTTGATGGCAATAGAATAAACAAAATGATACGAACAAAGTTGGTGAAGTGCAATTAATTCGAGAATTCTGATAAGTTCTTGCACTTAATTTACAAGGGAGCAGAAATTCGCGTTTTGTGGTGGTTCTTGTCGGCTTTGCTTTGCTCTTTTCATCTGCTTTACAATCTCTGCTCGGTTTTAACTTGTGATTACCAGTTTTTTAACGTCATTTTTGTGGGATGCTGAGCAAGTCTATAAGGTTAAGGAAGATCATCACAAACTTATTTCTAACTTTAACAGACCTGGAAGCATACGAGGAAGAGAGTGTGGATTGGCTTCGTGAATGTTGGTCAGGTTCAGAGAAATTCATTAACCTCTTCACACATGCTTTGAACCAAATAAATTAGCATTCTTTGTCCTTTCATGTTTTTGCTTCTGGTTTTAAGTTCAAGGTCAGCCAACCAATTTGATGAGATTAACAGCCATCAACTGGATTTCACTTCGAGGGTTGATACGCGTGGGGATTTATGTTGTTTTCTAAGCTCTGAAGACTCCAACCTGAATAAGAAATGTTTCAAGAGTTGGAGCTCTCTGGCATGTTAACCTTACTTCGTAAGTAGACGATATGCCATCTATGTTTCAAGGAATACAGTTCGTGCTCGTAATATTAAAGTCTGCTCTTTTATTTTGGATTTGTTAATTCTTCTATATTCTTATGCCTAATTGCACACTTTATGTGGCTCCGGTAAATTTTGATTATAAATATTAAATACTGATTAATCCGCAAGTACTAATTAATAGATACTGATTTTATGACTCCATTTTTTTTAATAAGGGCATATTTAATACAAATTGGGTCGGGTCTTAACTCCATTAAACATGAGCCCGAGCCTGAAAATAATTTGGTAGGTCTCAGCCCAAACTTATTGTGATTTTGAATATATTTAAAAAGTTTAAAGTCTAAATTATACAAAAATAATCTAAATTAGAATATGATTCGAATTTTGAATTGAATGTTTTTATATCTAATCTAAATTTGAATTTTTTAATTTTAAGTCAACTTAGACTTAAACATTTTAGCTATCCTTAGTCCATATTATACTAATTATCTTTTTATTAAAAGAGGATGCTTATATTCATATTTTTGTTGTAAGAACCCGAGTTTCAACATCATCACTTATCATGCCATAAAAGTTATATCCTATGTAATAGTTTGAGAAAAAGTTCCAAGCAACGTTAAATCCTTAACAACTCCATATAATACAGACTATATTTTTAATAATTATTTACCCAATATGTTTTCTCTGTCTCTGCAAATCCTTGTTAACGACAATTAGCATTATAGCATAGGGCTTTTCATATGAAAGGTCATGAATTATCAATTATGTCAAAAATTTAGTTAGTAATAAAAATGTAATACTATTCGTATTAAGTCAACTTTTAAAGGTAAGCAAGTTGTTGCTATTACAATATTTTAATAAATAATTAATGCATATGACACAATAAGAGGAAAATATGCCTTGTCGAAAAATCACTAAGATACAACTTTAATATAAGAATTTTTTAGATCAATTAAATATAAGAATATTGGCGTGGACAAAAGAGATTACTTTTAGTCATAACAGTTTCACACACACACACATTATGTATCTATATAATGTTTAAATTAAACTTCAACATTCAATTTAGGTTTTAAAATAACATATCTCTTAATGAAGTTATATGTTTATTAGATATTATGTCATTTTAGTACTGACATAACAACAATTTATTATTTTTAATATCCATGTAAGTACGCGAAACTCACATTATCACTATTGTGATATATAATTAATAAAGAGTTAACCTCCTTAAATGATCCTTCTTTTTAGGTTTAAAGGTGAACACGTCAAAATATTATACCTATATCTTGATGAAAATGTTAGAATTAAATTACAATTTTAACATTCTTTTCTTTCTTTGTTTGGCTTACATGTCAATTCAATTGTTTTGCATGTTCTTATATCAAAGTGTTCAATTTCTGACTTTTGACTACTTTTTATTTATTTATTGTGAATTGGATACACTTTTTGTTTTGGAGGATTTAGACTTTTCACGTGGTTTGTTATTTTCTAAATACATTTTATATTTCAAGATTAGTAAAAATTGAAAAACCTCAAAGTCAAAGTTCTGCAAAATATTTGTTTTGTCATGATTGCTTCAAACAGAAACTAACAGTTACTTATTTGAAAGTAATCGGATAAATTACTACAATATTTCCAGAGTTTATCACAAGCAGAAAAACTTAATGCATAGCAAATAAATCAACACGCGAAATTTGTTAATGTAATTCGACATACACAATCTACATATGCGGGGCCTTCACTCAAATTAATTAAACTTTCACCAAAATACACTAGGCTTATATAATGCTATTATAGAGCCAACACCACTCACTCCTTAATGTTATCTACTCATATTCATCCCCTTAAAAGTTATCTCACACTCAATAGCATGACCTCCTCATGCTATTCTTAACAAAGGATTTTTGAAATAATGAATGAAACAGAAAATAATATCTCAAGTGACTAAATCAAGAATTACAAGAAATAAAAGAATACTTGAGTCATAGAACACTCCACTATGTGTGCAGTCGAATTAAACCATAGTCTTAGGGAGTCGTCTAATAAAAATCTATTGTGAACCTTTTAAGTTGATCGTTGAGAACTCCACACACAACAACAAAAAAGAATGGATAGATAGATCGTGCAATTGTTCATCCGTGTATACAAACACGCAGCTGTCGAAAAATCAATGAATCTCCGATATTAGCGGTAATAGGGCCATTGCGATCATCAACAAGTTAGGGTTCGATTATTCGGTGCGCTTTGAAGCTGAAGAATTTTCAGGCAGGATTTGGCTTTTATGGAAGGATGAATTTGAGGTCTCAGTAGTCCTTACCCATTGCCAATTAATTCACACCTCTGTCAGTCATATGTCGGGTAAGTTTGACTTCACAGCGGTGTATGCGAGCCCTCAGCACCCGAATCAAAATTTTCTCTGGCCTATTCTTCATTGGATAAGTCATAATATCGAGAGGCCTTGGCTCATAGACGGCGATTTGAATGCTAAATTGGCATTTTTAGACAAACGAGGTCGATCCACAGGTGTGTTATCTAAGAAATTCCAAGCTTGGGTGCACGGGAGTGGCATCCATGACCTCGGTTATGTCGGATCCAAGTATACGTGGCGCAGAGGAGTTATTCAAGCCAGACTCAACCGAGCTTTTGACTTGACGGATTGGCACCACGCTTATCCTCAAACGGTGAATCACCATCTTCCTTTCCTCGGCTCGGACCATCGTCCCATGTTGATTCATTTCCTTCAATCCCTTCCTAGATTAAGTGGCCCCCCTAAGTTTCGATTCCAGAATGCCTAGCTTTCCCATCCGAATTTCGATGAGGCAGTCACTAAAAATTGGTTTCTAGTGGGGGACACGATGAGCCAGTCTTTAGTTCAATTTTCTGAGGCCTTTACCCGCTGAGAT
>JANJEY010000236.1:89687373-89701660 GCA_024703695.1 Erythroxylum cataractarum
TCCGTTTCTTCCAAGAAAGATTATTAACTCTCCCTAAATAAAATAATTGGACATATAGTCCACATGAGAAAAGAACTCCCCTTTAATCCAACATCAAGTTTCAAAAAATATTTGTCAAGTTCTTCAAGTTCAAGAAACAATAATGAACAATTATTCAATCATCCAAATTTCTCTAATTTGGGACAAAAAGATGTCAAAAAGTAAGACTAATAGTAATGGAGATACCTTAAAATCTCGCCTGAACTGAACAGCCACCAAAAACAATATAATGTCTCTCCCTTGGGATAAAACAATGTCAAAACCAGAATGCCTTTAATTCGATCAATCTCAGCAAATAAAGAATCATAAAAATCAACAATAGGTGTAATGAAAGAATCATAAGTATGTCAAAATGACAATTTACCACCAGTCAAAACACAAGCCAACATATCAGTACTCACATCAAAGTCATTCTTATACGATTGATTAAATTCATAAATCCTAAATATGCATTCAACAAATCATAATTAAACTTAATTAATCTTCTTCTCACATAAACTATACAAACGCATATTGCCCAAATTCATATATCCCACAATATAGAGAAATCAAGATGAAACTTAAAAAACTCGAATAATAGAAAACTCAAATCTTCCTACAATTCTCCAACCAAGCATCAACTTGTTCTCAACATAACTCCAGAAATCAAAATTATCAAATCATCAAAACATCATTCTCACATCAAATATACTATTTAACAATTAAGGAAAAATCTAAACACACACCAATCAAATGAACTTTAGAAAATTCATAAATAAAAAACTCTAAAACTCCTTCGAGTCCTTTTTTTATAAACAACATTAAACTATATTTTAAAAATGTAAAACACACAGTTCCTGTGTCCCTCGAAAAAATTCAAGCATGGCCTTATTCCTTGTCACATTATCCTATCATCAGATGTTTAGTTGACTTCTCTTTCATAAGCAACTAACAGATCCTTTGTCTAACCAATTTCTTTAACAATAACAATTAACTATGAATATGGATAATTTCTTATTTTTACTTCACTACGTCTTTATGCTTGTACTTGACCCATTCTAACCTAAGAGTGCTTCGATACCAGGATTTTTACTATTGGAATTTTAACGTAGAGTGTATAGTTTCTCGGTTTTAATCCCTTTGAAACATCATTTGTAACAACTTATAACATTTTGGTTTTATGTGTTTGATAACCCCACAAAAAATGACATGTAGGTATAAACCTCCGATTCTTCCTTGAGGTTTCTTCTTGGACATATCTGGTTGCATTATTTTTCCCACCATTGACCTTAAAACATTCACTTTTGTAGCCAATGCCTTGAAGATCTCCTTTAATCTTTGCGATGTCCAATAATTTTTCTAACTACTTTATGCCACCATTTAACATCCTCAATTCCTCTTTGGTACTTACCAATTTTAGATTTGCTTCATTAAGTTCATCTAATGTTGACATCAATTTCTTCTCTAAATCTCTAACAGTGTTCTTCATAGATAAGTATTCTTCATTCAACTTTTCATTCTTCTTATATGTTTTCACCCATTTTACATACATTAATTCATAAGCTTCATAAATATTATCCTTTTTATCATCTGAACTACTGTCATGACTATCATAATATGAGATTGAGCCTTGAGTTGATTAGTCTGTGTTTTTCCTAAAATTTTTTGATGTTCTCATGTTTTCATCATCGATTACTTTTTTCTTGGATGCTATTAAGCAAACAACTGGACTTTTATTTTATAAAACAACTAACGTAGCATTGTTCACAATTTTTCTTCACTGCCATATTCACTTTTGGATTCATTCTAACTCCAAGTGCTCGTAACAGATTTTCATTTTCTCTTCTTCAAGGTTTAGGACATCTACTTGCACATGTCCGAACCCTTGACACTTATGACATTGAATTTTCTTTACCTTTTTATCACCCTTCTGAGTTTTAACTTATTGTTTGAAGTTGTTATCTGATGAGTTCCCATCATTTTGCCTAAATTTGGGTTTGTCTTTTTTCACTCTCTTTAGTCACTTACTGAAATTTCTTGTTAACAATACCAGATCCTCATTCTCATCATATTCATCTTCTACATTATTCATACATTTTACAGTTTCAGCTTGTGATGTGAATCCTTTGTAATTTTTTTGTTTGCCCCTCAACAAATTCATTTCAAAATTAATAAGAATTCCAATTTCCTTCTCCAACGACAAATCATTGATATCATGAACCTCCTCGATTGTTGCAATTTTCGAAATAAACCTTAGAGGTAGTGATGTCAATGTTTTCTTTACCAGTTTCAGGTTAGAGTATTTCTTTCCGAGTTGATATGCTTGGTTTGCTATATTGCGCAATCTCTCATGAAATTCTCGAATGGTTTCAATATCATCCACCTTTAGCTCTTCAAATCTCATAGCCAACATCTGAAGTTTTGAGGCTATCACATATTTCAATCCCTCATGTATAGTTTGCAAAGTATCTCACACTTCTTTAGTTGATTCACATGCTGATATCATTGACAAACAACCTTTATCAATAGCATTAAAGATGACATGCATGACTTGAGAATTTCTAAGTGCTCTCTCTTCTTCAGCTCTTATCAACTCAGATGGGTCTTTCAGTACTACTTCTCTCTTATTATCAGTTATCAATGGATGTATTTAGCCATGTAAAACTGAGTTCCACGCTTTTGTTCCTTGTGTCTGAATGAATATTCTCATCCGTAATTTCCATGTAGGATAATTTGAACCATCTAACAACGATGGTTTGATGATTGATGCCCCTTCTCTTATAACTATAATTTTGAAATACGAATCTGCACTAACTTACTGTACCAAGTTCTAATTCGGTGACCTGCTTTGATACCAATTGAAAATCTGAAGGAGTGTAATAGTTTTGCAAAAACTTCGATTTACTGTAGTCGTTTCTAGCACAATCAAAAACTAAAAAAATTAATCGCACAAATATAACTCAACATCAAAATTTGGTAACACAATTCGGCACACTTTGCTTACATCTACGAGACTCTCACCTAACTTAATACTTTTATTAATGACAATAATTTTATATAAGATTTTACTGAGCCAACACCACTCAACTCTTAACATTATCCCTTGTCCTCACTACCCGTAAAAGTATTTCATACCCAATAATATGACCGACTCGTAATAACCTTAATAGAGGCTTTTTCTCTTAACAATCTTTTAACAAAAGAACAATAAACGAATAACTCGAGTGATTAATTAAATAAGAACAAAACAAAATAAAATTGAGATAAAAAAAGAAGGACAACTTCTGATAGATTTGGCTCCACTAAAATAGATCTGAAAGTTGTTACCCCACACTACGGACTGATTCACGCAAATTCCATTACCGACTCACAGCTACAACAAGAAGACATCAAGCATGACAGACCAAGCAAACAAGCCTTCGGCAGAAGACACATGCAATACAAAAACCAACCCAGTTGTGAGCCACACATTAAAAGATCAAGGAAGAAGTCACGACATAATATTAAACAACAATCATACTCAAACAGGTGCCATGAATCACACACCAAAAGACAACACCCAACCATGAACCCTCCAAGATGTTGCACCCACAAAATCAATCAATGTACATACTGAAACTTCACACACACAAAATCAATTCACAATTAAACTCAGTTGAAGTCACACGAATAACATCATAAGGAAAGTCACAGCTATACACATACACCTATTAATATGTGTTGTGTGATTCCCTGAGGACTCATTCAACATTTGTTGCCCATTTCAACAAGGAGTCTTCACACGTGCACAATCTCTAGATTACACACAATATCCTTCAGCCTACACAAACATGAACCCAAAAGTTCTTCTCTAGATAAAGTTTTAACTCTATCCAATTTTTCAATATAGCAAATTTTATTATATCTCACTTTGATTTGAATTTTAAATTCATTAATATTATTTTAGATGTCCAATTATCAAAAAATGCCAAAATCAAATAATAAGCAGTGTCGGCCCTGGGTAGGGGCCAACAGGGCACCTGCCCAGGGTCCACGATGAGAAGGGGGCCCAAAATTTTGACTCCCACTTGCACATCACTTTCAGACAAATGCCTTGACAATATGGTTATTGCATATCACAAATCCTCTTTTGTCCTGCGCTATTGCCTATTCCCAAGGCAAAATGAGAAAGCCTCTCTAAGGCTTAAACGTTATCTAGGCCAGAGTTGCAGCTAGTAATAAATGATTTTAATGTTAGTGTAGTTGATGTTTTAAAGAATTAAAATTTAAATGTCCTGTGCTATTGCCTATTCCCAGGGCAAAATGAGAAAGCCTCTCTAAGGCTTAAACGTTATCTAGGCCACAGCTGCAGCTAGAAATAAATGATTTTAATGTTAGTGTAGTTGATGTTTTGAAGAATTAAAATTTAAACGTTAGTTGAGGGTAAGTTCCAAGAGTGATTTAACGTAATAACGTTATAAGTTAATGTTATGAGTTAACGTTACGGACGGTGGATCTTGTGGTTAAGTTAACATGTTATTCTTATAAATAGTCTTGAAATATTTAAGCATACTTTTATCTTTTAATTTCTTTATTTTTATCAATATATGTATTTAAAGTACTTCAACTCAAATATTAGTAGCAAAAATTTTTACGATTCTGTCTTCTAAATTCTGAGTATAATTTAAAGATAAAATTTCTAATTTTTTAATATATTTTTCCCTTTGTTTTTATTTTTAATATTAAATATTAAATTTTGCTATTTATTTTTTTTCCTCTACCATAGATATAATGTCATTTTTATATCTTTGTGATATTGTGAAGCTCCTCGAGTTTAGTTGTGCTTGTATACTTTTTCCAGTTCCATACATGTACTTTTATTCTTTTTCTAATCCAACTATGTTATAATTGGTTTATATTATGTTGCTTAAAAAACTTTTATCTGAAAGTGAAAAAAGGAAAAAAAGAAGAAGAAGAAAACAAGTAGCACAATTGATAGAATCCCAAAAAGGAGCAATTAATAAATTTATTAAAAGAGTAGGCTCCTCTAGTGAGAGTCCTGAGGAATTAAGTGAAGGTGGTTTTGAACAACATAAAGAAAACTTAAATGATGAAATTCATATTCAAGAAGATATTAAAAATCTGAGTGAAAATGATCATGTACTAAATGCATATACTTCAAAAAATTTAAAGGCAGATGAGCAAGTAAGCCCTAAATTGAACATTTATAATCTTAAGAATTGAGATAATCTTGATAATAAAGCAAGAGATATTTTAGTTGAAAAAGGGTCTGCAAGATAGTTAAATCTTATGTTTCCTTTAGACAAAACATATGGTTATTTTTCATATTCTTATTATTATAGAAATTTGAGTAATAGAGAGATTAGCCATAGAAAATGGTTTAGTTATGTTATGTATTGAGAAGGATATGTTGGATAATATTAAGTTTGATAATATTACTAATAATTTTACATCTACAAATACACGAATAATTGTTTTTCATAAATCATGATCCTTAGTGTATTTGTTAGTGTTATGATAATTTTATATTTAGTTGATTATGTAAACTTATAAATTGAATCATTTATGTTTCATATAAATATATAAACTTAAGCATTATTGGGGCCCTTTTTGTTTATTTCGCCCCGGGCCTATAAAATGATAGGAATGGCACTGGGAGGGTCAACCGAACCTATAATTAAGTATGCTATAAGATTTCTCTTGATATCTTCTTGAAATTGTCGTCGAAGATCAATTAAAAGCAATTCCCTCAAATTTTCTTAAATTATTGACATGGAGGGTCAAACACTTAATAGAATAATAGGTTTGTAGTTAAAAACTTAAAATCCAAAATGCGATCCTTTCTTCCATATATGTTGGTGAGTGAGTGATTCTCTCCGGTAAACTTGTGATACAACAAACTTTTACCATTCATTTATTGTTTGGTTTAACAGAGGCCAATCGCAGCAACTATTATGCATGCTGTCAAACTTAAGGTTGTTGCCCGAGTGATTGTCGTGTTGATCAGGCATTTGATCCGCAAATATCGGAAAGGGGAATCCAGCCCACGTTTTGGAAGGTGATGCTTCGTTTTCATGATTGCTTCATCAAAACAACGATGTGCAAGTCTTAAGCTTTTACCTCTTCTGCTGACAGTTTGTTCTCCGGTGAATTAATCTGAATACCCTGCTTCTCCACAGAAAGCGACTCTGGATCTTTTGACTTGATTTCACAAATTACATCACCTTCTTTGCCCCATAGTAACATGTACAAGCCAATGATTACCGTAACACCACCAATTATGCTGTTCGAGTCACGTTGAAGGAGTTAGCATGAAAAATTTCTTGGCATTTTTTAAATACTCAAAGTAGAAAATTTTAACCTATCAAGTGATGCCTCTTAACTTTTGAAACATTTTAGTACACTATTTAGTTTCTTCTTTTTTTTTTCCCCTCGTTTTTGTGTATTTTTTTCTTGGTATTCACTATTCAGCATAGGTAATTATTGAGGATGCATCCCGTGCAATCGCTCAGTAGCAAATTTGGATAGCTTACAATTTCATTAGAAAGTTTTGATTATGGAGCCACTTGAAATTATATTTGTGTTTCAAAGTAAATTTGTGCTGGATAATGTTAAAGTTTCAATATACCTGCCTACGTAAAGTTTTTCACCAACCACAAGGTAAGCTAGAACCGTCACCAGTACTGTTAAAAATGGATTGAACATGGCCACAAATACCGGTCCTTTTTCTTCAGTGCACCATAATTGAATAAAGATGATTAAACCAGAAATGACCACTCCCTGCCATGGACCACGTAAATAATAATTTGTTAAGAAGTGTAAATCTAGCAAAACATCTCTGGTATAGATTAATCCTACTTACACCGTATAAAGTGGACCACAAGTCGATATTGAAACCAATTGTCCAAGCGGCTCTTCTATGTTCTACAATTACGGTGAAAACAGCTGATTGTGCAGCACCAAGAAAGCTCATCCATGTGGTTAGTGACAATGGAGCAGGATACTTTCGTAAGGTGAATGCCTGAGGTATTTTGAGAAATATTAATTTGTAGCAATAAATATATAGCAGAGACAAAGAGAAGTTTGAGTTGAATTAGGGTTTAACCTGCATAATATATGACAAAGACCACGTTATGCAGCTTGTAGATATCAGAATTGAACCCTTTACCCAATCCTCATGATAGTTTCCAGCTTTTCCATGAATATGGATTAAAGGCGGCCATGGATTTTTCAATGCTTGACCTCTATACAGTGTCATTACTAATCCTCCTGCCAAGGAAAACAATGTCCCAAGAATTTTAGCAATCCCACGAGGATTTCCAAGATCAAGAGCCTCCAACCTGGAATTGGTATGATTTATTAATTACTCAGAAATAACAAGGAGATAGTAGTTCAATCTAGAGTTTAGTTTGGAATAATAATCAATAAATCTGGTACTAACCTCATTAGAACCGCTATAACGAAGGTTATAGCAAATATTGTGTTGACCATAGATGTAACAAAAGCTGGAGTCGTGTATTTCAAGCTCACGAAATACAAGTTCAAGGACAACCCGACCCTGTAAATCATTGTTATTTGACGCGGTTCTTAGTTAATTTTCATGATTAGATGACCGATCTTGAAGTTTTCTGTTGATCCTTACCCGAGCAGAGAGATGACAAAAATCTCTACAAAAAGCGTTATTGTCAGCTTCCTCCTTTGTTTTCTGTGGAGAAATATAAGGTAAAATTATCAATAGCAGATGCTTAAGAAATGGATCATGATCATTACGTCAACTTATTATACAAAGAATCAGCACATAATTGTGTACCTTTCAAGGAAATATGCGAAAGGGAACATGAACACACCAGCAACAATATGCCGATAAGTTATGTAGACATTAGGATTCATCCCGTGATTGAGGGAAGCTTCAGTGATGAAGTTGAGAAAAGCATAGCAGATCTGTGAGAAACCCATTAGCAAGTGTGGCTTGAACCTTATGCAGAAGCTCTTTAGTCCGCTATATTCCAATGCCATTTTGTCTTTCTTTCCTCACTAATTCTGATCAATCAGCTTTTCCTTTTTCACTAGCTGCAGCTAACACAACATCCATCTTATAAAATAGTATTTGGTTTAGAGTTTTAGTTCTGTAACTTATCTTTGGCTTCATAGGAAAAGAAAGTACCTTAAAAACTACCAAGTACTTACAAGTAATGATTGGTGAAGCTTAATGAGATTTCGGTGAAATTAGTCGTGCTCTGTATTTGAGACTAAGTGATATAAGTTAAAATAGATCGTTTAAGACTAAAGAGAAATTCGAAAATGCCTTTTTGTGTGTGCGTATGGATCGTTCTAATTCAATACACTTTACTTTTTTATGTGTCAATCTGTGAAAACCAGAGTCATTCCATAGGGAGAAGTAAATAGTCCAGTCTAAAAAGACGGTAATTGTAAGAAATATGAAGAAAACAAGTGCTAATGAAAACGAGTAATCGATCGGTATGTGATTTTCTAAGCAAATAATCATTTTATCATTTATGGTGATCGTTTAGTATAGTCGATATTTAAGTATTTTTACTTTTTTTAAAATAGTCTAAAAATTCTACATAGTTATTTTCCTTTTTCTTTTAATAATATAACTTATTGTTGTTTTACTAGCTAACTGTTTGCCCTTTTTAATAGACTATAGTAAGATTTTCTTGGTTTTTGATAAATTAAAATATGGGTATCAATCTTTTTTGTTTTTAATTGGGTAAACATTTTAGAAATATTTAAATGTATGGTCAAATACATTTGTAATAAATATTATAGTTAACGTAAAACACAAAAGGGGCCAATTGACCTCTAATAATACCAAAGTGTATGATTTTGAATTCGGAACTAAAAAGAAGGTAAGCTTTTTACCGAATTTCATAAATATAAAAAAAAAACAAAACTTGTTTACTGAAGTGATTTCTAAGAATGGACATTTTATTATTTTACATCGGAAGGTCCCTAACGAAGCTATTAAAATTCTCAGTCCTTTGGTGGTAAGATCCAATATCCCAGGAATGCATTAACAAATAACTAAGTATATTTTGAATGAACTATTAAGTAGAAAGCAAAAAAAATTTGAACTTTAAATCAAATATTTAATGCAAAATAATATATTTTTAATATTTTTTGAATGAATTATTAAGGAGAATGTTCAAAAATATAGGAATGACTAAATTTAAATTGTGGAATACAGAAAATCATAGAGGGAATAATTAAAATGAATTGGATAAGGCCCTTAACATTATTACGTATGTATGGATAAGGTCCTTAACACTTTTCATATGCTGACATGAGATTATTTGTTATCAAATTATTACTACTCTTTTTTTTTTTTTCATTATTGGCCTTGGAAATTAAACCGAGATTATTTTTGCAAGGTAAATCTTCCTTAATTTTGAAAGTTTTACTTTTTAAACCTTCTTTTTCCAACAAGTTTAGGGTCATCAAAGTAGTGATATATAAACAAATCAAATATTGTGTATATGAAGAGGTTATTTAGCTAGAGATATCAAGAAACAAAACAATCGAAGGCCTTACATAGGCTAGAAATCCTCGTCTCCTGCCTAACAATTTCATACTTACGTACTTCGACCATCTTTATTATTCGAAGAGGCTCTTGGCAACCGTATGTTCAAAGTCTGCAGACAAGGACTAGCCTGTAAGGTGCACGCAACTTATACCTGAAGCGCCTTTGAGTAAACACATGAATAAAATGAAATCAAATCATCTTTTTCATGTTTTTATTATAAGGAATAATAGAAGTGACTTAAGGCTGTAAGATGAGAGACAGAGTCGCTTCAACTGTGCGCTCTAAATTAAGGCAACTACGTACTCTTTTGATTTAGCTACTTTGTCGCATCCTTATTCATCCGTAAAACAAATAAGTAAATCCATCTTAATCGTGTTAGACAAAGAGTGACTACAAACTCTAGTCATATAAAAAAGTTTAAGAAATGAAGAATTACCTTATAAGAATAGTACTAAAATGGAGGAAGCAAAGACAGGAGAGCAGCTTCCATCTACATTATCATTTACGCATACTTAATCTGATTAGCTTGCTTTTATAGCGAGTGGGAAGGAAGAGGCCATCTTTTTCATGGCGATGAGACCCTTAAAAGAAGGAACAGAAAACAAAAAAAGAAAGATAAGAGACGAATTAATTTGCTCATCTAAAGTGTAGAATTCGCTTTTGTATACGTCTTAATTAAGGTGCGTTTTTCGTGCACCTTACTTTTATTATTTGTCGTCTTTCTTCGTCTGATTTTTCCGGTCACAAACTTGAAGGACCAGTTGATTGCCACAGAAGACCACATATCGTATTAAGTTGATTTAATCTTGCTTAATAAGCTTATCCTATATTTATACACGATTTAAGTGGAAGATGACCAAGACTCCCACCATGATTATGCAGGGTGCCACTGGAGTCCCACTATAAATTTAAAGTTCATAGTGACGTAAAGCAAACTACTGCTCATTATTTCTATTCATCATTAAATATAGGAAAGGAAAACATAATTATTTATTATATAATACAAATATATTTCTGAGATATCAATCATTTGGACATAATTGATGCCCACTTAAATGAAAACATACATATTGATTTTTTTTATTGGACGAAATTAAAGTAGCTTCAATCAACTTTCACAATAACGTTTTCCGTGAGCAATTGCACAACCAGATAATTATTTATTTTCCACGATTATCTTGACATTTTCTAGATATAATTTGTTTTTACAATGAAATAAAATTGGGAGTACAATAGCACATGTTAGGCAAAGAGCCACTCCAGGTTCTCCACTTCCAGGTTTTTATCACTACTTTTATTTATCTATTTATTCTGGGTCACTCTTTCTTTAATGAGGTTGTAGGGAAACAAAATCTACAGATAGAAAACATTAAAACAGATACTAACAAAACTTTAAGAAAAAATTCATTTGTAAAGAAATACAATTTCATTAAGAGTATAATTAATAATATAACTTTATTTTATTCATTTGAATAAAATAAACATTAAGGACCAAACTAAAAATAAAGATGTTACTTAAAACTATTGCAAAAGATTTTTCAAAATATTAAATAGAGTTTTATCATGAAAAGTCATAGTCTGAAATTTATGTCCATCTTAAATCTTTTTTATACTTTTTGAAAATATTGCGGCACGATCCGGTGAAACGTCCCACCGCAAACATTTAAGCAATTTCTTCGATCTGTATGCACTTTAGTACATTGGCTAATCAGGATTTCGGTAATATAATTAATATAAGGTGTTTCAATTGCAAATCATATGTAAATCAATTATGTACTATTTTGATGATTAAATATGCTAAAAATTATTTAATTACGACACATTAAATGATAAAAGCTACAAATTTCATCTATCATTTTTTATTTTTAAATATATAATTATTTAAAATTATATATGCATATGTTATAATAATAGTTATAATATTCACAAAAATACTAAATTTTTATTGAATTATTTTAATAAAACTAGTTATTAAAACTAGGTTATAAACTCCATTACATATTTAATAATCAGTCATATGGTAATACATATTAAAATAATTTAATATAAATTTAATAAAATGATTTTTAATATTATAAAACACATATATAATTACAATAATAGAAAATATTCGTTTTAAAAACTAAGAGCTCTATTTATGTTTTTGGTTTTCTTTTTTTGTCAAACTAGTAAAAACAGTTTTTAGTCAGGTTTTAGTTTTGGTTTTTTCCATTTATGAAAACTACAAAAAATAGCTTTTATTTTTTATATTTGTCATAATCTGGTTTATTATCAACTAAATATATATTATTTAATTATTTAATATATTAATTATGAATAAGAATCATAAATAATCTAATTAAATATTATACATTTAATTAATTAGATTTAATTATGAATAATATAATATAATTTATTTTAAATTAAATTAGATTAACATATATTAATAAATATAATTAAATTTAAAATATTTTCAAAATATGAAAATTTCAAATAAAATTAGATTTGACAACTAAAATATATTTAGAATAAAATATAATTTTTAGATTATTTATTTTAATAAAATAAAGACTTTTTATTATAATTTATTAATAAATATTATATAAAATTAAAATACATTTAATTAACTAAAATCAATTATTTTTAATTTTATCTAATATGTATTTATTGATAAAAATACTTATATTAAAATTAATAATCAATTAGATTATTAATTAAAAATAAGAATGCAAAAAATACTGTACTTTAATAGTGGCGGGTCATTGCCAAATTATCGTTTATTTCAGACGAAATCCTTTGTTTCTAAAATGGTGTTTCAATCTTGTGTTAGTTAATTTTGTTTACATACTTGTATAAGTTTCACATAAATGTGTGGATGAAATTAACTGATATAAAGTTAGAATTGATTAAGAGAGGATATGGTCCTTTTATTTTGGCTTTTCCCAACCTTTCGTCTTCATCCACTCGTATTTTACCTATTTTGAATGGCAAATTCAAACAAACGATTTAGTTGAGAATCCAAAAATAAAGGAAGGCCTAAATTTGTTCTTAACATTTCTGGAAATTGAAAGTAAACCACCTCATTTAACCCTGTAAAGAAGAGGAAAGAGTAGAGTAGAAGACCAAAACTACGTCACCCTACACTTAAATATGCAACTCATTAATGTTTGGCAAATCTTAAAACATCTACTATTTTTGAAATCAAGCTTTCTGCAACAAATGCATGCATCTTAGCTATGTCCGAATGTCGCAACTAGAAAGCAAAGAAAGTCGCACTAAGTTGAAAGAACTTGTATATGAATTTCGAATATTCAAAATCTGTCTAAGACGTGCATAAACAAGGATTTAAATATGATAGTAAACCTAACAGAAATAAGAAACATCAAATTGCGAATATACCCTAAAATAATATAAATTAGGAAAAAAGTATGTAACTCACGTTCTAGAGGAAATTTATGATCGAAAACTCGCGTTCCACATTAGTCCCTTCTACTTGAGAAAAACTTGACCTTGAGTGCGTTGGATCATCTGGGTATAAAGGTTCATCTGTAAAGTATTGAGGAGAAATGTTCCCTACATTAAATGTTTTGAAAATGTTGAAGGCATCTAGTAATCCGACCACATATGCATTATCATTAATCTTTTGTAGAATCTAATGTGGTCCATATTTCTTTGGTTGCAACTTCCTATAAGTGCCTACTGCTCCTTCCTAAGAAACACCATAACCTGATCACCCACTTTGAAGACTTATTCTCTCTGGTGTTGGTCTGCAACTTTCTTATATCTAATGTTAGTTTGTTCCAAATTTTGTCTCGCCTCTGTCTAAACATCCTACCATTGGTTTGTTATATTTATAGCAGTTACATGAATTTTGGGCAATTTAATTAGATCAACAGCATGTTGTGGTGCCTCCTTGTAGAAAATAAAAAAGGTGACCTGTACAAGGTGCTATAAACAACACTTTTGTAGGCAAACTCAATCTACAGTAATGCACAATCCCACTGCTTAAGTCTATATTTACAAACACTTTGGATAAGATTGTCCAAAGTTTTGTTCACTACCTATGTTTAACCATCTGTTTAAGGGTGAGTTATGTTGCTAACATTTAGAGATGAATTAAACATCTTTCACGAAGTCCTCCAAAAGTAACTGATGAACTTGCTATCTCTATCAAAAGTAATAGATTTAGTTAATTCATGTAGACGTGCAACTTCTTTAAAAAATAGTTTGACCACATTGGTTACATTTATAGCCTTCTTGTAAGGAATAAAATGTGTTATTTTGGAGAATCTGTCTACCATAACAAAAACATAATCCACACTCCTTTGAGTTTGTGGTAATCCAAACATAAAATCTATAGATAAATCCTCCCAAATATTCTCTGAAACAGGTAAAGGAGTATATAAACCAATATTTTGAGATTGACCGTTCGTTGTCTGGCACACATAGCACATCTATACAAGATGCATCACGTCCAATGTTTTGGATATCGGTACGTACCGTACCGAACTAATATCGGTACGATATTAATAGTCGGTTGTATCGAATTTAAATACCGATCGGTATCGTCAGTATTAAAAATATTGACTAAATATAAGCCAGTATCAAAAATTTTAAAAAATAAGAAGTTTTTTTTTGCAAAATTTTCAAAAAAATTTAAACTGTTCTTTCCTCACTACCGCTTCTTGTTCCCCCCTCTTTTTTTCAAAAATTTTTAATTAATTATTTTATTTATTTCTACTTTTA
>JANJEY010000236.1:89943921-89954818 GCA_024703695.1 Erythroxylum cataractarum
AAGGGATTTAATTTGTCAACCACCATTGGTCCAACAATCTCCCCCTTTTTGATAATGACAAAATATTTAGAAATTGACAAGAAATTTGAAAAACATAAAACTTGATCAAGGTTTCCCTTGTCTTGATGGTTAGGTTGTCTCCCCCTTAATTTATAAATCAATGATTAAAATAGAAATTAATAAAATCACAAATCATTGAAATTTTTACTCCCCCTTAATCAAATATCAATTTCAATCTTACTCCCCCTTTTTGTCATAATCAAAAATCAATAGAGAAATGGAGATTAATGAAGATTAAAAACCAAACATAACACCAAACATAACAACAAACACAAATGATAGTAATAGTTATTACAAAAGATGTGAATCTAACACAAAGCACATAAAAACATATAAAGCAACAACAGAAGATATTTTAGGGATAAGCATATCAGTGTACTATTGACCCTCACCTATCTCCTGTCCCTTATGACCGAGGTACAAAATCCTGCATGCATCTCAGTGAAGAATCTCCTGAACCGCCCCGGAGGCGATTCCATCTTTTAAATGTCAAGATACGGTGTGAGATGTCAATGAGATAGATTCTAACAATATAAATGAATTCTCAATTTGTTACGTTAGGCCTTCTTTATTTTTATTTGAAATGAACTAATTTTAAGTTTTTAGTTCTTAACTATTTAGGTAGGAAGTTTAATTTGAAGATTTTAATCAAAATAATGTAGATTAATTAAATTTAATTAATTAAACTAATTAAATTTAAAGCATATAAGTATTTAAGATGTTAACAACGTTAACATTATAATTAAAAAAGATTGAAATTTTAAGTATTTAATTGCCGAATTTAAAATTTACAAAACCTTTAAAAGAACAGAGTGAGAGCAAGTGCAAGTAGCGGAGTCTTTCTTCTTCTGCTTCTTCTTCGTCTTCATTACAATGGTAAAGAGAATCATTCCCTAAGAAATGTTTCTATTCTTCATTTTGTAAGAAGATTAAGGTAGTTGAAATTGCTTTTGTTTGTGCGTTAATTTGGCAGGATTATTTGAAGACGGTGATTCCTTCGCAGCTCGTATCAGAACGAGGCTCCAATTTGGTGGTTATCAACCCTGGTTGGTTTTTTTGTTACTATTATTTCTTCTCTACTGTTCTACTCTCATCAGCATTCATATCTTCTTCTAAATTTCTTTCAAATTGCAAAATTAGGTTCTGCGTTTGTAAGAATAGGCCTTGCTAGCCACGATTCTCCCTTCACTATTCCTCACTGCATCGCTCGCTACACCTCTCAATACCCTAAACTCTATGTTCAAGATCAGGTTTCTTTTTCCCTTTTTCTTCTAACACTTGCTTGCTTCTATTCGTTTCTTTCTTATTCTTAAGTTTCTTTCTTTTTTATTTAATCGTTTCGCTTTTCGCAGATGTTGAATTCGCAAGTTACGACGGAGCAGCATATGGAGCGTGAGAAGGCTTATGATATTGTCAGTCTTCTTTTCTTTGTTTGATTTTTCATTTTGTATTTTTCACAAAAAAACTATACTTCACGGTACGTGCTTCCTTATTCTTGATGTCGTCTTTTTCTTTGCTGTCGTTTGTTTTGAAGATTGCATCGTTGCTGAAAATTCCATTTCTGGATGAAGAGGTTGCCAACAGTTCGTTTCCTCGTAAGGTGTGCAGAATGCATTTTTATGTGTATTTAGACTTTATTTTAAGTCATTTGTGTTTAACTATGTGTATTTTCAGTACTATTGTCGATGCCATTGCACCCAGTAAATTCACGGATTTTATTTTGATAAAGAAATAATTTGCTAAAGAAAGACACAGATTGAGAGTGGTTCTTTTTCTGGAAAAGGTGTATATTACATAATGCTCCATGTTAACTTCTTTGTCTTCATCTTGTCTTCCTCTGCAACTAGTTTGATGTGGTGTGCTAGTGAGAATTGCTACCATTGTGAGCACCTTGTTTGAGAGAAGACAGTTCTAGATGTGCCCCACAACCCTTACTGGTCTATGGTTTAACTTGATGTGTGGGGCTGGGGCTCGAGGTCATGGCTTGCCAAACCTTACAACAACGTAACAATTTTTAGTTTTGATTGGTCATTTAGTCATCATTCTCTCCCTTCCCACTTTTTATGCATAATCATATCCTCTTTTATGCCTCATGCTCTTTCATAATCAATATTTCAACTTTGATAACTGTAGTTACTGCAGCTTGAGTAGTAGATGGTTGAGACCAACTAATAAGTCATTCCTTTTGTTTTCTATTTGGTTTCTAGTTCTTATTATTAACTTCTAAACAAAACTTACCTTGAAGATATGCTTGTGGAAAATTTCAAAGAAACTTTACGTTTATTTAGTGTTGAAGGCCATTTGCAAAATCTGAGAACATTTCAAGACTGAGGAGCAACCTCTTCATTTATGCTTGCGTTATTCTTAGATGTTAAGAATTTGTTTTGGCTCTAAAGTCAATGGACTTCTTCTGCAGATAGGACGAGTTGATGGATACAATCCGCATAGTGGTAGGAAAGATATGGCTTTTACATGGGCCAATGTGTATGAGCAAGATTCTAGTTCTTCTTTGCCATCAGGTAATGGAGATAAGTTCCCTTAATCTCATTGTAACTTCTAAGTATTAAAAGGCTATGGTTGTTTTGTTGAGGGTTGGGATGTCTTTCAGCGGTTTTGGTTGATCAAAATATATGTTACTTTCAGTTGCTTTATCTTGATAGTATATTGTACTGCATATATTTGTTTGTTCTCTGAACTTTTCTTTAAGTATTGCCCTAGTATCCAATTTATGCTTGCATGAAACTCTAAATACACTGAGCTAATGAATATTTAATAAACTCTTGAGCTTGTATCCTAGTTCTATTTATCTCGTTTGGGGGCAATGATTTTTTTCAGAGGCAAAATTTGTTACATGACCTAATTGGTGCACATACCTTCCTCGTGGGCCCACTGAAAGGTGGTAGTTGATTGGAGGAGGTGTTAAATTTCCATGTTGTTGTCGCATACATTTACTGTAGAAAGTAGAATGTTCTATTGTCCTAATTAGGTTTCAGCCACCCTTTTATTTATAATAGTAGGACAACATAAGCTATTAGTAATATTTGAATATAGGACACTCTTATAATTATCCAACAATTCACAAGTAGAAGGTTATTCAGCATTTTTTCCTTTCCCTTTTTTAACATTTTTTTTTTTTTGTTTTCTGTCCTACATTCCATGAGCCATGCTTGGTGCATCTTAGTCCATCAAAAAGTTTTCATTAAGGAAGAAGGCTCTGGATTTCTCACTCTAGAAGCCTCTATATAACTTTTAATCACATAAAACAAAGTATTAAAGTTGTTTGTTTCAGAAAAGTCAGCAAATGAAGGTTTAATAGGTGATTCCTTAGAGAAACATGAAGGCACCGATGCTAATGAACTCATTGCTAGAGAACCTAGATTGAGAAGCTGTCTATTTGGTGAGGAAGCGTTAAGAATTTCACCAACAGAGCGGTACTGTTTGCGCCGTCCTATCCGTAGGGGTCACTTGAATGTTTCACAGCATTATACTGCGCAGCAGGTATGTTCATTGTGTGATAAATTTTCTTATACCTATGGGACAGATGTTGGTGGATGCAATTTTGATCACTAAGCAGTTTTTTTTTTTGGCTGGGATGAGAATGTATTACATTTTTCCTTGTAAAATGCCATTTGCAGCTAAATATGAAGCCTTTTGTTTATGTATAGACAGATTTATGTTTACATGTTACATGAAAACTTCTACATTGTGTAATCTTTTTCTTTAATTGCTCTAATGTACTATGAGTCTTCTAAGCTCTAATGGCAACAGGAACATAATGTAAGACTGTATTTTCTAGTTGTTTGTAACTAGTTTTCCTTCTTTAGGTGCTTGAAGACCTGCATGCTATTTGGGATTGGATTTTGACCGAGAAATTGCACATATCACAGTCTCAAAGAAACATGTTTTCTGCTATTTTAGTTTTACCGGAAACCTTTGACGATCGTGGTAATGATATATTAAAGCCCATTATATCTTTCTTATTTTTAGATGACGAATCTAGATTGTTGCATATCTCATTTTCAGACAGTTAAAACAGGAATCATTTAAAGGGTGCTCTGTGTTTTTTCCATTTTTACAACCATGGTTGGAAAACACTGGCCTGTAATTTTAGAATGTTTTATATCTTCTAGTTTACTTGTGCTGTATCGTCAGCCACTGCTCAGTTTCTATTTTGTAGCACAAAATTTAAGGATTTGATTTCTTCTTGACGTTGTTGGCATATGGGGTTTGTGGGTTATAAGTCCCCTTTAGGTTCTATAAGACAAAAGGGAAACAAGACTAATAATGATGGTCATCAGAAGTAAAGCATAATGCAACAATAATAATCCTTATACTTTACAAAAATAAAAAACAATAGTAATCCTTGTAGAAGATTCCCAGTGCTTAAGAAGCATATTCAACCTCAAATTTGTGCTTTGTGGCTTGTATCTGCTTTCAAGTTAGCATTGTAAAGTCTATAAGGTTGGGTTCTGGTAGGTTAGTTGTGCCAGCTCATAAACTAGCCAGGCTAGCCTTGTCCACAAGCATTCTTAAGAGTTTGGTTACCAGTGATGTTGCGTTATCTTTTGCTCAAGGAGTGAGGTACTCTCTTCTGTCCTAGAAAGAAAAAGTTGGACATTGTTCTTTGGCTCATGTCATATATCATCATTTAGTAAACACAAGCTTTAAAGTCACTAGACATTGGACTTTATATCATGCATATCTGGTTTTCTTGATTTTGGGCATGCTATTGCAGCTTCTTTTTTAGTTCTGTTTTATTTTTGTTTGCATCTTTGTTAATGGTCTAAGTGCTTTAAGGGTCTCATTCTTATACATGTCTTATGCTGTTCTACAAGTGAGGTAGTAGCAAGTGCATATTTGGAAGTCTTGTAATTCATGTGATTTGTCCTGAGCAGAAATAAAGGAAATGCTGACCATAGTGTTACGTGACTTATGCTTCAGTTCAGCAGTTGTACACCAGGTTAGATACAAACCTTGCTGACAACTAGTGTCTTGCTGATTTCTGGTCTTGCAGTATCAGAATATGTTGGCCAAATGGTTAACCGTATAATGAACTTAACTTAATTTTCCAATTGCTTTATATACTTAGTGTCATCTCTATACAATTGATAGTAATTCTGATACCTTTTTCTTTAGCTAGTAAATTATCTCCTTGCTTGATGCATGAATAATAAGCCCCTATTCTTCCTTTCAAGAAGCAGTTTTTCATATAAGCTACTTGTAACACATTTTCTCCTATTACGCTTTAAAAATAATTATGAATCCCAAGTCCCATATTTAAGATTTCTTTTTAGCAGTCATTCTTTATCAATACACCTCCCTACATTATGCTCTTATCCTATGCATCCTTGTGATTCAGCTAGTGTGCATGATTGTACAGGAAGGTCTTGCTGCAGTTTTTGGGAATGGATTATCAACAGCATGCGTGGTAAATATTGGTGCTCAAGTGTCATCAGTTATTTGTATTGAGGTACTGAAGTTTTTGAACTATATAGATTTTTCCTTGCATACATCCTTATAATTCTCATGGTCCTATTTGACAATAGTAGTGCATGCTTTCAATAGAAGGAAGGTTGCATGTGTGGGTCCTTGTAAGGATTGGATTGCATAACTTTTTGATTATTCAATGACAATAGCTGTTTTTTACTTGATAAGATACTTTTTGACAGACACTTGGCTTCCCTTCAGCACCACCTCCAGCCTTATTGTTGACTTCTTCCTTTCTTCATTTAAATCACCTGCCATTCTCTCTTTGCTAACTCAGCTATTTTCCATTTTAGTGCAACCAATTAGGACTCATTACCTGTAATTTCTTTAAGCTTCTTTCATGACGGTGAAATCACAAGTAATTCAGCAGTACCAGCAATTGCAGCTACTTTGCTGCCACTATTAGGTATTCATTTGATCTTGCCAGATATAGGTGCTTTCTTAGACTGGCTGAGTCTATTGACACGCTAATGTTATGCTGGGAAAATTCATAGCCATAACCTCAGGATAAGTTTCTTGTGTCTTACCCAGAGTCCATGCCTTCTGTACCACCACAAGACTGGCCATTCCTCCCACTCTAATCATTTCTTTTCTTTACTTTGATAGTAGTTGCTTCAGCTTGCATATGCTCTGGCATGATTTTCTACCTCGTGGGTCAGAGCATTTCCTTTTTAGCTATAAAACCCATACTGGAGCATGTTTGATTCTTGGTTAAAAGAAGTTATAGTGAAGTCATTTTGATAAATGAATTGAACATAAGTACTATGTTTTAAGCAGGGCTTTTTCTGGCCCAGGTCTTTTATCATTGAATCATAATTTAGGGAGCTTATAGTTTTATGGACTTGATTATTGTGATATGGATGAGTGTTTTATTAGGAGTCTGTTAGAGGAGTATTTTATTTTTAGTAGGAGTCTATTATTTCCCTATTATTTCTGCACTAGTTTCTGTTATAGTTATGTTAATAAAAACAGTTTGAATAGGAGTCTTTCCAAGAGTCCTAAAACAACTTGAATAGGAGTCTTTCTAGGAGTCCTAGTTTAGGTGGAACTTTTCTGTTTTTTTTTTTGCCTATATAAGGCTATTACTTTATGCAATAAAGTAAGCAAGAAGTTATAGTAAAAATTAGCTTAGGAGTAGAGTAATTATTCCAATCTCGGCAGACCTTGTCCTTGACAAGTGCTGCCAGTTTTTCATTACCAAAAATAGGTTCTGCAAGGAAAGGAGCCAACATAAATAAGGGGAAAGAGACTAACTTTCCTGAGAATCGTCTTTGGATTTGATCCCAAGCTTAGGCCCGTAACATATTGTCAAAATAGTATTTGAATTATTCTTTGGACCCCATCCAACAAGTAATCTCTTGAATTGAATGGTTTTTTAATATGATATCAGAGCCTTTATGATAGAGAGGTTTTGAGTTCAAGATTCATTGTTTTTGTTTATGGTAGATTTATGTCATGTTTGTCCACATTTATGTTCAACATGTTAAAATATTATTTGAACAATTTCCTTGATTTCATACAACTTCTTAAGCTTTTAGGTTGGATGACTTCTTAAGATTATCCAGGGTGCTCCCTTCTTAATGACAAAGTTTATCCGCATCATCTTCATGATAACTTCCTCTCATATTTTACAATCAAACAATGAACTATTAAGATACAAAAACAAAATTAACGTCTTTACATGGTTGTTACCTTATCATTTCTCTATTTCTTCATTGCCACTAGTTTCTTCTTCATGAACTCTTGAATGTTCTTACTTTTACATATTAGAACTTTTCTTCAAGTGATCATGATTATTCACTAGCTTTTTGCTTTGTTGTTATGCTGTCTTCTTTCTCTTCATTTTTCCATGAGGTTCTCCTTCATGCACTCTGGTTGTTATTGGTACCATCCCAGGACTTTTTCCAAGTGATCGTGATTATTCACCAGTTTTTGGCTTTGTTGTTCAGGATGGAGTGGCCCTACCTAATACAGGAAAGACTTTACCTTTTGGTGGAGAGGTACATCTGGTTTAAGTTTTTTTCCCATCTGCTTGCCAGGAAATTACTCTTATTTGAATGTTCAATAACTTACTATCTTTGGGTAGTTTTAAGAATTTCTTCATAAGGCATATTTTTGCACATTTGTAAGGTGTATGTGTGCTCGTCAAGCCAATTTCTGTCTAAATTTCCACCAAGCTTCTCTAGATAACTTGTAAAATGCATCGTCTGATCCATCTTAAATACTGTTTTCAGGACATAAAGTTGCATGATTAAGTCAGAACTAAACTTTGGGACTTCGTAAAGTATGAAACTACCGAATTGAACATTGTGCAGCAATTAGCCACTTTATTACATTCAAAATTTTGTTTGCAAGTGTGTAGCTGTACATGTCACCGAGTCTGTCGTTTGTGATGATTATTATGATGCTTCCTTTGGGTCTGGTTACAATGTGGTCATTTTGGTTTTTCCTTTTCTGATAAATATCTCCTTTGAAAGAGTAGTGCTTTCTTCAATAGCTGTCCTATTTATGTTGTTCGCCATGGTGCAACATAATTTTGACACCATTTAGACTAGAAATATGGTCTACCATAGATAGGCGGCCCATAAATAGCATTCTTGCTCATGACACTATTTTTGCAATTTATGCTTAAGAATTTTCAAAATAAAAAAAAAAGAGAAAGAAATCACCATCCATGGGGAAATTCTTTTTGATGTGTGTATTTTGTCAACTGTATTTGGCTTATGCAGGAGCATATTCCTATTTATTCCTCTTATACAGGATCATATTCCTATTTAGTTATTTTCTGTGACGTTTTCCAACTTTTGTTAGCTTTCATTTTTCAGTAAGTCCATGTTTTCCCAGTTACCAATTGCCTTCCTATTACCAATATGAGCTCTGCTACCACTAGTACAAATTAGGAATTCTATTACATCTAATTTTTGTTATCGTTGAATTTTATTAAAGAGATTTTCTTTAAACCCTATAGTTCCGGTCACAATCTCCTAACTTCTACCCCTAATTTGTTGAAACTTGCTTATCATCCTCTCTCTCTCTCTCTTTCTTCTGTTTTGCTTTTGATGCTTCTTATCAGTTAGGTTTTTTTCTTGCAAAAGAGTATTGTGATCTAACGCAGTGCAAGTCTTAGTTTGGAAGAAGACTTCTAAGCACATAAATACAATAAAGGAACTTCTTGATAAATGGGTGGGTTGTAAATGGTAGTGATTAATCGAATGTGATAAAGGAACTGCCTGATGAATGGGTGAATTGTAAATAAAGTGACAGTGTTAAATATGCCAACTTCGGACCAACTTAGTATAGATCCCCATTTGTAATATAAGTACTTCAAGTTTTGCTTAAAGTATAGCTGTAGCAGTCATAATTTTTAAAGTTTTCATATTCTCCTTGTTTAGAGATGGCAGCTGGCCGGGGGCTCAGCCTGATGGCCTGAATTCCCCCTGCCACAAAACAGCGTTATTTTTGGTCTTAAATTTGAAAAATGGGATGAACAAAATGACGTTGTTTTGGGGAGTTGGAGTGAGCCTAGACTTGGGCCTCGCCTTTGCCAGCCCAGCCAGGCCATGCCATCTCTACCCTTGTTCTATTCATTTTAGTCTTTCTGGCTGGCAACCCTTGTTTCTGTAGTATCATAAAAATTTCTATTAAGCATCTCTTTCTTCTTGTTAGTTATGTGATTTCCATAGCCAAGAATTCGTTTGTAGTTAGTTACAAAGATGATTACATCAGGATTTATCAAGATGCCTTCTCTGGACTCAAAGACATCATCAGACATGGCCCCAAATTCGAACTGACATTCTGACAAAGCCTATGGATCTGTTGATGCTTAACAGACTGAAAGAGTCTTACTGTGAGATTAAAGTGAGCTTTCCCACCTTCCCCTTCCATTCTCTTTTAGTCCAAATGTGTGCATTGCAAGTTTAGTTTCATTTTGTTAATCAAATTGCATGTTGCATAGTCATCTAATGTCTATCTCTGCTATCCTGAATAAGTATTGCTCTTTACCTCCATGTTTTTCTATTGACACTTGTGAGATGCAATATTAATAGACTCTAATCTTTGTAAGCTACCCAATCTGCATTAAAGTTTTATCGGAATTCTTAGAATTGACCATAATCATCCTTGATTTGTTAGAATTAGAATAAATTATAAAATCCAATTTCTGTAAATCAAGAGATAAGAAGGCTTCATGTAAAATATTTCTCCATATAAACAAGGTTTCATGTACAAATATAACTGAACAAATAATCATGTAGCTTGTTGATTGTATTAGTGGCGATAAGCTAAACCTGTCATATTATGTCCTTGATTAATTTTTACTATGCCAATTGGTGAAAGGTATCAATGATCTTCTTAAATTATAAAATGACCCATTCCTTCTTTTGGAATCCTTATATTGAATAGACCCAACTTAATACCAAAATATGTATGTAAACAGGCCAACCATAGACCCTGATTCTTGGACTAGAAAATGGATTTTTATATATTGCAATTTCTAGTAACAGAAGTTTATTCGACCGTCTGGTCTTATCCCCCATGCAATTTTGTTTGTTGTATGCAGGAAGGAGAACTTGATGCTGTTGCTATAGTCCATTCTTATGAGGATGGTACACAGCCTGGCTCACATAAGACTAGGCTAACTGCTCTAAATGTATGTATGCTAGAAATTCACTGTTGTTTTTGTTTTTTGTTTTTTTGCTTTTTGGAGAGATGAGGAGCCAAACAGATCTATAACGTTGACAATTATTGTCGACAGGTACCTCCAATGGGTCTGTTCTATCCAACACTTTTAATTCCAGAGGTTTATCCTCCACCACCTCGGACTTGGTAGGATGATTCTTAGTTTCTTGCGGTGTTGTAACATTCTTTCATCTACTTTTAAAGGAAATCTACTGAATTAATTGTGTACCATAATGGTATACCAAACAGGTTTCATGACTATGATGATATGCTAGAAGATACGTTGCACACTGAATATCCGAGGAGACCTGACATGTCAGATGGTTTATTTTCTGGAATTAATGTTGGATTACCAATGTGGGACAACTATCCAGTTTTCTCTTCTAAACCCAAGAAGGAAGAGAAAGTTGGCCTCGCAGAAGCTATCACCAACAGCATCCTTTCAACAGGTGAGATTTGCATGTCGTGTTGCATCTTGCATTGATCTTGAGCTTGATGCTGATTCTATTACACTGTATCAACAGGCCGTATTGACCTCCAGAGAAAATTATTTTGCAGCATACAGTTGGTAAGTTTTGGAAGTAGAAAATCAAAATTCCATGGTTCTTTTGTGTAAAAAAAAAAAAACGAGTGACAATTTTCTACCCTAGGTTGGTGGAGTGGCTCTAACAGC
>JANJEY010000236.1:90002271-90013965 GCA_024703695.1 Erythroxylum cataractarum
AAAAGACGTATATAATGATATTATAATGTCTAATTATAATTATTAATGATTTGATATTGTCAACAACTAAAACCTTTCAATCCATAAAAAAATAGCTGATAAGTTATTTACTAAACAAGTTCATATTTACGAAGTTATTAGCAATTTTGTTAATAACTCTGAATTATAAAGATTCTACTTGAATTTAAGTTCCCCCACATAAAAAGATTACGACTTTCATTAATATTCTCTTGTTCAACTATTTGGCCCAACATCTTTTATTATATTTTCATTATTTAATTTACAAGCTCTGGAATGATAAAAAGAAATCGAATTTATTACTATAAGAATATAAATGATGTAAACTTATTATAAATATTTATATTTACGATATCAAATGGAGAAATAAAAATTTATAATTTTTATGAAAGTTACATAGTAATTTAAGTGTTACAATCTGAATTAATAAGAATAATTTTAAAATTCAATTAAAAGTATTTGAATAATGGGTATTTTTGTACTTTTTTATAAAATAATACAAAGAATAGCATCAACCTAACTTTCATTCACAAGTTAGTCATGTTAAAGTCCACATTGGGGTTGGGTGAACCAGAATATAAAATTTGCAATCCATCAATCGTTTTGTTAGGAATAGAGTGAGTGAATCAAATTTAATTACTAATTTAAGTTCCCAGGACAAGTTAAAGCTATTTGGTCAGCAAGAAACACATGGGGATGGGGTGAGTGAAGCTCGTCATGTATTTTGAATTATTGAAATGTTAAATTATAAATTCAATCACTATCTATAAAATTTAATAATTTTCATTTCTAAAAAAATATTTATTTATTATTTTAAGTTTACTTGTCGTGACTCGCAATGATAGGATAGAGTTTGTTCGGCCAATTGAACCGACCTTAAAACTGTTCTTGATGCTTTGGTCCATTGGTCATGGCTCAGCCAAAGTTGTCTGCATATAGAAAAGCAAAGCCAACAACTCCCACTATTTGCTTAACTTTTGACGAATTGCTTGTATCCAATGTTTTTTTCAAGCCAAAACATCTCACGATCTTGGGGCATAGTCAAGAACTGGCAGAAATCTTACGTTTCCACGAGAGAAAGGGACGTTAGATTTTGTCATGTAATTTGATTCCGAATATATTATATAAAGAATCGAAGCAGGCAAGACCTAAAATTCTCCATTAACTTTGTTAAAAACTAACTCACCATATAATGTCAAACTGCACCAACCCAGAACTTTCTTCTAATTGTACATGGGATTATGAATTGGATCTATATATAATCAAACACAATTAAATTTTTTTGGAGCATATCTTAAATAAGATCTTGATTGTACAGAATGGAGCCAATTTGACCTAATTTTATAAGACTTATGTTTTAATTATACTAAAATAATGTTATATTATAAATTTCATATTAAACTTGAGTGAAAATTGATTAATTTGATCGAATATTTTTGAGTTGAAATAAAATAGGTTGAATTAAAAATATTAATTATAATAATTGTTAAGCCAATATAAAGTTGAATAAAATATGTTTTTTTTTCTTTTTTTTTTGTTATAGAAACGAGACGTAAGTCTAGAAAAGAAAATTACAGGACAGTGACAAAGGGGTAAAGCAACCTCAATAGTATCGGCAAACAGAAGCGAAGACATCCCCTGAATAACATCACTAAATCAGTGTACTTCGACAGGCAGACAAGTGATTGGTAAGTTAATCTGCACAACGATTGTCGTCTCGGAAGACATGACTTACACATACTATCCAGTATTTGGACAACAATTCTTGGATGGTCAGAATCAGCATTTTAACTACCGGATGTGGGTCGCTAATGAGACTGGCCACAACCAGGGTAGAATCAATAGTCAATTCTACTTGGAAATAACCAGAAAATCACGCAAGATGCAGCCCATGATAGACAATCCATAATTTCACCTTCTAGGAGGAATAGAAACCCAAATTTGCGCTAAATCCAACCAGCCAATGGCCACTCGCATCCTGAATTAGTCCACTAAGTTGTCAATCCGGGGTTCTCCTTCGAGACGCCTTCAGTGCTCAGATTGACTCAGCCATCCCGGAGCCTCGGCCAACAAACATCAAAAACCCGACGCTGCGGGGCCCTTGCGAACATTTTTTTTGTCTTTTCAAATACGTAATCATGACTTTCTTTGAGATTAAAACCTTAAATTGAATACTAAAATATTCACCATCAAGATTAGTAGTTGAACGGCATTTCAATTGGACTTTTAGAATTTAAGACTTATGGTTAAAGATTAGGGAAGATATTCTCTATTCCGGTTATTGGTTAACCAGTTTCATTTAATCATAGATTAGGCTAATTCTAATTTCATTTGACCATAGATCATTAACTTCGCAAGTCTCTCTCAAGTTCTGACCTTTTAATTCACCTCATCTCGCAAATGCAATTAAATGCGTAGCGTTGAATATTGAGCCGAGAATAGAAAGTTGCAGTCTCTTAACGTACATGACGACCTGGGAAACAGGAAACAGAAACAGGAATCTAGTTCGGGCACTCACTGTCTGAATTCAAAATTTCAAGCCATGAAAATATGCATAGGTCATCAGGATGTGGGACTAAAACTCTTGACGTAAACTGCATTTGCTTGTCTTGTTTCGTGCCAGTGTAGGAACATTGGAAGTCAAACACTCCGATGGGTTTGGTTTATGGTAGCTTCGGTTTGGTTGACCGAAAAGCTAGGGGACACCACGTCAAACCCTCTTATGTCAAGAACTCGTCACAGAAACAGACTTCAAAATCTCACTGGTGCCAGCAATAACAGAGTGACTTTATAATTGAATTCATATTCCTGCAGACCAATTTTAAGGTAACTCTACTAGTGAAGATGTTTTGGGTCATCACGTTGTTCTAATCAAATATAGAATATGACAGAACAATAAAATAGGATAAATAAAATTACAGCTCAAGCCCCAAGGTGTCATGTATGTTTTTTTTAATAATAATTTTTATCAAAGTAACCTTTTTTAATCTTTTTTCTTTTGTTTTGTTTTGAAAACTGAAGCCAACAGCTCCACTGAGAGCCTCCTACAAAACAAAATCGAAGGAGATTCACTTCTTCTTCAATTGCAGCTGCTACTGCAACCATAGGTGTTTCTCAATCCTAATTAGTTTCATTTCATTTCATCACGTCTCCGGTTCGTCTCTGCCACTCCATCAATTGCACTCACCACGTCTTCCCTTATAATGTCCCCCCACGCGCACTCTTTCCTTCTGTACCTCTCCGTCTTTCTTTTCTAGCCAACAAACCCATTAAAGACTCTTGTTTTCGTACTCTACAGTGCTTCTCTCTTCCAAAGATTGAATCTTGCATTGTACTATTAGTGGAAAGCTGGGTACTTCACATATTTAGCCGGTTCTTGGGGGCAAGCTGGAGCAGAAATGGTGGCAGAACCTTGGATACTGAAGATGGGCAACCAGGTGAGTAGCAATCTCAAGCACGCACTTCTTCTTGAGCCTTATTCTAACAGGAAAAGGAACCTCAAAAGATCCGATTCCACGAAAGACAAAGAGACCATTGGCATACTTTCTTTTGAGGTTGCTACTGTCATGTCCAAAACAGTACACCTCCACAAATCCCTGTCGGATTCTGAGATCTCCAAGCTCAAAGCCGAGATCTTTAAGTCTGAGGCGGTTAAGAACTTGGTGTCTTGCAATGAGAATTACCTTCTCGAGCTTGCTCTAGCGGAGAAACTTGATGACCTCAACAAGGTCGCTAGTGTCGTTTCCAGGCTAGGCAAGAAGTGTGCTGAGCCTGCCTTGCAGGGTTTTGAGCATGTTTATGCTGATATAACAAAAGGGGTCATTAATGTGAGAGAATTGGGTTTCTTGGTTAAGGATATGGATGGTATGGTCAGGAAGATGGAGAGGTATGTGAATGCGACCTCCAATTTGTATAGTGAAATTGAGGTTTTAACTGAACTGGAACAGTCCACCAAGAAGTTCCAATACAACCAGCACGAAGAGACTCGTAGGGCATTCGAGCAGAAACTTATTTGGCAGAAGCAGGATGTGAGGCATCTCAAGGAAATTTCTCTTTGGAACCAGACATATGACAAAGCTGTGGAGTTGTTGGCGAGGACCGTATGCACAATTTATGCCAGGATTTGTATGGTGTTTGGGGAATCTGTATTGTGTAAGGAGAATTTTGAAGGGGTTGGTGTGTTTTTTTCTTTCCCTGCTTTTAAAAATGAACATGGGGAGGAGGTTTCTGGGCAGCTTGATGATGGTCATCGTCCGCACTTGATTTCAAGGCCACTTAGACGGGTTGTTAGCAGGAGAAGTAGTACTGAGTCTCGGTCAGGATCAACTGACAGAGGCCTGGCGATGAAAAAATTGACTAACGTAAAGCCGAGGATTGATTTGCGAAGAGGTGAAGTTGAAATCTTTCGAGGTGAAGATATGATTTTGCCTTGTGGGACTAGTCCTGGAAGGCTTTTCCTGGATTGCCTTAGTTTGACTAGTTCAGCTTCAAGGTTTGATGATGATGATCATAGCAGTGCTGTCGAAAATGAGGATCGGAGTAGCCAAATTTCTGGATGCTGCAGCGATTCCAATGGCGGTTTGAGGAAGGAATATCTAGGCCATTCAAGCTCTTCTAATTGCCCACTGAGTAGTGTACCTTTTAGTGGTGATCAAAGACGAACCAAGTGTACTAGCGTGCCAAGCAGTATCCAATTAGGCTCCAAAAGTAGGATATCCGTGTATGCTCCTCCAACCACTCTGGGAGGGTCTGCATTGGCGTTGCATTATGCAAATGTTATAATTGTGATCGAGAAACTGCTTCGATATCCCCATTTAGTTGGTGAGGAAGCCCGTGATGATTTGTATCAAATGTTACCAACAAGCTTGAGAACGTCATTGAAGTCTAATCTGAAGTCCTATGTCAAAAACCTTGCTATATATGATGCTCCTCTTGCCCATGATTGGAAAGAAACTCTTGATCAGATTCTGAGGTGGCTAGCTCCGATGGCACATAACATGATCAGGTGGCAAAGTGAACGTAATTTTGAGCAACATCAGATTGTATCAAGAACAAATGTTCTTCTGCTTCAGACATTGTACTTTGCAGACAGGGAAAAGACAGAGGCAGCTATTTGTGAGCTTCTTATGGGGTTGAATTACATATGTCGCTATGAACATCAGCGAAATGCATTACTTGACTGTGCAAGTAGTTTCGATTTTGAGGATTGTATGCAATGGCAGTTGCAGTGCCGAGCTTCTTTTCTTAATTAATGCACTGTTGAATTTGAGCACCCAAACAACCTTGTAAAGCATAGGTCGTGACTTCTGATGTTAACTTGAATACGTACAATGGACAGTTGAACTGTATGAATCTCTGAGCTTTGCAAATCCGGTATCTTATTTTGTCAAAGACCTGCATTGATTAATGTAATTTATCACCAGGTATGGGAAGTTTTGACATTTGAAGTACATACCTTACTAATTTTATGTAAAGAAGTCAGCTTCTCTATAATGTGTGCAAAGTTTTGTATGTCATTTCAGCTTTTCCTTTAACCTAGCCGTCTGGAGCTCTTGCAAATTTCTGGTTTAATGTAATACCATTAACATTTCCTATTTTCACGGCAATGTACCTTAAACCACCCAAAAAGGTGGGAAGAAAACTGTGATAATATTGAGCTTTACTTGCCGACATTTGCATATTGCTTGATCCTATCTTTTTGCAAAAAATACTTTCTGAGAAGCAGTTCGTGACCATTTTGAAAAAACACTCTTAGTAGAGGCAATTATTATTGTATATGACGGAAAAAAAGCAGGCATTTCTTAAAATTATTCTAGTGAAAATGAGCTGATTTCTGTATATTGCTACTCTCTATTATTGCTACCTGATATTGCAAAGCCTGAACTCTGTTCTGTAGAATTTGTAATGAAGCCCTAGATTGACATTGCAACTTGGCACAAGTGCTAGATTCTTGGAGGTTCTCAACTTTCCATGTTTTAAATTTGATTGCTTCTAATTCCTGGGAACTCCAAAGCACTTTTCATGTACGAGAAAACAGGTTTATGGGGTAGCAATTCAAGGTTCAGCCCATGGAGGAGCAACCCATCAAAGGAAAGCAACATACAATAAGAGCAGTTAATATCATGTGGGCATTAAATAGGTTACAGTTGTGTAGAAGGGTGCATTGAGTGTTACAATAAAGGAGCTGCTACGGATTTTGTTTACCAAAGCAATTGTCTATTTCTGGTAAACTTAGACCTCAAACAACAGCTTTTTATGTCGTCACTACTAGCTGGAACTTAAGCCACTAAACTAATGGTGCTCCACATGATTCAGACAAGTAGAGTTAATGACTTGTAAGCTCCCATAACTTATAGTGACAAGAAAGAACATAAGAGGCTGGCAGGCCTCTGGATCTGGTTTCCTTCACATGTAGTGGGTCAAGCCTAATTAATGAAACCAGTAACTGTTCTTCTCCAACTTGGTTGCCATTTATTTGTTTTGTCCAAAATTCTATTTTCTTGTTTATAAATTACATAAATGGAATTGCGGTTCTAAAATTTCTTTTGTAACTCTAAAGTTTGGAAACTAAATACAAATTAATTGTGAAAAAATATTAATTTATGAAAGTCTTAATTTTTAGAATTTTTCATTAACCCTGAAATTTAACCTCGATGACTTTTATAAACTAAATTTAGACATATACCAAAAAAAAAAAAGCAGTTCCTTTTTCATTGTGAATTGTTGTTTCAAGTCTTTGCCCAATAGATAAAATGGACTCAACATTTATAATAGTATTGGGCTTCTGATGCTTCCGATGTTAAAATCCCCTCTTAAAAGTTTCAATCTTTAATGTCAAAAAAAAAAAAAGTTTCAATCTTTTATTTCCTCCGATCCCGAGCATCAATTTCGTTTTCAAAATCGCCACAATTTTTTTTTCTTTACGTTTCCTTCAATTTCGCATCAACCCAGTTGAAGATAACTGGAAATCTCTCCATCCCATGAGTTACCGGAGGTTCGTCGTTTTCAGTTCCACTTATTTACAGCATTCTCTATTCAAATATCATATTGATCTGCAGTCACTTCTTAATTTCTTGGCATAAAGATTGTTTCTTTCTATCATTGAGTTATTTTGGTTATTGGTGCTGTTGATAAATATGGGCATTGTTATATGGGAGCGATAGTCATGTTCTGAATAAATGATTTGTGTTTTGATTACGAATTAGTTTTTGGGAAATTGTGGCAGAGAGAACCGTGGTTCAAGATCAGGTCTTTTTGATGATGGCCTGGAAGAAGGTGGTCTAAGGGCCTCCGCTTCATATTCTCATGAAATTAATGAGCACGGCAATGACAGATCTATGGACACTTTGCAAGAAAGGGTGGTTTTCCTCAAGAGAGTAAGTCTCTAGTTGTTCAAAGTTAACATTTTGCCTACCATTCTGGTTTCACTCAACGTCAAGCTTATCCTTTTCTTTTGCATTTCTTATTATATAAAATTTCTTGTAAGAAATCGATACAATACGATGACCTTAATTAGATCCAGTTTCTTCTGTACTTGCTGTAGAAACGTTGTTCAGACATACAAATAGATTGAAGTTTCATAGTGTGGGTATTCTATGTCTATTGGCATGAACTAACCAAGATTGCATCTTGCTTGTAGTCCTTAATACTCTATAGTTGCTTAGATATGAATAAAGATTTGATTTTGTTGGTTTAATTTAGTAGTCATTTGACGCTTTGATTTTGAAAAGCATAACAAAGAAAGAAAGGAAGTCAAGAAAAAGTAAATGCCCTCAAATTCTAGCTTATATATGTTGTCCTCTGTTAACTGAAGCAGTTACTGACTTCTGTTTCTGTTGTACACAGTTAACGGGAGATATACATGAGGAAGTTGAGAGCCATAACCGCATGCTTGACGGAATGGTATGAGAATTGAATTGTTTAAATGTATTCCCCTTTGTTAAGTTAAACTCTTATGCTTTTTTACTGAACCTTGTCTTAAAATTAGGGCAATCGCATGGACATATCAAGGGGATTAATGTCAGGAACCATGGATAGATTCAAAATGGTATGCAGGCTTGATTTATGTATTATATTGCCTTCATCTTGGTGTTTATTTTACTCCATTGCAATTCGGACTTGACTGAGTATGATAAGTTCTTGATATGAAGGTATTTGAGAAGAAATCAAGTCGCAGAACATGTACCCTTGCAGTGTTTTTTGTTATCTCCTTTACGATAGTGTTTTATACGATTAGGTAAGCAATCTGGTGAGATACTTACTGCAACAGACATTCATTTGAAATGGCTAAATCTTTTTTCTAACCCCTTCTTATCTCCAATTTACGGCAACATCAGTGACCATATTAGTAATATTGATATAAGATGAAAATCCTAGAAAGCCAAAATTGTGTGCCAACACATATACTTTGGCATCGCATAAAGGTTTATGTCAAGTAGTACGGAAGTTTTATAAAGCTTTACAGTTGAGTGGCTTAGGGAAACATAACATGCTAGTGAAAACTTGACTTGCTTGCTCTGCCTATTCTTCGGCTTTATGAAGTTTTAGCTATTGATGACAGTTAAACTTTTGTCGGAACTTCGGCAGGTTCGTGAGGTATTTCATGCAAAGATGAAGAGTAACGACTCCCTGCGCAAGTCTAATGTCGACGCAAGTCGAGCTCCGAAACATATTGCAATCAACTGCACATAGCAGATGACAGATTCTCTCCTGTAGTCTTCTCTTGAGAATTTGATAACTCACAATTTTAGAACACCTGTTATGTGAGCATTCCTGTGATTGATGCTAGGTGCTTGCAGATGCTTGCAGACTTACAAGGTCTTACACAAACATGTAAGCAATTGTGAGAAAGTTAAAAACTTGCTGAGGCATGCAAGCAATTGTGAGAAGGTTAAAAAACTTACTAACGCACATTTTTGTGAAACTATTTGTAATTTGTATGGGACGATATGTACATTAAAATGCTGGTATTGCCAACTAGCCTATAGCACAATTAGCGATTTTCTTCGCTTACATGTACTTGGATTTAAGCTCTTATGCATGGAAATGGCAGGGGATCCAGGATATTTGTTAGAATCAGGAACAAAAATTATTTAATTTGGGATGCAATAGTTACTTCATGGGATTGTAGAATCACATAATTCTTCCAATTCAGCTTCTTATAAAAACGATTAACATATTGAGGAATTTAATTAGAAACAACCCTTTTACTAGTTAAGAGTAAGGTTGTGAATTATTGGAATTCTCTAAATTTTACAAAAAAAAATTTAGTCTTGTTTAGATTAGAGAAATTAAACAAAAGAGCAAAAAGGAAATTGGTAATTGGTAATTGTTTTCTTTTTTCATATATGTTGAACTTAACATTTTATTTAGTAACAAAACAAATCATTGTCCATTGGTGTAATTTTCGGAAATAGTTATTATTTAAGATTTATGGAGTATATTTGATTGAATCAAACTTGAAAACAATATAATCCCTAAAATATAAAAATGTGTAAATAACTAATTAATATTATAAAATCAAATAATTAAATTCTTATTTAAAGCGGACCTTTTACTTTCTATATTTAACCCCAAGCAACTGGTTTTTGTCACACACAGAAGATCCTTTCTAATTGGTGGAAGGTGATGTTGTAAGCTATTTTATTACTGACTTAGAAAGTATTACGATCTCAATATATAAGTAAAATATTACATAGTGATGGTGATTGAAATTTCATTTTATCTTAGATAAATTATTCAGTAAAAAATTTTCTTAATTTATAGAATATTTTAATAAGTGCTGAAGTGAGAAGTATCATTAATAGCAGAAAATATTACATGGAATGATTGCATTGATCCTTTCTATTCCTCTTCATATTTTATATTATAACTGAAGCCATCTTTTACATGGGATCTGATTTTTTTTTCTTATAATTATAAAAACACTATTCCTCTTCATATTTTATATTGTAACTGAAGCCATCTTTTACATGGGATCTGATTTTTTTTTCTTATAATTATATAAAAAAAACGCTACAAGAAAAATGAAGCTTAGTGACATAAATTATCGATGGAACATATACACTTATGTCGAAAAGTTAAGTTAGAGACAGAATTTACCGACGAATTAAGGCGTCAGAGAAACGGGATAATTTACGACGAATCACAAAATGTCCATTATAAATTTACCGATGAAAATTTTGTGTAGCCGTCGGTGAATATACCAACAGTTATTATGTGTCGTTTTCGATTGGTAAAGTTACTGACGGATAAGATATGTCTGTCAACAAACTTATCGATGAAGTTGATTATTCCGTCGGTTAGTTAATATTGTCATTACCTATAGTTGTTAGTTATCCGTCGTTAAATCAAATAGATTTTGCCGACGAGCTTTATTTTTTCATCGGTAAATTTACTAAAAACTATTTTTTAAAATATCCTTGCGTTAAATTTTATTTGATAATATTATGATTGTTGCATAATTTAAACAGTTATGAGCTATCTGTTGATAATATTTTGATTTATTTCAATATTTAATTTGTTAAAACAGAACGTTGATTAATGATCTAAAGTAAAAATTATCTTAATTGATAATAAAAATATTTTGTATATAATAATTATTTGTAATTCATACAAAATGACTACAAGTATAATATTCATTTGGTGACCATGGATGCTTTGATTGTTGCGATGGGGTGTTACACTTCCCCTTCAAGTCATTTATCTCATTGCGGAGCTGAGCTATGTATTCCAGTGATTGTTGAAACTGAGTTGCCAATGTCTGTACTGTTCTTCAAAGCTCATGGACTTCATTGGGTGCGGATCCCCTACTAAATGTTGTTGTACTGAATGTGAAAAATTGCGAATAACATGTGTTTGCAAATGAATTTAAGCCGAATATCCTTCCACGACGGTCCCTACCATCCAATGCATGAAGATAGGTTTGAGTCTCATCAACATTTTCAGACTGTTATATCATAAGGCAATGTTTATGTTAGTAAGTGATAATTATTAAATATTAGTATTAAAGCATAAATTTTACATACATTTAGTTCTCTACATTAGGTGTTGATGAAGGTCACACTGTCATATTTCTTAGTGTGAATGTGCAAAAATGGTTGACGGGGTGTAGACTTCGTGCTCATAATTTTTTCCTGCATCAGAATAAAATGTTATAATTGAACTACAAATTTATGAAAATTTTAACAGAATTTTCACTATTTTTATGATATTTATCCCATATTGAACAAAGAAAATAACTCAACAACACAACCATATATGACACCAAACATTTAAAACATTATCATTCTTCATTATATACATATTTTCATTTCAAAATCCACATACCAAATTAAATTGAAATACACCAAAGTAAAAAAATCAAAATATAAATGTAAAGTGTAGATACTTACAAGTCTCTCTGCATACTCGGGGTTGGTAATAGATCTTCCAGTATGTACGTGGAAACTTTATCCCCCTGGTCTTCCACGTCTGTTGGTAAAATTATGCTCTGAAATGAACATTACCTCGGGTGATGTCTAATACAACCAATGATTTCATATTTGTTCAGAAATATAAGGCGGTCGTATATCATTCTTGTGCTCGTCTCTCCCTTACTTTATAAATGACCGCGTCAAATTCACAATCCAAAAAAAATCTTTTTGAAATAAAAGAAAAAACATATGATAAGTATTT
>JANJEY010000236.1:90098331-90131426 GCA_024703695.1 Erythroxylum cataractarum
GAACTGGAACTTATGTTCACCGATTGGGTGATCAATAGGTTGTGCCTATGTGGTTCCTAACTAGTATATGATGAGGCATATGTTAGGCATATGTGTTTTTATGTCATGTATATTTACTTCATATGTTATCTACACTGTCTTAGTATGATCAAATTCTATTTGTGTATATGTTTTTCCTGCTCACTGAGTGCCTAGTGTACTCACCCCTCCACTTTCCAATCATGCAGGTTAATTTAGTGAGTTTAAAGCTCTAAGTGGATCGTGTGATCTTTTAACATTTTTGGGGTATTGCCGCACGTGAGTAGTTTCCTATTTTATACTTTTATGGTCTAGTGGCTCATGAACTGTGTTTATATAGATACGTTTTAGATTTGTAAGTTAACTTTTGATTGCCTTGTGTTTTATAAATGACTTTATATATGAATCTTTTGATATTATTGTTGAGATTACCTTGAGTGGACTTTAAAGCCCTAAAGTAGTGTTTGGTTGTGAATATAGAAGTGTGTTTGAAATTGTTTGCAGCTTTTTGGGATTTTTAAAACACCACCATTGTGTTGCCTGAATTTTTTTTAAAAAGAAAAGAATAAATATTCAGTTAACCTTACATAGTCTGATTAAGGATACCGTGAGTGTCCATAGCCCGGTTATGCGGCGGTTGTCATGAGCTTGATGAGGTATCTGTCGTGATAATTAAATAGAATGTGAGATCCTACATCGGTTGGAGAAAATGAAGTACGTCTTATAAAGATAGGGATACCTCTTCCTTATAGGCACGTTTTTCATGCCCTAACGCACCAAATCTTATCAGAACTCTGAGGTTAAATGTTTTTGGGCAAGAGTAATTCCAAGATAGGTGACCTCCTGGGAAATTCTCGAAAAAAGCAAAACTGTGAGGGCTTGGCTGGGCCAAGGACCAAAGTAGACAATATCTATGAACGGGATGATTTGGGATGTTATAGGTGGTATCAGAGCCGGTACCCAATCCGTTGTGCCAGCTAGGTTGGACCCCAAAGAGGGTTGGGCTCTAAGAGAGGGTGTAAAGTGTGTGATCCCACATCGGTTAGAGAGGGGAATGAAATATACCTTATAATGGTACGAATACCTCTCCCTTATAGATGCGTTTTTCATGGCCTAAAGTACCGGATCCCATTAGAACTCCGAGGTTAAATGTGCTAGGGCAAGAATAGTACTAAGATGGGTGACTTCTTGGGAATTGTTCGGAAAAAGCAAAACCGTGAGGGCTTGGTTGAGCCAAAGTCCAAAGTGGACAATATCTGTAAGCGAGTGCTCTAGGATTTACACTTATAATGGATAGTAAGTAAATGATAGGCTTGGTAAAGATGCACAAACCTAGTCTAAATTGACCCAAAGTCAATAGACTCGGCCTGAGTTGATTGAATTTTGAACTGAACTCAAGTGTTTTTTTTTTAATTTTACGTTAGGTTTAGCCTGAAAACCGAAATATAAGTAATAAAATTAACCTATTTTCACTATTCATTATCAATCTCCTTGTTGTCAATTGTCCTATCATAAAAGTGGGTGTCTTGGAATGCCTTGATTTGAAATGTATATGCATTTTGCATAAGGCTTACATACATTCTCCATCCGTATTTCTTTTTGCAATCTATTGTAACTCTCAGCCTTTTATTTTTTTATATATGCATAGTCAAAACCAATATAGATACTCATATTCTTCAAACCTTTTTCCAAAAATATCCTCAAATTAAAAATCATTTTCTATTCAAAATAACTTTGCCATAATCTAAACTTGAAGTACAGAAGTGAGAATATGAAATTCTTTCTAGATTACCAATATCCTCAACCATCTTCAAATGGCTTATACTGGAATTTATAGGTAAAATCATGTTTTCTCATACCTTAACTTCCTTACATTAAGCATGAAATCAATAAAAGTAATTCATCCACCTCAGTAACCAAATAATTTATCTCTGCGCCTTTATATCTAGAATCTAGTCTGAATTTGAAACATTCACCATAAAATGCTCAAACCTAATTATAGAGTTAAAAGTACCAATCATTTCTTAAATAATACCTACAATAACATTATAATAAAATTTATCAGAAGTTCCATAGTGAAAACAAAAAGAAAAGAAATATAGACTTCAACATTTTTTATATTGACCTTGGAGCTTTGGTAGTTTTGTAAAGCCAATATGCGCTTTCTATCAGCTTTAGACACAAAGGATAACTCTTCTGTCTATATAATGCAGAATAAAAGCAGGTAAGATTAATGATATGAAAAATTTTGCAAACAAATTATTATCGCATATTGTAAATAATTGTTATGTGCACATGTAGTGGTTAGTAATAATTACAACCAAATTTACTTGTTATTCATTCCCTATAACAAATTTAATAGTTAATATAATTCAGCATAAATGTTGTTATATTAACAATCTATTTTCATTAATCTTAACATATAACTAACAGAAAAATTTCCAGCACATAACAATCTTTACTCTTCATTAGAAACTTTGGATAGAATGTAGTTTCAAAGCATAGTCAACAATCTATTTTCATTAATCTAAACATATATCTAACAAACAAAAATTTCCAGCACAAAACAATCTTTACTCTTCAGTGGAAACTTTGGATAGAATGTAGTTTCAAAGCATAGTCCATATGAATTATTCATCTTAATTGAAGTTTTAAAGCATGACATTTGAAGAATAAAAGAAGTTAACAACTCATCAATTGATTAACATGATAGCGTGAAGAATAAAAGAACTTAACAAATCATGCTCTCTACAGAATGAAATAACTTAGTAAACCTTTATTTACAACTACCTAATTGTTATTAATGTAGAAGTATCTGACAACGACAAATTGCATAAAATGTAGTTTCTAATTGCATAAAATTTACGAAGATGATCATACCTTGTCAAAGAAACCTTGGTCACTCTTCATCAGAGTTTACCTTGATTACCTTTGCCACTAGGGATAGATTCATAATTTTTTTTGAGTGTAGGTAAAATTTTATTTTTTATGAAAAACTTAAAATAATAATATTTTTGTATGAAAATTTTTAAAAGGAGTAGGGGTAAGTGTCCTCACTTGCCTCCAACGTGCATCCGTCCTTACATAATTCGTAATATCAAGTATACAGATAAAACCCTAATCATATCTCCAAATCGAATCCATAATAAAAATCTCCAAATTGAAACCCTAATTCAAATCATAATCAAAATCTTCGATTCAAATCCTAATCAAATTAAACCCTTATTAATTGATATTAAACCTCATTTGAATTATTTATTTAGAATTTTGTTCTGATTTGTTAATAAAGATTTACACATCATTTGAAACTCTAGAAATACAATTGTAACCTTCCCTTCTCTTCCCCATGATTGGTCACTTTAGTTGTTCTGATTTGTTAACAAAGATTTACTCCCCTTTGTATTTGCTTTTCTTTGGATTGGAGGCTTCTCTTCGTACTTGCTTTTATTTGGACTAGAGGCTTCTCTTCGTATTTGACTTCATTTGCTCTAGTGACAAAGACTTCTTATAAAGTCATATGGATTAGGTAATGATGTCACATAAAGTATGACATTGTGTGTTACATGACATATGCTAGGTCAAGTAACACCAAATGACGTTTTAATGTTCTCTATTAACTTTTTTAACAAAGAATGATGGTAGGGAGTTAAGTGCAGTTAGAACTAAACCATAGGGAGTTAATGGTAGTGTTTAAAATTCCAGAGCTGACTTGAAAAATATTCGAACCATAGGGGATCTTTTATAACTAACGCTATCATCTATTAGTCCCTGCTGAAAATTTTAACTTTTAGTAAAGTGGGAAAGTATCTTTTTTTTCTTAAAATTGATGCCTTTAAGCATTAGCTAATCAAGAAAAATGGGAGAATGAGGGAGGCTGGCTTATAGCTCAGTCAATAACTTTTAAGATTGTATCTAATACAAGTACTAAGCAGTATGTTGATCACTTTGAAATGATAATAAAATCTTAGAAGGGTTCAATTAATTTCAAAATCTTAAATTTCTTAAAACAAAAATTTCACTTATTAGATGGTAAGTTCTTATGATCAAAGATTAGTACTCGAGTACTATTTTTTAAGAAAACTACCGTTCCTCCGAGTTTAACTTAAAAGTTGGATTTTGACAACTTGAGATCGACTATCTGGAAAGATACATTAATTAAATTAAGGGATATTTTTCTTAATTTTTATTTTAAAATTAAAAAATTTTATCTAGCTTAACTTAAGAATAATAGTATTTAAAAAATTAATAGATGAGTAAAATAATATCTTAAAAATTTGTACTACAAACTATCAAAGTAGTTTGAAATGTCTCAATATTAGACTTTTACTGAAATACATGTTTACACTTAAATTTACCTTAACAAATTAGCAAAGATTAATTTGCCTCACTCTATTAAAATAGACGATGATAAATATTAATTCAAAAAGGCTCTCCTTAACCTAAAAATGTTAACATTTTCATTTTATTGTTCAAATTAACTAAGTTGAATTTATGACACTCCAATTTAAATACATAGTTGAACCTAAAAATAAAAACCAAGTGGGAACCAAAACTGTAGCAAGACTATAAAACTGATAGTTCAGAGCGTATAATGATACACTATTGTCTTGTAATTATATTTTAATAAGATAATAATTAAAATCAATTCAAGGGTAAAAGACATATACCTCTCTAGTAGTTTAAGAAGTTTTGAAATTATCTTTCGACGTTTAAAATTATTGAAAAAAACTTCCACTATTTTTCATTTTTTTTAGAAAAATCCCTTCTTTTAAATTTTGATTAAAAATAACTTTAAAATATACATAATGCGAACATTAAATATAAACTCATCAAATATCACTAATATGATAATTTAATTTAACTTTTAAACTCCACTCAAACGAATTGAATTTGAATTAAACTAATAATTTAATATAATTATAATAAATTATTATTTTATATCAGATTTAATTATTTTAGTTTGAGTTTAAAAATTAATTTTAATCGTCATATAAATAGTATTTAATTAATCTATTTATAATATTTATAATACATGGGTTTGGTTTTTAATTGAAGTATAAAAGAAGGGTTTTTCTAAAAAATTTTAAAGAACAAAATTTAAAAAAAATCTGAAATGAGATTTATGCCTTACACCTTAAATTCAATTTAAATGAGAAAATGTGTTGCTAAAAGTTATGCATTAGTCTGGCCCAGATATATATTTTAGTTGGGCTTAGGCCCAAGAAAAATTCTAAACAGAATTTGTCTTTCATTATTGGCCTTCGTCTTCAATCATTCGAGCGTACACCAAGTGATTGCGCTGTTCTCAGGTAGGTAAATGGGGAGGAAGAAGGGAGTGGCAGAGTTCGACGAAACGCCGCCGGATGACTTCGATCCGGCGAACCCATACAAGGACCCAGTGGCGATGCTGGAGATGAGGGAGCACTTGGTACGAGAGAAGTGGATCGATATCGAGAAAGCCAAGATCTTGAGGGAGAGGCTGCGCTGGTGCTATCGCATCGAAGGAGTGAACCATCTGCAGAAGTGCCGGCATCTGGTTCACCAGTACCTCGAATCCACTCGAGGCATCGGCTGGGGCAAGGACCATCGTCCTCTATCTCTTCACGGTATTGTTATCCCTCTTTTCCTACTACCAAACATAATTGCTTTTAGTAATTCCTCATTCTCTTTTCTTTTTTTTATTAAGGTCCCAAGGTAGATGCAGCAGCAGCTGAATCTGAATAAAATCGATTGCTTCCTTTGCTATTTCCTATAAGGTAGGTTTTGATTGAGTCTTGCAATATTCTATTCATCTTTTATTTGCTTTGGAATATTATCATCTTAAAATGTCGCGACCATCTTGAGCTTACTCGTGCAATTCCAATTTCAGTTAACTGTTTTGACCTATTTGATCACATAGAGTCCCATTTAGGACAATAAGGATATTAGCTTCTCCACATATTTGAGGACATGTAAATCAATTCCTACCCTTGTTTTCAGTGAAAAGGATGATTCGTTGTATTCAATGTCCCTGCAAATATGTAAAACAGGTGATCAATGAAATCATAGTTAGGTGTAAGGCTAGACACAAGTTTGTAGAGAATCTGCTTAGTTCTTTATTACCATATTCGATTTGTAATCTCCATGTAGTAATGTTTGTTTCTTTTACAACTAACCAATAAACAACTCTGTCATGTGAACAGCTTGTTTACTGTGACAAATTGGTACTGAATGGGCACTCTGCTTAATATTTTGAAACTTTACAATCTCTTGGTCACCTGACTTTTGAATGTACTGGTTACACACACACATACTTGTATATTGTTAGTATGATGTGGTTCAGCTCTACCTATTTCAGATACTTTGTGAAGAAATCTTTAAATCAGGAAGTTTAACTTGCTGAGTAAAGTGTAGGATTTGTATAATGTGGTAACTCTTGACATTCTCCTCGTGTAGGCCTTCTTTCAGATGTGAGTAAAGTCTAGATTCTTAGATTTTGTGCTGAAATTCACACTAGGATGCTGGCGAGAAAAGAGAAGCGAACACAAGTGATTGAAATGTTAATAACACATGTTCATCTTGCAGGCTACTAGTGCTGGAAGCCAATCAGTGTGGAAGTGGATGAGAGTCGAGGCATGGCTTTATAGTTTGATGTGTATTTTCATTGATGTTTGACCGTGTTTAGATTCTTTCATCGCCAGAATTTCCTTTGTTCCCATGTTATGGGCAGAGTTAGATGTTACTGGCTTTGTTTTTTATCTTACATTTAACTGCCAAGTACCACCTCTAATTTGGACAGGAAATGTTTGAAATGACTTGGATAAGAAAATAAGTCTTCTGTCACTGCTTCTTGTTGATTGAGTTTCTTAAGGTAAATTTTGAGATGGCTCAAGCTCTTAACCTCCCACACCTGACTCGTGCTATGCATTGAACTTTTCACAATCAATTTCAGAACGAATTTTCTGCCTTATTGTCAACAACTGGATTTCAACATGTTTAATTTTTCTTCATGGCGTTCCTGATAAGTGCTTTAGTTAGTTTTTAATCTATACTTCAGTCCTTTTGTTATATGACATGTTTTGCAAGTAGGCAACTTACATTGCATGCGTATGCAGCCTTTGAAATTATGTTTCAAACTTCCCACCTAGAAAAACTTCAGGTTTCAAGTAAAATGAGCTACCTAGCTCTCTAAACCTTGACATGGTTTGTGTAATAGCTTTATTTTCATATCAGTCATGTTCTCAACCAGTTGTGGAGCCACATTCATAAGTTTATCCTAAAATGAGTTTACGCATGCTCCTGTTCCTTCTACGGTTTTCCTTATGAGGTATTTTGGATCTAACAGATGTAAAAGTAGCACAAATTCCTTTCTTATCCGAACATATCTTCATAGAATCCTATGTTTATAAAGTTTCTTGCACGTAAGCGCCTATAACTTGAGAATTTGACTTTAAGTAGTTGACAATGACGCTAATCTTTTGAGAATTTTAATTTTAGTAGTTGACTTTTGTTAATCAGTCATAGCAAAGTTGATTTTAGGATGTAGAGACATCATTTTTATGTATGGGAAGGCATACACTATAAAAATTTGCAATTGAATATAGTTTGAAATCTATGCTGCCCCATAATTATGAAAATTTCTTCATAATGTTAACTACTAGAGTTATGAAGAGGCCACTAATTAAGAAGTTTGACATTCGAAACTTATTTAAAGCTTATATAAAGTGAGAATAAATGAAAATTTATGTATTAATAATGATGTTTTAAATATAAATATTATCTACTTCAAAAGATGGCAAGCAAACCACTTTTGTCGTTGTCATTGGAAATTACCAATAATAATTATTTGTTTTTATTAGTTTAATTTTAAAATTTTTGAATTGTTTAATTTTTCAGTTTGATTTATATTTTAATAACTCTTATTATAAAAATAATTTATTTATTAATTAATTGATCAATTTTTATTAATTAATAATTTTATATAAATTAAAATAAATCAATTAATAAACTTTAAATTGTAAGGAAATTTTCTTCAATCATATTTTAAATTTTTTAATTTTATTTAATCTTTAGTTGTTTTTATAACAATCTAATATCAATTAAATTTTTTAAACTTTACAAATCTTTTTTTATAGATTTAACTTCTAATTCGTTATTAAAATGCTAAAAATTACAAAAAGGTAATACTGTAGGAATCTTAGCATAAAGTCATCTTCCTTTGCAAAATTGTTCTTGAAATAGGCTCATTCAAATTATTTGGTTTGAAGTTTAATTGTATTTAAAGAAATTTATTATATGTATTTTGTTGATCGACTTTTTATCTATTTTTGAAAACTCATTTTGAGATCAATAAAGAATAAAAACATTAAAGATATGTTCACTATTTCTAGATTTTTCCTCGGAAGTACTTACTCCTTTTTTATAATAAATTGAAAATTTGATTTTTAGGCCTCCAAGTTTAGGGTTAGAGTACCTTATTTTTATTAGGATAGGGTTGGAGTACCTTATTTTTATTAGGATGTTTCAATTTTGTATCCCTTAATCTAGTCAATATATGTGTATAGATATATGAATGAGATTTGATAGAACAAAATATAAACTGATTAATTGAAACAGAAGATCTTATCTTTTATATAAATTTCTGAATAAAATTTAGTATAACAGAATACAAACTGGTTAATTAAAATAGAGAATATGATTCCGAAGTCTCCAACTTGGAAGGTCTTTAGTAGTAAATCACACCTAAGACCTATCGTTGTTACCTTCTCAAACAGGAAAGCCCATATCTGAAACTATAATGGGATCAAACCCAACAACACAAGCCTAAGAAATCAGCCCCTAAAAAGCCCTTTTCTCCAATAGCTCACTACCCATTGACCATAGTTACATCACTACACAGAAACCCTAAAAATTTTACTTATTTAAATATTCCTAGAAATAAAAAAGAAAGCATTAAGAAAAATAGATCACACAATGGTGTGTCCAATTAAATAAAAATTCTAAAAAATAAATAATTTTATTAAATTTGTAACCTTTTTTATATCATATCTTAATATTGAATAATTAATAGATGCAATATTTATATATTTATATATATTTATTTTAAATTATTCGGAATATTCTCTAATATTTATAAAAATTATAATTATTTTAATTTGGATAAGCCCGAGCCTTCTCCCGCTTATATTGGAAATTAGTAATTAGTAAATAATTAAAACAAAAGAAAAAATGAAAAAAAAAACCCTAATAAAAAAGTATAGGAAATCAGATTAAAATCTAAATAACGGCAAAAAAATAAATTGTAAAAAATTAATAAATTTCTGTTTTTGGGCTCCGCCTTTGGTCTTTCCTTCTTTTTCTTTTTTTGCTGCTCCTCGGACTTCTTTCTCCCTCTATCTTTTCTCTTTCACCCTATCGTTCTCTCTCTAGAATCTCAAAACACTTGCCCATAACCCCCATTTGATAAAGCGCAGGTTTACATCTTCGTTCGATCTGTTCACTTTTGTTTCCATTGCCCTTGATTTTTTTTTAATTGTTTCTTAATTGCCCATCTCTTCGTTCTTCGGTGAGGTTTGGTTTTGATCGGGGTTTTGTGTTCGATCTTAAGTTGCTTTTATCAGTCGTCAAACGATTCTATTCAACGTCTCTTTAATGCAATTGGGCGCGTGAAGATGTTTTTGTTTTTCGTTATTATGTTCAACCTTAATTTCTTCAATTTTTTTAACCTTGAGTATTGGATTCGTGTTTTGGGTTTTGGGGTTTAATTTTAATTGGTTTTTGGTTGTGGGTTTTTGTTCCCGAGTGTTCCTATTGTTGAGTTTTTGTTTTTTCTTTTGGATAAAATTGCGGGAGGATTAAGGTAAATCTGTTGTGTTTTGATTTTATTGTTTTGTGAATTCCATTATTGAGGCAAAGTTTTGGCTTGAATTTCAATTAAGTGTAAATTCTTTGTTCAATATTCCCCTTCGATAAAAGCTATGTTATAACTACTGCTGCTTTTGATGCCAAATAGACGTTGAAGAAAATTTGTTGTTTTACTTACATGCTTACGAAATTCCTAACGTAGGGCTTTATTATATAGTCACTGCAGTAGAAGGCTTCTTAGGGGGAGGAGAATTTAGAGTGGGAAATGGCTGGGGTTGTGAGCGAGGAAACTGGAGTTGCAAGGTCTGCGGAGGGGTTTTCGAGTGGGCAGCGTTGTCAATCTGGTGAAGCATTGGCCGAATGCCGGTCTTGTGAGCAGGTTGAAAATGGAACTCCATCTACTTCACCTCCTTATTGGGACACTGATGATGATGATGATGATGATGATGGAGGTATATTCTGGTCTATTTTTCAATTTTTTTTTAATCCTTTTATATGTTAACAGCCAATTCTCTAGGTCATGAAAATGCTTTGTTTTCTTCAAGGTGCAATATTAGAAGAATGCATGCAATACTTGAATTTAGGAAAGGAGTGAAGATGTTTTGAAGGAGATCCAATCAGTACAATTCCGTTTTGAGTAAATGGCTCGATAATGGGATATATTTATATAAAAAAAAATTCCTCATGCTTTTTGCCCTTTCTATGTGAGAGGAGAAGATCATACATCTACGCAAAAAGTTTTACTTTCTTGTAGAACCTCTTTTTGAGGGAATCTAGAGATGAACGTTAAGGAATTCAGCCAATAAATGGGAATATTTCCAGGAAGACGTAACTACAATTGATTTGTAATGCAAGACATACTATTCATGATTCTTTCAGTGACTAGTTAATAATCTGATTTAAGTGAAAATATGTCATTACAAACTTAATGGGCAATTACAATTCATCCTTGAGACCCATAAATGGAACCCAGTCATGTGAAAGTCATAAAGACAATTATGATGGTTTTGCAAGTTCTTAACACTAATAAGTAGTATCTTTGTCTTTTGCTTATTGTCAGCAAATGGAGATAAACAGTTAGTAGAAGTGAGGTTTACTTTTGGTCATGTTTTTCTCTGTGCTTCGCTTCTATCCAACCACTTGCACAAACCAAATGCATAAACAAATTATGGCGGAATGATAAAAGAAGTATGTTATTGGTTAGAAATATTTTCTGCATTTGTTGTTTTATAAGATGTGTAGTTGTGCTCTGGTGAGCAAGTTAAAATAATTTTAACGTCTTCAAAGTTATGTAGATCTCAACCTTACTTGTATAAAAATTGGTGAGCAGATACAGCTATATGCTACTTGAGTGTAATATCTTCTGTAAACTTTGATGTTTATGATATATAGAACTATTATGGTGAGCTAGTGAAAACCATGTTTTTGATGTCTAAAGTCAATTAATTTCTTTGTGATTGTGGTTAAGATTATCTGATCGTCTCATAACTCTCTCTACCAATTATTACAAATCATTCATGAAGTTGATTTTGATGTATCCATGCTTCAATGTGTTAATGCCTGTTCAACAGCTTAGCTTGTTTTTCTTCTTCCTCTTTCCTTTTCTTTTTGGTTGAAAAGGGAGGGAGGAATTGCTATTGTCATATATATTTACATACATACCTCTTCAGTGTTGACCAAAAATGTGTAGATTAAGACATTAAGAATGAGTAGTTGCACTAATAGATGATACAATGAAAGATGCTCTTGGGTTAAAGTCAATTAGGTGCTTTTGTGCTGAAGTCTGCTACCAGTTTATGTAATTACTTCTAGTTTTTTCTCCTTTACTAAGGTTAGGGATTAATTATTCTGCAATCTAATTTTTCTAATTTGCAGGGCCCAAACCCTCTCAATTGTATGGAAAATACACCTGGAAGATAGAAAAGTTTTCACAGATTAACAAAAGAGAGCTCCGCAGCAGTGCATTTGAGGTTGGCGGTTACAAATGGTATGTTGCTATACATGTGATGACTTTTCATATATTTTGTGTATTGTATGCCTGCAAACAAACATGTTGTCTGCTTTGACTAAAATTGGATACACAAATCTTGGGATGCTTTTCATTGTGAAAACTTTGAATTATTTATATTTAGGGAAAAGGCCATTTCACAATCAAATGTTTCTTCATAGGATGTGATCAACAAGTGTTCAGCATTTTATGTTAATTTGTGTCGCCATTTATTTATTCCTTTTCTTCGAAAATTTACTTCAAAGGGTTTGTTTTGCAGCTTGTTTTGGGAATAAGTTTCTGTTTCAAATTTCTTATTAGAACAAAGATGATCTGTATAATTGTTTGTTTCAATGGTTTTTAGGATGGATATTTCTTCTTAGAAAAAAGATGATTTCTCAATCATGTTTTTGTATACTTATATATACATATATTTATGTATGTATGTATGTGCATATATCCTCTTATCCCATGCCTCTCTCCTTCGACACTACTCCTCCTTTACTCCAAAGAGATGTGGCAGGACCAGCAATCATCATGGTGTTCCTAACAAACTTATTCTTATCTATGACTTCTTCAAACACAACGAGTGCTTCAATATGTCCTGATTTCCATAATCCATCCTAGATGATGAACAAATTTCAACTTTGAATAAAAATTGGCTAAAGGAATACCATGAAATTATGTTTTAATTCCTTGGTTTACCAATGCGGATTATTAGAGATTGATACGTTCATATGGCATCCATACATGCTTGGATGTGCTGAATCACTCACTCTATTACTAGTTTGGGTTTAAACGTTTCTTTTTGTGGCAGGTACATATTAATCTATCCACAAGGCTGTGATGTTTGCAATCATCTATCTTTGTTCCTCTGTGTTGCCAACCACGACAAACTTCTTCCAGGTTTTTGCAGTATTAACCATATTAACATTGTTTTGGTAATAACTATTCATGCTGCTTTGCTGCTGTGGTTACCCTTTCCTTTATTTTCAATTGTGACACAGGTTGGAGTCACTTTGCGCAGTTTACCATTGCAGTTGTGAATAAAGATTCCAAAAAATCAAAATATTCTGGTTAGTTGATTGGCTTTTGGTGTATTTGCCTAATTAAGTGAACCATGTGTTTTCGACTAAACCCAAGTTCTGCAGACACATTACATCGATTCTGGAAGAAGGAGCATGACTGGGGATGGAAAAAGTTTATGGAACTATCAAAAGTTTCAGATGGGTTCTTAGATGCTGCTGATACGCTGATTATTAAGGCTCAAGTGCAAGTAATTAGGTAATTTACAGCCTCTAAGTTACTTTTATCGTGTTTATTGTACTATTTATTGGAAATTTACTCTTAGGGATTTATCTATAGGGTCCGTTCTAGATATAAAGCCAAATGATGGAATATTTTTCCTCTTATTGAGTTTTAATAAAGAAAGAAAATGGATATCTCTACTATGAATTATGTCTACCAGGTCATGAATGCTGTGGAATTTGGTGGATGTACTTTTATTGGTCATATTTTGTCATTTTTCTTTAATCTCTTAGGGATTTTGTTTATGCATTTAAGACTCTGGTGTTTGGGATTGGATGTTGGTGATTTCTATTTTGATCCTAATATGATTGAATGGATCACCAAAATAGATTGAATGGATCACTCTTCTGCTTGAAAAGGATATAGTTGTTTTCCATTATGACAGTTGATCCTCATGTTGTTTATTGTGTCTGCAGAGAGAAAGCCCATAGGCCTTTCCGGTGTCTTGATTGCCATTATAGGAGAGAACTTGTTAGGGTATATTTGACAAATGTAGAGTTGACTTGTCGACGTTTTGTCGAAGAGAGGCGAGGCAAACTTGGGAGGTTGATAGAGGACAAAAATAGGTGGTCAAGGTACGTGATGTTTTATCTCTAAATTTGTTAGCAATTCAAAATGTCTGTTCTTATTTCTGAGTTACCCTTGCTATATTACTGTTGGTAGATGTTGGTTTGTAGTGCTTTGTTTATTACTTTATGAGATTATATGAAGTGATGTGACAATATTTTGAGAATTTTACCTTGTCTTGTAACTTGTTCCTGGAAAACTTAATGCAAAACTTCTCCAAGTTTGATTTTCTTAATCAATAATTATGATGACTGTAATTTTGTAATTTCAAGTCTAATTCTTCTTTGGTTTTGCTTTTTATATATATATATATCTTTTCAGTTTTTGCGCATTCTGGTTGGGAATGGATCAAAATACTCGACGCCGTATGTCTAGGGAGAAAACAGATGTAATTTTGAAAGTAGTTGTAAAGCATTTCTTTATAGAGAAGGAAGTGACATCTACTTTAGTAATGGACTCCTTATATAGTGGTTTGAAGGCTCTTGAAGGCCAAACTAAGAGCAAGAAAAATAGGTTAAAGTTGTTGGACAATGAGGAAATGACTACACCAATGATTTGTGTTGACAAAGATATGTTTGTATTGGTGGATGATGTCCTGCTACTGCTTGAGAGGGCTGCCATGGAACCATTACCTCCCAAAGATGAGAAGGGTCCCCAGAATCGTACAAAGGTGGGTTGCTTACTATGTCATTATGTTATGATGAACCTTTAGCTACAGATGTAGGTGTGATTTCTCTTCTTGCTTTCTCTTCGTAATCTTTGTTCTGACATTTTTTGTACAAATTTTAGCTGTATAATAATTGAAACATCCATCTCCACGGTTTTTGTCTTATGCTTAGGTCTAAGCTTTTATTGCTTAGTTTGGAATCTCCTGGAATTTTTTCTTGTGAATTTCGGCTGTTTTTTGTTGGTACTTTGCAGTTTTACTCTGGATGCTTAATGAGAAAAAGAATTTAAAAAAAAGTTGTCAAACTGGATTGTATTTCTCCAGTTGACTGTTACCAACTGGGCTCTGATAGTACTGTGATACTGATAGTTTCAGCTCAGGTGGTGTTGGAATGCTGTTTGGTTTCTGGCAGTGACATTCATGCCAATTTACTTCTCTATGAGTTTCGTACTGCTCTTATTGGCAGCTGATGCCAATAGAAGAGAGTCACTGTCCTTTTTATGAAATCTACGGTTATTGGAATTCCTTTGCGAGCTTTCAATGGTGAAAACAATCTAATTATATTGCGCTTAGAATTCTTGACTTCTAGTGCTCTTTGTTTTTTTTTCTTTTTTTTCCTTTGATGAGCTTATATTGTTGTAGGATTTCTTCTTCATTCTTCATTGTTGCTGCATTATTAGGGCTTCTTTTGCAGTATATTTTTAGCATATATATGCAGATTGTGGCTTTGGCTGTGGAAGACTCTAAGTAGCCTCCACATATGTTTCAGAATTTTCACATCTTCAATTACTAGTCCTCTTTATATTACCCTTAATTGTCAACTTTTACTGTAGTTTTAATTCCTGATGTTAATGTTTATAAATGGTGTTAAACTGTATTTGGATAATCAAGTGGCAATATTTGTAGACAAAACTGAGAAACTAAATACTTGTTTGGTTTGAAGTCTCTTCGGGAATGCCTGCTGGTTAGGTTAAAGAAAGCACATGCTTATGAAGTACTGTAATAGTTAGATTGGACCCCTTTACACTCTTTTCTCATACAATTACATTATAAATGGATTGATGAAACTTATCATGCCTCAAAAAATGCAGGAAGGAAATTCTGGAGAAGAGTTAAACAAAGATTCCGTTGAGCGCGATGAAAGACGTCTTACAGAATTGGGTCGTAGGACAGTGGAAATATTTGTCCTTTCACATATCTTCAAGTAATATATAATCCTTAAATGCTATTTCTAATAGTTACTACTGCAATGCTTTATTGTCAGACCTATTACCGGGTGTTGTGAAAGTATTTAGGACCATTTATTGGCCCTATAAATTTCTTTTTGGATCAATATAAGTTGTGAGTCTTGTGCAAATTGGAAATTTGAGGTCCAATAAGCAGGATTTTCAATCCTGTAGGTTTATACTTCTTTTTAACCTAGTATATCTTCATGACTACGTTCATTATCTAGAATGTTAGTTTGGTTTATTTCATCCATCACTGTTGATAATGGAATAATGGACATTTTTAACGAGGATATTCGAGACATATGGGAACAATTATCCTTCAGAATCGATGAATTTTGTTAATGTGTTAGGGGTACTGGCAGTACTCTGTTTCAGGAAGCATGTCTGTGGAGTGTATGTTCTTGCAGAATATTTTAGTTCCTATGTAAATGGCTTAATTATTTTCCTTTGCGTGTAGCCATAAAATTGAAGTTGCCTACCAGGAAGCGGTTGCTTTGAAGAGGCAAGAAGAGCTAATTCGTGAAGAAGAGGCTGCGTGGTTGGCTGAAAGTGAACAGAAATCTAAACGTGGGGCTTTGGAGAGGGACAAGAAATCAAAGAAAAAGCAGGTATATATCTTATCTATTTTCCATTGAAAACTGAAGGCTTGGAGTGCTGTGTCCTTAAATTCAGGTGCAGGAAATTATACAAGTCTAGAATGTAACTGGGGTACAGAAACCACAATCATGCAATCTTTATTTTCTTGGTATTCTAATACGTAATAAGTATATTTTGTTTACCTGTTCAAGATGGAGCAAACTTTTCTCCTTTTTTTTGTTTTTCCTTGTTTTCTGGTATCGTTGGGATGGGGGCTTGGTTGTAAGGGAAGTGGAAGTGGATGTTATAAGTGAGGTTTTAGTATATTTTACCATGCTCAAGTACTGATACTTACCTACAAAGTACAGGCCAAGCAGAAACGAAACAATCGCAAAGGAAAGGATAAAGGAAGGGATGAAAAGCGAGTTGCAATTTTACCAGAAAAGCACCAAGACAAAAACACTAATAATGAGAAACATGACCCCGTTGTGGAGGAATTACATCCTGTGGTGGAAAAGCTTGATGTTCAGGAAGACATATCAGATGTTTCTGATTCCATGGATGGTGTTACTGAAGTGCTGCAGCCTGATTCAGAAGACAGAGATTCAAGTCCTGTTAATTGGGATACTGACACATCAGAAGTTCATCGTCCAACAGAAGCCTCTATTAGTGAAGTTAGTGGGTTGACTTCCATAGCAAATGGTTTGACTGAAAAAAGAAATGCCTCAGCAATGGATGATAATTCCTCCACATGTTCGACAGATTCAGTTCCTTCGGTAGTTATGAATGGTCCTTGTAAGGGAAACTGTAATTCCAATTGCAAAAATGAAAGATTGCCTAGCAGGTAAAGTTGTGAATGTATTGCGTTTTATTCTCTCTTAACATCTGTACTTTTATGACATTTATTGTGTACTTGATTTCTGTAGAGGGAAGGGTCAACGGGGTAAGGCGACAGGCAATGGGAGTTGGACAACGGAAATTGAAAATCACCGATCCAGGCTTGCAGCAGATACTGGAGACCACAATGGTGTTGCTGGAAGTAGCAGCAATAATGAATGTGAGCCTGAATCTGTTGTTGTGATCCGTTCTGAGCAGCACGGAGTTCAGCAGGTGGAGTTGGAACAAGTTTTCTATCTTTATTTCAGATTTTTACTTGATTTAGATTGCATTTTCAATTCAGATTGATATTATTTGATGAACATAATCTTCTTTTAGCTCCCATTTTGTTATCTAGTGGTAATATAATAGTCTTTACATTAGATGTCTTGGTTTCTTAAACTTGCTTTGCTACTATCCAACATCTTTATTTGCATCCATGAATGAAGTGTCATTGTTGGTAGTTAAACTTTTGCTTGGAGTTTTATGATTTGTAATTGAGTTCCTGTATTAAAACACGAATTTGAGGGCGAGCCTTGGAACAACTAGTAAGGTTACTCGTTGATGATCAGAAGTTCATGGGTTCGAGTTATACAAGTAACCTCTTTGTAAAATATAATGGGAAAGCTGTGTACAATTGATAACTCTCACCTAACCCTCACAAAGTGGGGATCCTTAAGTTTGCCCTTTCCTCTCTACTAATTAGGAATAAAACTGTGTATTATTAGACCTTCCCAGACCTCGCGTGCTATTTAATGAGTAGTATTGTTATTGTTGTATTAGAACACAAATCTGATTTGAAATTTTTATTGAAACTTCATTTTATTTTTTGTTGTTGTAAACTCGGAGTGATGACCTTGCAAATATTTCAGCAAACGAGTTCCTGCGTCATTCTTTTTCTTACTCCCGGTTGTCTTACCAGTTGAATCTTGAAAGCTTTTCTGTGAATAAATTTATGCCGGTTTATGTTGATAATCTCCGGTCCCTCATATTGCATCTCTGTTTTCATGATACAGGAAAGTGACAGCATTTCACCACACAAGAAGCTAAGCACCAACTATCTGGTTGATGTGGAAAGATCGTCTAAAGAGAAGACAGCAGCTGTATTGCCATCTCCAAGAAGCTCGCCCAGAAGTCCTCCTACTCAATTGAAGTCAGAAGACAAGAGTTTGGGTATTGTTGATTCTGCTCAAAGTAAGAAAGGAGGTTCAAATTGCCCACAGCAGGGTGATAAAGCAGCAGCCTCGATTACCTCCCCCAAGAGTGTAGTTGTGATTAATGCGGACCCCCATAATGCATCGACCCTGAAGCTGTGTGAAAAACCAATACCCCAGCAAGTGCCTGTGATGTCAAGGCCTTCTAGTGCTCCTTTAGTGCCTGCACCCAGACCCACTGCACCAACTGCTTCCATGGTTCAGACCACCCCATTGCTTGCTCGTTCAGTAAGTGCTACCGGGCGACTTGGGCCTGACCCATCACAAGCTACTCAAAGTTATGTCCCTCAATCCTATCGAAATGCGATAATAGGTAATGCTGTTGGTGCAAGTTCTGCCAATTTTCCGCATACCATCCTTTCAAGCTCTGGAGTGAACCTGTCCTCAGTTCCCACACAGTCATCCACTATAGTATCTCCCAGGATCTTTCTACCCCAGAGCTCTGAAAGGGTAGAGCTGAACTCTGTACAATCTGGCTTTCCTTTTGGCATGGTAGCTAGGGATATTTTACAGAATGGACCCCACTGGGTGGAAAATTCTCAAAGGGATACTTCTAGAAGCTTGCATTGTGACCCTTCGATTCTTGGGAATGGGATTAAAAACCTCGAGTTATACCCACCAGTAAGCAGTGGATCTCGGGAACTTTTCTCTACGGAGTTGCCTGCCTGTACATCTGGTCGTCAGACTCAAGGTATGGTGACAGATGAATTCCCACATCTTGATATTATCAACGAGTTACTTGATGACGAGCACGCTAATGGGAAGGGAGTTGCATCGAATAGAGGTCTTCAGTCTCTGAACGATGGACAACACATCTTACATCGACAGTATTCTTTCCCTTCTGACATAGGCTTGTCAACTAGCATGGGTACGTCACCCAGCAGCTCTTGCCGGTTTGAGCGTACAAGGAGTTATCATGAAGGTGGGTTTCAGCATTGTTACAACTCTTCAGGACCTCATTTTGATGCAGGTAGGGAATATGTTCCGCAGGCAAGTCCGCTAACTTACGCCAATGGGCAGATGGATGGTTTGATTCAAAGCCAGTGGCAATTAGCTGGTTCAGACCTTTCTGTAATAGGAGTGAGGAATCTGGAGGGCGATGGCACCCCGTACTACGGTCCTGAGTTCTCAAATCTGGCATGTGGTGTCAATGGCTATAATACTGTATTTCGGCCTTCAAATGGACATTGAAGGGATTCCCTAGGAGGGACATGATCTCCGAATGAGTAGGTCATTGTCCTTTGTAATAATGAAATTTGAGGAAATTGTTGGGTCTTAGCGTTGGAGTGAGGTTGTAATCTTTTCATAAGAAACCATTTTGTAAAGAGTGCTTCCCCCTTCTTCCAATCTTATTGCTTCCAATCTTTCTGTTAATTTAAGGTCATGATGAGTTTCTAATTATTATTTCCCGGTGGTCTTGGTGGTTATTGTATTTCTTTTTATTAACTTGTTGCACTATAATCTGGACTCTTAAAGTCAGGGGACTGATCTTCTGTCCAAAAAATTGTGTACTTACTCCGTCCTAATGCATCCCATCCTTCAATTTGTGTGCCACACAAATAGATGGGTGAGATGTATTGGGACAGAGTAGGTATACCATTTTTGGGACAAAGAATTTGAAGGGCTTAAAGTCTAGGTTTAGTAACGATCCCTGTGGAATCCGAATTCTGCCAAAATCTCTTGGAAATTGAAAATAGTTTATTTTAGAATTTAAAAAATTCATTAAAGAAAAATATAAGCTTACATCTTTGAAAATGGCTTCTCTCCCGTGAGATAAAACAAGTAGGAACACTAAATAACTAATTGAGACAAACAAAGACATTCAAGAAAAACTAAAAGGGGAAAATGTATCTGACTTAAGTAAGGATTAGTAGATAGCTTAAAGGTGATTTCTTATAGTTGGGACCCTCCTAAGATACCTCGTGGGTAACAAAAAAAAAAAAAGAGCGCGCGGGGGGGAAGGGGTTGTGTGCGAAAACGTTTGGCAATTAGGGTATAATGACTCCTTTCTCGAAGCTTCAAACAATTACTCAATTTGGGAAGGAGGAAGACGACCCTTTGGAAGCACGACTTTGCAGTGACGACATTGAGTTTTTATTGCTCGTTTCTCCACACAAAGAGAGTTCTCAACTCAGGTATGCGTATTCAAACTCAAAATGTGATGACATTTAGCAATTAGGGTATAACAGCTCTCTTCTTTCTCGAAGCTTCATACACTTTCTTATTTTGGGAAGGAGGAAGAAGACACTCTGGAGGTGCGACTCTACGGTGGCTACTATGTGGTTTCTACTATTCGTTTCTCTTCATACAAGTCTTGACTGGAGAGGAATCAAATCTGAGGAAGGTACTCCTAATCCATTATGTTTCTTACAGGTGAGTCCAGAGCTTCCTGTTCTTCCTATTCTTCAAAAGTCTCCTTTGACGAATAGGTGAAGAATCTAATTGAATATAGATAAAAACTATGTATGAGAACTTTCTTCTTTTCAGTAACTCAGCTGACATGAACACTTTATAGAGTATCATGATTTAGGAATAGACTTCGAGGACTATATTCTCCATGAGACAGACATTCCTCTGTTCCCTAATGTTAGCGATAGAGAATTTTATAAGAGAGAGTAGAGAGTTAGATCTCTCTTTAAACCTCTTATTATTCCTCTCATTCCAAACTGCTTGAATACATGTAGCTACAACGACCATGAAAATATCCCTATCAAATTTAGAGATAAGCAGATGAGATATCTCCAGTAATATATCCGTGAGTCTGCAATAATTAAAACCAAGACCACAAGAGAAAACGTACTCGAAGAAGAGATGATCCCCAGTTTCATCCTTTAGGTTGTAAAGAATACAAATCTTAGAAGAGGATAGGAATTTCAACCTATCCAAAGTGTCGAGTCTGTTCAACATAACTAACTGAAAGAGAAAACTAACATTTAGTCTAAGAACCTTGCTCCAAATTAGGGAATACCATCATACTCTTGTAACTGCCTCATCCCTTAGCTTTTTAGCTTCCTTTATAGTAATTTCTAAAGCATGAATCCCATCCCATAAGTATATATCATTCTCCCCGAGGCTTTTATATTTGTGGAATGGGCAAAAGTCTAATTTCCTTAGAGGATAGCATATGATTGTCATTTCTAATTATTTCATGGAGCTTAGCTCTTTTAGGGAACCTCCACATTAAAGCTCTTTTAGGGAACCTCCACATTAAAGATCTTGCCAACTGATTATGAATTAAAGCCCCTTGAATTGTCCAGTTATCATACCATAAAGAAATTCTTTCCCCTGCCCTTATTTAACAAGTTATGTACTACTGAACTTCTTCCCTCAATATGAGAATTTGGTTGAAGAACCAAGAGTATCTATCTTTGATTCGTAAAGCTCAAAGACTCTCACCTTTTAATATATATATGTGAATCCATTTGATCCGCAAAGATTCGTTCTCACTTAAGATTGTCCAAATTCTCTTGGTTATTAGTAAGTCATTTTTCTTACTAATTGACTCCAAAGCTAACCCACCAGCCTCCTTCAGTTGACAGATATGCTTCCAACTTACTTTTGTGATCTCTTTCTCACCATTTCCTTGCCCCCATGGAAATTGTTTCATTAGTTTTTCAACAGTTTTAATAAGTCCTTTGGAGAGGAATAAGTAGGAACACTAGTAAGTTTGCTTTGACATAATTATTGACTTTAGAAGCTGAAGTTTCCCTTCATAGGATAGGGCTCCATTAGTCCAAGACCTTAATCTTTTCTAAATTTTTTCTATTAAAATGATACATTCACAATATCTTAGCCTCCTGGATGAGATAGGAATGGCCAAATATAGAAGAGGAGGATCTTTGATTTCCATACCCGTAACTAGTGACAAGGAATCTGAAAGGTGAGTAGCACTTGTGGAGAGTATGAAATAACTTTTGTGAAGATTGATACTCAATCCAAACATCTCTTTAAAAGTGTTAAGGGTACTCATCAATAGGGAGACTGAATGAACATTAGCCTTGCTTGGAAGAATAAGATCATTTGTAAAACATAAGCTAGTTAGAGAAAGCTTCTTACATTTGGAATGGTATCTAAATCTGGGTCATTAGAAGTGTTGTGCTTCAGCATTAGGATAAGAACCTCCATGCAAATTAGGAATAGGTAAGGAGAAAGAGGATCCTCTTGCCTAAGTCCTTTTTTGTCTTTAAACATCTCTGTGGGCTTTCCATTAATCAAAATTTCATAAGAGGCGGTAGTGATGCATTCTTGAATCCACTTTATAAACCTATGGGAAAATTTCGTAACCTTCATAGTCTGTAGCAAAAACCCCCAATTCACACTATCAAAAACTTTTTGTAGATCCACCTTAATAATACAGTTATGAGGACTTTTGTTGCTATCGTACCCTTTCAAAAACTCCTGCACTAAAAGAATATTATCCCCAATATCCCTACTGCTCATAAAAGCACCTTGATTCTCACTGATGAGAAAGTGTAAAACTTCCTTTAGCCTATTTGCCAAAATCTTAGAGATGATCTTATAGAGGAAATTAGTACAAGATATAAGTTTGAATTCACTTCACGTGGATGGGTTGGAATTCTTAGGGACCAAACAAAGAAAGGTCATGTTGATCTCCTTAAGTAAGAAACCATTTTGGAAAAACTCCTGCAGAGCCTCTTTGACTATCCCCCAAGCTACTTTGATAGAAAACCTCATTCAATCCACCTGGTCTCTGAGTCTTAAAGCCATTCATATTAAAAACCACCTTCTCTATTTTCTGATTCGTAACTAGTCTAATTAACAAATAAGCCTCATGTTCTGGGATCTTAGCTCTAACCAAATGCCTAAGGTCTACTCCAATTCCTCCTGAGGAACCATCTGACCCTAGGAGATTTTTATAAAAATTCATAGCTTCCTTTACACTTCCATTTTGTCCAAATACAATATCACCAACTTCGGTTTTTATGGAAGTGATTTTGTTTACGGTCCTTCAAGCTAACACTAAATTGAAGAAGAACTTATAGCATCTGTCCCTATCCTTAATCCAATTAATTATGGCTCTCTACTTCAAAAATGAACATTGATTATCCACCATTTGCAAATAGGTCTTAAGGGCTTCCTTTTCAGCTATACCTAGAGTACAATTCGTGGGGTTAGTTGCCAAAGATTTATGAATTACTAAAAACTTATTTCTTGTTGTATCAATCACCTTTAAGGAGTTCTGACCTCTCTTTATGTTAGACCCCGAACTTTCGGTGGAAATTAGAAATATTAAAATGAATTCAATGAGTGCTTTCGGATATGAATTGTGTTATAGATGTTATTGTGCTTAAAGAAAATTGATGAGAAATGAAGTGATTGGTTTTGATGACTTTGAAATTTGAGTAGAGTTATATGAGTTGAAAAAGTTAAAGTGAATGGGTTGATTGAAATGGATTTGAAAAGCATGAAATAAATAGTAAAAGTATGAGAATTTGAAGAATTAAGAAAGTTGACTTTTTGGGGATAGAGAGTTGACTTTTTGATTTAGGTTGAATTTGAGACAGTGATCTTCATGGAACTTGTAGCTTATGTTGCAGGCTTTCTGTTGCCATAAAGTATGATATTTTTCGATATCGGAATTGAAAGTTATGATTTTTAGAAGTTAAGGTTATTTTACTTTGTCTTTGAAAATGCTTTTAAGTATAGGATTGTGTATGTTTTGCTTTGAGGTAAATTATGGGATTGATATGTTTTGAATTGAGTTAAGTGGTCATAATGAAAGTTGTATCTTATGTTTCCAGCTTTCTAACGCCATAAAATATGCACTTTTTCAATATCGGGATTAGAAGTTATGATCGATTGAAGTCTTGATGTTGTTTAGATTGCCGATTGAACTCTATTGGCCGACCGATCTTCTTGCGGTTGACCGATCTTTGCGGTCGACCGAACTTCACGACCTACTGATCTTCTTGCGGCCGACTGATCTTCTTTCTAGTCGAGCTTTGATTTTCTGGTCGAGCTCTGACCTCCCTTCACTATTTTGGTCATAATTTTTTCGTACGACATCCTATCGATCTAATTTTCAAAGCATTGGATTCCTAAGACATCGCTCTATCTCTAAATGAAATTTTATGATTTTTGAGTTTTAACTGAGAAAGACCGATCAAATCAAAATGGGATGACCGACTAAAAGAGTATGAGCTGGATATTATTCTAGACATGTTTTAGTATTTTAATGATATCTTGAGCTATAGAGCTCCGATTGAGTTGATTCTTATTTCAAATTAAACTAGAGATATGAATCTACAAGTTATATGAGGAGCCGAATGGCAATTTTGCCTTTAAAACTTTCAATTTCTGGATTGAAGTTAGGTGTAGGGTTCAGCCTCGGTTTTGCAATAGTCTGAAAGTATTTTGGTCATAACTTTTTTTCATTTCTGAATCGAATTAAGCGTTTTTGGTGGCGTATTGAAATTGAGACACAAAGGAACATTTCTCTATAAGAAATTTTTATTAAAGTGCTTCATTTACCTGATCAAAATAAGGAGACAAGATGTCAGTTTTTAAGGCAAAAAGGACGGGCAATTTTGGAAGTTTACTTAAGGAGTTAAGTTAGAAGGCTTACATGGAGGGGCAATTAGGTCATTTGTCTTTCATTAATGACATGGAAAAGTGATAGTTGTATAAGAGGAATGAAAGGCACGAAACTTAGAAGAAAAAGGAAGAAATAAAAGAAGAGAAGAAGAGAAACACTTTCGGCTATGGAGAAAAAGAAAGAAGAAGAGGGAGAAACTAGGTTTTCGAAATTTTGGGGCTTCTAACATGATTTTTGCATGGATTATAAGGGAAAAATATGGAAGAAGGTGAAATCTTCCTTTCAAGCCCAATAAATTCAAAATTTGGAGGAGAAATGAGGTAAGAGAAAATTTTGAGTTTTGAGTTTTTCTTGAATTTTTGGTTTAGAATCATGGAAAATAGTATGGGTTTGTGGATTATGAAATCAATTTTGGTGAATGCTTAGTTTAATTGGTTCAATTTTGGATAATTGTGAATTAGGGTTTATGCCTAATTTTTGTGATTTCGGGATTTTGGAAGTTTATGATTTGGATAGTTGGAATATATGAGGAATTAGTGTTTCCTAAGCTCAATTTGAGTAATTATGTTATTTATGATGTTGCATTTGGGTGAATTGGTTTAGGTAATTTTAATTTGGAAGAAAGAAAGAAGCAATGGTCAAATTGAAGCTAGGGACAAGCTTCTAACATCGATTCGAGGTGGGAAATATGTTTACATTTTGAATTATAAGTATATTGTGTGTTTTAGAAAAATTCAAGAAAGGAAAAAATGGTTATAACTTTTTTTTTCATATGATCTAAATAAATTGATTTTGAAATGATTGTGATTTGTTAAATCTATTGTGTTTGAGGAAAAAATTGAGAAAATTTGTTACAAGTTTGAAAATGTTTTGATAAATTGAGAAATTTTCTGTAATTATGAAAATTGTTATAAAGGTTAGCTGTATTGTTTAAAATGTTTTGATAAATTTGAAGGATTTTGTTAATTAGGAAAATTGATACTTTTGTTACATTGCTATTTATGAACGATTTTGATAAAGTACCTAAAGTATAGCATTCTTGGTTTATGAATTGTTATGAATCGAATATGTTTCTAATTATTATGAAATTGATTCATGAATTGTGCTTGCATTTAGTTGCTATGTAATGTGTATGGAAAAATTGTTATGTGAAAGTATATGCTTTTGTGAAAGTTAAGGTGTCTAGTATGACACAATATGAAAAATTGAGTTTTAGAAATGTGCCTTCCGGCAATTTGATTTTCAAGCATGAATATGTGTTATATGAGTTTGGTTAGGTCCCTTAAGTTGAGTCAATGCACTGGTCTCGTTTTTAAAGGCTTCTCCCGCCTGCCCGTTAGTATCACTGGAGCTCCGATTTCGGACTCCCATAAGTCACGGCTACACCGGACCGCTATGCGGGAAGGTGTAGTACGTTCCGTTCATGACTGCACAGGACCGCTATGCGGGAATGTGCAGTACATTCCGTTTTGGACGACCCAAACCGTTTTGATTTGTTATGTGTTTTGATTTGTATGTTATGTGTGATGCAATCATGTTTTGAATTTTGTTTATGCTTTGTGAAAAGTGAAATTGAGCTTTCAACTGTGCAAATTTTGGAATCTGTTTATGAAGTTTTTTTCAATGATGTAAAAAAATGGTTTGAAAAATAAGCAATTGTTGTATTATAAGTTGAGAAATGTTTTATTAAGGGAAAATGCGTTTTGCAAAGGTTTTTGCTTATTGTTCATTGTATAAACATGTTATCCACGAGCTGTCTAGCTCATCCCTCTTTCATCCCCATCTCCAGGTTTCGAACAGGAGATCGGATGAAAGAGATTCAAGCATCTGTCCGATTTTGCATACTTTTGTAATTCATATATTTGGATTTTGGCTTTTGGTTTGAAAATGGCTTGAAAGGCCATTAAAGATTTGTAAGTAATTAATTTATGATATCTATGGATTATGAGATTGTGTAAGAACTTGTGTATGGTTATGATAGATGAGAATGATTGGGTTGTATTGGGATTGATTTAAGAATTTGCATACTGTATTAAGATATGAATGGGAATTGCGTTTGATTATGCATATGATTGATTGTGACTTGGATATGAATGATTCTGGTTATGGATTATGGATTGAGATTTATTGAATGTCTTTGGTATAGAATTGCGCTTGTTGTGTTGGATTCCGGACGGAGGGTCCAATGATACTGGTTATTGTTTGAGAAATATAGAAGTGTGTTTTAAACACTTTGCAGGTTTTGGGTTAGTTAGAATGCAATCGTTATGCTGCCTAAATTTTTATGACAAAGGAAATAAAAGAATAGGATACGTGATTTATTAATAAGATGAGATTGAGAAATTGCATGTTAAGAAGTCTAATATGAATTGAGATTTGTATAAGGTTGAATTTCCAAAAGTGGGAATTATTTGTTTTGTTTTGAATGAGAGCGAATAAGCAAGAAAGAAATGAAAAAGAAAGAAAAAAATTATACCGATTCGGATCGACTTTAGTCTTAAAGTTTCCAACGCGATAGTTTTTTTTTTATGTTTACGCTTCGGATGTCGGAATGGGATTTTTAGTTTGATCGAACCGATCGTTTGCCTTCGCCTTTTTGATCCGCTTCGCTTCCGATCAGCTCATTTGTTTCGCTTTGTTTTGATCCGTTCCTTTGTCTTCGCTTTGTGATTTTTGTTTGCATATGTTCACCTTCGCTTTCGTTTTCCATTCGTTTGCTTTCGATTTGTTCGATTTGTTCCGCCTTTTGTTATCCGATTTGAATTCATTTTTAGTTTCGGCCACTTTTGTTTTCCGTTTTACGGTTGGGATCCAGCTCCGAGATCGGGTCCCAACAAATTTGGTCCTTAAGACTTTTTGTTTCTGGAGTGAAGTTGGGTATAGTGCACAGTCTCGGTTTAGTAATAGTCCAAAAGTGTTTGGGCCATAACTTTTCGAGTTCTAAACCAAATCGAATGTTTTTGGTGTCATTAGAAGCTTAATGAAAAAAGGAACAAATATTATGAAGAAGTCCTTTTGAAATTCCTTTTTGAGATGTTCCAAAATCTGTTCAGAAGTAAGTCAGATGAATACTTTTGTTGACGTTTGGCTTGGTGTGGGCACATACCATTTTGAAGAAGGTAATAGTGATTCTTGTTATTCTGCTGTGTGAGTTCACCCTTTGTGGCTTGAGATGTTATGAGAATGATGAGGAACTGATGATGGCTAATGAAAGTACTTTGAAGTAACTCTATAAGGAAATCTGCTCATGCTTTATAAGGGTTAAATGAATTAACCCTACAGGGTAAGACGTACATGTTTTATGTTTTCGAAGAGTATGGAAAAAAAATCTAAGGAGAAATGAAGAAGATCACGTTTCATGATTTCGCAAGCGTTGGATTCCAGACTCAAACGGAATCCAACACCATTCCCTTTAGAACCCACAATTATGTTTGTATATTGTTTTTTTCAAATTTAAAAGCAATGAAATCGTTATTTTTCTTCTTTTTTCAAATTTCTTGAGAATCATCGTCAAGAAATGTCACAATGATTATGCCACTGGAGGGTATGTGGATATGTTGCTAATGAGAGGAACCATGTCTGAGATTAATTAGTGTTTTATTTTTCCATTTTTCATTTAGTTTTCATCAAGTTGACTCAATTAATAAATAAAAAATTAACATGGAACAAATTTATGGAGAAGTAGATATTTCTAGGCGTGAATGATTATCCAAGATCTCCAAATCCATTTCCACAGCATTTCTTCTTATTTACAATGTTTCTATTGTTTGTTATAAGTTCATGTTTAAGATCTTCTCTCTCACTGATGTTTCTGGTTAGAAATAATGCATTATATTTATACTCATGTTCAAAATTAGTGCATGGATTGATCATAACTACAAAGATAAGTAGTGAACTTTACTTTGATTGATAAGCATCTTTGTATTAGATTTGATTATATAAGACTTAAAAAAGTTATATGGTATATGCTGTATAATTTGGTAGTGTATTTATGCATGTTGTGACTTATTTTTGAAATAAACAATGTATAAAAGTACTTATTATGTGTGTAATAGAAACTTTTTTTTCTTAGGTAAATAGGTTATAAAATCAACTTCAACTAGTTATATTGACTTAATGATGTCCATTAATAATCTTAAAAGTGTGTCAAATGTGAAAAGAACATTTGTGACATGTGCTTTGGGTTTTATTAACCTTTAAGTGTGAATGACAACCTTAGAAAGTGTTTATGCAGGGGATTTTTGGTTGGATAAAAAAAATAAAGTTCCAATGATCTTTGCTTCTTTTGTGAATGTTTTGTTAATTGCATATAAATCCATATAATTTTTCATTTCCTTACTTAATTGTAAACTTTGCTTATATATTAATTATATCGATGACTTGCTTTTATTTCTATTGTGTTTGCAGAATAAAACTATTAACATAAATTTATCACAAAATGTCAACTTGGAAGATAGTTTCTAATAGCATAAATGAGCTTCGATGGAAGGTATCTAGCAGAATTCTCCTTGCTGCAGAACAAATTGATGCACAACAAATCTGCTTACCAAATTCTAATAATCGATTGCCTTCAATGGTCAACCTTTTTCTTCAAGGTTTTTAGTATCATTCGAATTAGCTCTCTTTTTTTATTATCTGTATCTCAAATTTCGTTAAGAAGCTATTAGATGAACAAATGATTATATAAACTAAGTGTTATGTAAAGCTTGTTCGAATCTTTAAAAGAATGTAGATGAAAGTGGAGGCGGTGGCGATGTCCCAATGATTCACATAGGAATAGGTAAATAGGTAGTTTTGAAATAGTAATTGATTGTGAAAACTATGATTATTCATTATGATGATGATGGAGTCATTCAATTGGGTATAACTATGTTCGAATTTGGGTTCCTTATACCATTTCATTTAGCTTTTTTGCTTTTTAAATTTTAATTTTTCAAAGGATTGTGAAGAAATTAAGGTGCTATTCCATACTATGTTCCTTAGGTGAAATGTATGATATGTATGGTTCATCTAATTCACTATTCTATACTACATCTGGGAAATCGTTTAATGTATCTTCTGCCAGTTTAGTAAAAGCCAAAAAGTTGTTAGAAGAGGTTATTAATAAACCAACAGCTTGGGCAGATCTTTGTCAATTTCAATTGATACCTTCGAACATGCCAGGAGCCTTCTTACCAGGAGCCTCCTTTATCTTATCTACCGAGTGTCATGTGTCTTAGAATCTAAAAAAATAATTATATCTTATTCACTTTATTTGTTGTTTTGTTTGTAAAAATTGTTAAAGTTCTAATTAAAATCTTATATTACTTATTATATATCATTATATTAAATAATTACCTTATATCATTACTTATTGTTTTTTCTATAATAGTCATATATCATTATATTACAAACTTCATATTCAAACTATCTAAAAATTTTATGACACCATATAAATTTGTCAAATCATATATTTTAAAAAAGAAAAATCAAAAGTATAAATCTACATAATAGTAATTAATTTTTATTTTCTAGTTTCATAAACTATTGTAATGGTTTAACATTATTGTTAGCTAAATTTATTTTTAGACTTAGAATCATTGTCAATAATGTTAAATTTGATTTTTATCAATTTGATAATCAGTCACAAAATAAGTATAAATAAGAGAGTTATTTTGTTACTTATGAAATCGTCGCCAAGAGTCATGCATTTCATGACAATTATTAAAATCATCATCAAAGGATTACCTTTTGGTGTTGATCTTACTAAACTGTTGCCAAAAGATAAGCATTTTGCAACGATTTCAAAAAAGCAACATCAAAGGCTTACCATATGATGACAATGTCACTTAATCATCACCAAAGGCTTACTCAATGCAATATTCTCCTTAGTGGTAACTAGCTTAATGCGATATTGTTATGCTCCACTATCTCCCTATTCAAGTAAAACTTCCTTAATAGATATTGTAGGAAAATCCCGGTGTGATAGGGCACTACTCTAACAGATATTTGGACCATTAATGAGAGCATGGTTACTTTGCCTTTGTAATGTTGCCACTATTATCATAGTATAACACTATTGGCTTAATAAAGCTAGGAACTATGCCAAGTTTGATGATGAATTTCTCAATTAAAACGGAGTCCTTTCTCACTTTTGGCACTTAGATATGGTCTACCTTGGTTGTAGAATCAATGATAATTAGTTGTTTTGAACTTTTCTAACCTACTGCATCATCATACAAAGTGAAAATGTATCTTAATTATGATCTGCTATCATTAGGATTGAATTGGAAATTCACATATGAATACCCCTAAACTCTTAGTTTAAATCCTTTATAGACTGAAAAAAGATCTTTAGTTCTTTGCAAGTACTTTAATATTTTTTGTAACAGTTATCCAGTGACAATCACCAAGATTAGCTTAAAATATGCTTGTTATGCCCAAAGTATAAGAGACATCTTATCGAGTATATATCATCAAATACATAATTGTTTAAATGGTTGAAGCATAAAGAATACAAACTATGTTATCTCTCTCTTCCTTTATCATTAGACATATACTCTATGACAGAGAAATCATATATGATATGGGTAAGAATTCCCTTTTAGAGTTCTCTATGCTAAACCTTTTTAGTATTTAGTATATGTTCATAGATTGAGATAAAACAAATAAACTCTTTGGTATATCTTTACAGATATTTATTCCTGCAATATAGGCTACTTCTCCTAAGTCCTTTATGGAGAAGCATTTAGATAACTAAAACTTTATATATTGGAGCATAATTTTGTTATTTTCAATAAGTAATATGTCATCTACATAACACTAAGAAAATGACTACAGTCCCATTAACATTTTTATAGACATATAGTTCGGCTATAATTTTTTTAACAAATAGTTTGATTGTCTCGTCAAAATGAATATTCCAATTTAATTATGCTTGCTTAAGTCTATAAATAAACTTTTACAACTTGTATACTTGATTAGAAACCTCTTAGAACTAAACCCTTTAGGTCGTATCGTATACACATCTTCAAGAAAATTCCCATTAAGAAATGTTTGTTTTAACATTCAATTGTCAAATTTTATAATCTTGATATGCAACTATAGATAAAAAGATCTTTATGGACTTTAACATGGTTATTGGTGAAAAGGTTTCATCAAAATCAACTCCTTATTTTTGTTTGTAACCTTTATTCACTAGCCTTATTTTATACTTATGCACATTACCATTCAAATCAATTTTTCTCTTAAAAATTCTCAAGCATCTAATGGTTATAGTATGATCGAGAGCATTCATCAAATTTCGAACCTGGTTAGTATAAGAGATTCCATTTCAAATATAATAGCTTCATAACATTTTAAAGAACCAATGTTAGACATTGCTTCTTTAAAACTAGTAAGCTTATCATCCATGAGCAATACATAGTCTTTCCCCTTTAAAATTTGTAGATCTAATCTAGTGGAAAGAATACGTATCCTATTAATGTGCTATATACTATGTATTTCTTGAACACTTGATTATTCATCTTATATATCAACATGAGGTTCTTATTTCACCTGGAAGTAAATTTATTGTTCTTGAACTTCTTTACTGTTGGGACACGTTCCCGAGGCCCAACCATGGTGTTGGACTCCATTCCCTGAGCCCAATTATCCGATTCGGAAACAAAAAGCGTAAGCGGGTTTCCTTATAGGGTTATTTCAACGAACCCTCAATTGCTTTGAATCAATCCTTTCGAATTCAAAGGCAAAAGCTACCAATTTTTGTTTAGGGGTAGCTAAACGTGTTATAAATCCGTTGCTTCAAGAATCACTCAACTTGGAGGTCGGAAGAAGAAGTTATGGTCGAAAGAATCCAATATGTCAATGTCCTTATTCCAACTGAACATGTCTTGGCGCGATTTCCATAACTTCTACTATAAATGTCGGATAAATTTTGTTCTTAGACCATTGGAAAGAAGACATCGAGATCTACAATGTTTATGAAGACCTCAAAGCGAGATTCATCCTCTAAACTGGTCAAAATCAAAATTTACTGTAGCTGACCCGTAAATGTCCGTTAAACGGACATGCATGTCCGTTTAACGGACATAGACTGGCAAAACTGCCCCAATTTGTCCAAGAAAGTCCGTTAAACGGACATCCATGTCCATTTAACGGACATACACTGGGCTGAGGGTCCTTTTCCACCCGAGAAGATGTTAGAGTAGTGCCCTGAAGGCAATCGCCTTTAGCGCATTTTGTACAAATTTGTGTACAGTCTTTATGAATAAAT